>VWZK01017961.1:876957-948158 GCA_013396935.1 Baryphthengus martii
AGGAGGGAAATGTCCATAATGCTTCCTAGTCCTGCAGAGCATCACAGTTTTCCTGATGCTTCATTATTCAAGTGAAGATCCACCTAAATCTAATCATCTAACCCACCTCCTCTACTTTATAATCAGAAAATCAACATGATTGTGAGCTCTTAATCTCTTCTTTATTTACTTCCCCTGACTAACATCTACAGAAAGTGTTACTGCTGTTGAAAAGTCAGCAGACTTACCAGAATCAGAGCTTGTTCCCTTACCGCAGCAGTTAAATATCTTGGATGAAAGAAGAAAAAAAATTATCCTCTCCTTCAACAGTTAAATGCTGCGCTGCATGGCTATTCAGTTAGGTCACAGAGACCAGAATAAGTTTTCAAAAACCAGATGGTTACAAACCTCTGTAAAATCTGCATGTGTTCAAATGTCAAAGACAGCACCTTTTTGAAAAGTTGAGTTAATTAATACCTGTGATTTGTACGAAATTAAATGCAGGAAGCATTTCCATATACCTTGCTCCTGACTGGAAGACTGGAACTATAATAATTGCCTTGTATCAGGAATGTCATTTTTCATTTCTAGCAGGTCTTGTTTAACCAGACAGGTTCTTAAATTACTGTTCATTGTCTGCTCTGTAGTGAAGCAAACCTTTCAATATGGGTTTTTTTGTAGATGGAAGCATGAATTCAGAAGGTGGCTAACACATACTTTGGAAAGGCACACACTGCGCACAGCTCTCGCAGGTCTGTGCAATTCCATCAAAGAATTGTTGTCTAGTAGTAGTGGGCTGCTGTTTGTCTTTATGACTGATCTCAGCAAAAAGGAGAACAAGTGAAAACATCCCACTGTTGAACCGACTTCAAAGATGTTTGAGGTTCTCTTTTGACCCATTGCGGGGTTCTGTGGATAGTTTTGTGACTGGGTAAAGAGAAGAGACATTAATATTCTCCTTATTCCCTTGATTAAATCTCTATGAGTTTTGGGTTCTTTTTTTTCCCCAGAATCAGGATCATTTAGCTGTTACTGACTCGAGGGATATTTTTCAGGGACCTACAATTATCAGGTAATAAATTCAGCGAGACTGGACAAAGAATCCACCAGGCCCAATTCTAAGGCCAGGATAACTCCTTGGCCACAATGGAGTTGCATTTTCCTGAAAAGTAGGTCTTAAATTTCTATTTCAGCTGAACCCAGCACTAACCAAATGTCCACATGTACCGAGCTTTAGGCCTATAGCATTTTCGTGGGACTTAAAATGAGGTGTGGGCTGGTATCTCTGAAGAAAAATTATTTCTTTCCTGACTGAATAAATCGTGTGCATTTCCCTGTGCATACATTTTATTAATTCTCCTTCCTTGATCCTTATGTTCTTTGTATTCTGTGGATAGTTTGTAGACCATGTATGGGAGAGATTTTTGCCATTGCTGATGTAAGCTCTGCTGTCGACTTCATACATTTAAAACTCCTTAATCTGTGTGCGATGTGCCCTTACTCCCTGCATATATTCCATGCAGGCAAGTATGAGGATTTTATTACTATTAAAGTCTAATAGAATTCTGATGAAAATTTAAAAATCTGCAAATGCAGATGACTAGCGCGTGACAGTTTTTCGTCAAATACGCTTTATTCATTTACAGATGTTTAAAGGAACGATGTGCTAAGAGCACTGAACCGATTCAATCCAGCGCTAAGCCCTCTGACAACAGTGTGAATATATAATTCTTGTGGTGAGGGCTCAGCAGAAAAGTGTTCTCATTAATATGTGGTCCCTGGCATCAGTGGGGCTTAAGCAATAGGAAACTGGCATATTTATTCACCATCTAAATTTTTAAACAGCAAACAATTTTAAAGCACTTGCTGAAATATTTAAGCCAGGCAAATAACAAGTAGATGATGGATGAAAGGGAGAATAAATGCCTTGATTTACTGAAAAAATAAAAAAAGGAATTTAAGAACTTAGTGTGAAGAACTTTCTAGTTAAACTGACTGGTGATAATTCTCTAATTGAATTGTTCATACTAGGTTATTGAATTTGAGAATCTTTAAAGGAGTTCCAGCCCAGGGTTGTAATCGGAGCCATCTAACCCTTGCAAATGTCATCCACTAGCTAAAATTTATTCAGAAAGGTTTACAGAGCTGTCAGTAAGTTCACCCAAAACCAGCTTCTTGGCAAGAATGGATTAAGGGGCTTTAATGTAGTAGCACTGCAATTTACCATCTCCTTCATTTTCTGATGGGAGTGAGAGAGAGAAGTCAGGTTTCAGGCTTGTGAACTGTCAAACTCCAAGTCCTCTATCAAAAAGGAGTTTAGAACCTGTTTTTCTGGTTTAAAGCTCCTAATTCATTTTTTTCCCCTCCTTTCTTTTTTTTTTTTTTTTTCACAAGAAGAAACTCTGTGAAGGGCATCCTTACACAGAAAGGATGCAAAGGGAGGAGAGAAGCAGCAGATGTACAGCTCTTATAAACTGTCACAGTTTCTTTGCATTTATGGGCTGCATAATTTACCAATTGGATGTACGTTCCTTTATTTGCAATTAGTATCTTTAAGTATCACTTGTTTAGTGATTTTTACGAACCTCAGACTTTAGACGTCTATGCTAATTTTGATCAAAAGATAGAAATTAATAAACTACCGCAGTCATCCTTAGAAGTTTCCAAGCATCCTAACTCTACATTTATTTGCATTTCTGAGCAATAACACCAAGGTTTTGTTGGTGGAGGATACTGTGGCTTTTCTGAAGGCAGTGTGAAATGACTAGGTTGCACTGATTTCCCTTCTGGTTTTTTATCCCATGCAGGCTAAGCTGAGAGATACACTGGTGCTTTTCCTGTCAGCAGCAGAGCTACTAATGCAGTTTGCACCCATTTTACTTTGCAACCCCATTGCTCACTGCGAGCACAGGGCAGAGTAATCCGTTGCATCTGTGGCAGGGGCTGGAAACCAGAGTGAGACAAATCTGAAGCACTTTACAAACTTCATTTTCCTTTTATATTTCTCTTTGTATCCAGGACAAGCCAGCAGATGCTAGCTTAAGATAAACAAGTGCATTGAATTCTCCTGGGAGGGAAGGGTCTATCTGTTTGTCAGGAACCCTGAGGAGCAGCTGGCTGGCTGACTCTAAGCAACACTGAAACAAAGTTAGCCTACTCTTCACTTTTTAGCTTCACATTGGAGCTGATGAGAAGGAGGTTTTAGTAAATTTGGGAATAATCCAGCAAAACTCAGGTTGATTCTTTATGCTGCAATGTCAAGCTGTGCTTGAAGTAGGTCATAAGGCTGGTGGCAAGTTAATGATACTCCAGGATCTCATCACAGAGCAAGTTCAGATGAACTGTGGAGGAACAAGAAGATGATGGAAATTTTACTTCAATGATTTGGGAATAATTAGGAAGATATTTTTGTGACAAACTGTAACATCATACGCTTACAGGAGCATTCATGTAAAGGTGAGGGGGGCTTTTTGCTTTATGACCTTCCTTAGTTGTGTATATTTGAGAGGAGAGGATAAATAGACGTAACGTGGTATTTCTTAGGCTGTGAGCCAGCGGTTTTGTTTCTAATTGGCAAATTATATTAGTATGTGTTCACTTTAGATACTTAGGAAAATCTCACTATCAGAGTTATGAACAGTCACCATTTGCAATGAGACCCAGAAGTCGCTGTGTTTGTTGCCAGTTTCCCCATCAGACATGCCTTCAGTGAACGAGCAAGTGGAGGAGCTCGCAAAGCAAAAGCATAACACCTGAGTGGTTTAATACTTACCAGTCATTGACGTGAACATCACTGGGTCATCTTCTCAAGTGCATGACTGCACATGACCTTGCTGTGTCAGGAAACTTTGTGTCCAATCCTGTGGTGCATAAAGATGTCCTGGCAGGAGAAAGGCAGTAGAGTTTCTTTGCTGAACTCTGAGTGCATACTGTCATTATTTATTAACAAGCAAGTAGCTGAAAATTCAACTATTCTTGACACTTCAACCTCTCCCTAGCCTTATTTCTGCATGTGGTGCAGTCATCTGCAGAGAAAGATATCGCCAGTCACTTCTAAGGGAGCTGAAATAATACCATTTTTCTTATTTAGGCAGGGCATCTCTTTTTATTCTCATTTAAAAGGTGGGACAAAGTGGTCAATTCCCCTAATGCTTGCGGGTCTCATTTCAGCATGCCTGAAAAGGGAGAGTCCCAGCAGAAATCTCAGGAGCAAGCTGTAATTAATTGAAGCAAGCAGATGGCTCCAACTTCTCCTGCCTTAGCAATGTGACAGCGTCTCACAGAGGAGCTGTGACAGAATAGGACGCTTGGAGGAGAGAGGGTGGGATGAAAGCTCTCGGTGTGCATCTGCAGCAGACTCAAGCAGTGTCTGTATTGAGGTAAATGCTATCTCACCACTCATTGAATTTTATATCTCAAATGGCCTTGGATAAGGGTTGGGGGGGATCTTAAAGGAGAAAGAGGTGAGCCAAGGTTTACACCTATACACAGGAAAGTGTAGAATAAGATCCAATGTTTGAATGTCAAGCCATTTAACTGGTCCTTAATTGGCTCTGTGGGTGGTTGCTCTTATTTTGGAAGTGGGATGCCTTTTCTGAATAAACCTCTCTTCTAACCAGATTAAGCAAATTCAATTAAAAAGATGAAAATGTTGTTAAAGGATGAGTGCAATCACATATGGAATCCGTGTTCAAAGTAACTTCTTGGTAAATATGACCTTAGAAGAGTAAATGAACAGTTTCGTTTCTCTCGTGTTTCACATAGTCTAATTTAGTATACATGTTCCTGATGTCAAATCCTTATTTTGATTTTGATGACTCATAGATGAGTGTATGTAGGAAGTGTTATTCATTCTCTGAGAATTTTTCAAATCTTAAAATTGTCATAAAAAAAAACAGAATTTTCTTATTTTTCAAGAAAAGTAAAATTAAGGAGTTGAGAAAGAGGAAGTTTTGGTCAACTAAAGCATTTCTATTTTTCATCTCTTGCCGTAAATTTAATTCTTATTAACAGAAGTAATTTAGACTTACTTTTAAAATATAAAACCAGAAGATTTTTCACAACTTTGAACCAGTGAAATAGCAAGGCTAGGCCCTTCCTTGTCACAAATTTGGTCTCTAAAGTTATTTGCTTAATAATATAAAGCCAGAAAGTTACCAGTAAGTTCCACTGACATGCCTCAAGTAAAATATGTAACGCAATGATTTGCTAAGCCTGTGTCTGTGCCTTAGGTTGACCACCTGAACCTCTCAGTTTCCTTATTATGATACATTAATATTTATCTGTGAAACCCTGTGTGATTCCCCACATGAAACACCTTTCACAAGCATAAAGTCTTAGTCTCCTCTGAGACTAGAATGAGGCTAGAAATCACACCAAAATCCCTAGGTGAAGTACCTCTTCAAATAGCATCCTGCCTGAGGTGAATATTAAAAATACTGCGCACAAAAAGACCCTGTTGGAAAATATAAAATTTTAATCTGCATGGTTTAATCAGTGCAAGTATGACATCAGTTGATGCCTTATCTGAAGGATGTGTTTGATATGTAAGTCAAGGCTAGCACTGCGGTTTTGAGCATAGAAATTAAAGAGTGTCTTTTATTTAGACTTCTTAAGGATACAAAAAGTGTGGCAGATGGAAGAACTTGCTGAATCTTGGATAAATTACTGAGGCATTGTAGAGTTGCTCTAAATATTGTAGGACCGCATGACAGCTAAATGAGATGAGAAAAGACATCGCTGTATAAAAAAAAAGACATTGAGGTGCTGCAGCAGGTTCAGGGAAGGGCAACCAAGCTGGTGAAAGGTCTGGAGAAAATGTCTTATGAGGAGAGGCTGAGGGAGCTGGGATTGTTTAGTCTGGAGAAGAGGAGGCTGAGAGGAGACCTTGTTGCTCTCTACAACTACCTGAGGTTATAGTGAGGTGGGTGTTAGTCTCTTCTCCCAGGTAACTAGATAGGACATGAGAAAATGGTCTTAAGTTGTGCCAGGGAAGGCAAGTTGTGCAGGGAAGGCTAGTGACAGAGGTGGTTCGTTTTTTCCCTCTAGTTGTGTCCTCTGTTTCTTTTGTCCGTACATATCAAATTTGTGGCATAATCTTAGTGCCAGTTTCTCACTAATATTCTGACTCCACAGTTAGGACTTTTTTGCCTTTTGAAGATTTCTGTGCACTGCTGTCAACAGAGATTTCTTTAAATCCTTATATCTTATTTAACTTCATGCGTTAAAAAGATCTTATTAATTATCTTAAGCATCAATTATTTTATTTATTATCTTTAGTTACACTAGAGTTTGACATGCCAGCTTTTTTGTGGTGCAATTTCTATTTGTTAGTACAGGTTGTCACATGTGAAGACTCTTTGCAGAAAAGCTCCTCATTGCGGATGGCTTTGTGTAGCTTTCACTCAGGCAGACTCCCAGACATGGCAGGATCAGGCCTCCTGTTCTGAGGATGCTGGTAATTTAAAATGAAGTCTTCCATCAAAACTTCTGAATTCAACAGAAACAGGAAAAGAGTTCCCTGCTAGTGCTAAATTAATATCTTATCTGACTCTAAAGAGAAGGCTAGATGAACCCTTGGTGCAAATATTTTCCAACTTTTTCTCCTATATATTTTCTACTTCTGTTCATGCATATACTTTTCAAGGAAAAACTCGCTTATGTGCCAAAAAAATTCTATTGCTGCTTTTCCTTTGTTCCATGATTTCTCCATTTAAACCGTCTCATAGAAGTTCATTTTCGTTTACCAGTGTTTATCATTTTTTTAACAATTTCCAATTACCATAATAATTTCTAAAGTTTGCAGAAGAAATGCTGCTGGTAGAGGAGTTATATATACTGCAGTGATTCTAGCCTACCTGGAAAAAAAAAAAACAAAACCAGCAGTGAAAAAAAGCGTGCTATTCACAAAGCTGTATCACTTTGAGTCATCAGTGATCCAAACCAAATTGTTACACACCGACATCTTTGTGATTTGAAGGAATCTATACTAGTTCTCACTTTATAGCCTGCAACCTAAAGGTCTTTTCTGGGAAGGGTTAGTATCAAATATATGAGGGGGCATATTTTTAATTTTCATTATGTTCTTAGCCTCTCATCTATGTTCTGTGCTCACAGTTACAAAACACAGCATCTCGAGCCATAAGAAACTATCTGAAAGTGTGGGAAAACTTGACTTGCATGTAATTTTCCTTTCAAACTCTCCTTTCATTTGAAAAAGGTCAAACCAGTTGGAACAATAATTAGCAGAACAAACACTACTGTCCTCAGAGGAGACCTTTTCTGCCAAACTACTGACTTAAGAGAATGGTTACAGCTGAGTTACAGCCCAGACCTCCTTCCTGCTCTGGAAAACAGACCTGACTTAAACTGGAAAATGCTGACAGACCCTGAACTTTCTCAGTGCAGGTGGGTGTCATGCTATAATAAAGCATATCAGTCAAGTGCAAAAAAAACCCCAGGGTTTAATTTGGAATCTGATACTTAACTGCATCATCAATCTTCTTTCTCTGTATTAATTGCACCAAAATACATACTGTTTGCATCTGTTCATACTCCAGAGCCTGTTTGACAACTGAATGCAGCTGAAAGCTCTTAATTCTTGATTTGTATTTTGTTTTTTGGAGAGGTTGGGCTTTTTCTTTTAACACACAGCAGATAAGACAGCAAAGCTAGATGCTAAGGGCTGGCCTGTCCTCCTCTGAAGTTTGTCCAAAACAGAACACCAATTTGGAAGAGCAGACTCTGCTCAAGAGCTTGTTAAATAGAATTTGAGTGAATTGACAATTATTTGAGGCTGGTGTCTATTAGAAAAAGTACCCTCAGTAAGTATTTAGGAAACACTGTTTTTCAGTAAACAAGGAAATTGAAAATATTATACAGATACTAATGAATGAGGCTTCAGCTCTGTCAGAATTACTCAAATTCATCCCTGCTCTGTAATGCCTATTATTTTACAAAATAGTAAGACCTCTGGATCCTTAGAATCATCGAATGGTAGGGGTTGGAAGTGACCTCTGGAGATCAAGTTCAAATCCCCCTGCCAGAGCCTTCTAGATGACAGACTGGTTGTGCAGAACACTGGAGTCCTTCTAGTTTCCTGAAGGTGTGCTGATTTACATCAGTTGTGAATCTTATCCTATTGCAATCCAGGAGAGGGGAGGGTTAATAGGTGGAAAAGTAGGCAGTGATGGTAAGGGCTGAGGGTTTGAATCTGGTCTCAAAGCCAGGCAGCAAATGCATATGTTGGCCCAAAGCCAACATTCACATGGGCCTCCAGGTACCTTCGTCCTGACTGTTACGTGCAAGGTCACTGAGAAATTGCAAAGTTGTCAGTGCTGTGGATGCTGACAATGCGGTTCTGCTCTGTCCCCTTGTACCTTCTGCTCTTTCCGGGCCATGCTTGTCAAACGCCCCAGGGTTTGCTAAGATTGCAGGGCTTTGTGTCTCAGCCTTCTACGCTTCTCCAGTAGCTGGCTCGGTGTTGCTGCAGTTGTGCTGGAGATGGGACTGCATCCTGAGATTTGGACTGGGAGCAATATTGTAGGTCACCCCAGCGTGGCGAGTAGGGAGTTTAGGAAGTGTCAACTAGGGAAAAGACATACAAAGTGGAAAAAAAAAAAAGCAGAAGAGAGGGCACAGCCTGGCACGGCCACTGTTGTGGCTGACTTCCATGGTTCCTCTGGCAAGTGCCGAAACCCTTTGACAATTGGGAAGCACAAGAGTGATCTGTTTCCATAACAAAAAAAGAGGTGGGGTTCCATAAAAAAAGGTCTGGCATTTCTGCATAGCAGAGGAGATTTTCTCAGCTGCAGAATTCCTTCTATTCCCTTACAGATAGTTCCTTTCCAGCTGAATTCAATGGGCAAATATTCTCCCTGCTTCACCTGATGCTAAATCATAGCATTGCTTTTTAGACTGTAACACTGCAACCTTCAGAAGAGAACTGATGTCCGATGGCTGTTGGGAGAAGTAGGATGGACCTGTGGTGTGGCACAGGTCACTTCTTCTCTGTTAAATGTAGCTGTAGTGGTCCCGTTTGAGAACACAAGTAGAGCAGAAATCTCATCTGTACACTGATGCAATGGATGAGAAAATCTAGTTATGGTAAAATTCCTCTTGCTATCTGTTTTTTGACCTTTTGTGGTATCTGCTAGCTCATTTGTCTTGGAATATTCACAGAAAAAAAAAACGAGTAAGGAAGCCAAAGAACAGCTGAGTGCTCACAAAATTGAACATGAGTTCAGATGAGGCTAGCAAACACAAATTTTCTTGTGGAATTGTCCCTTATCACTCTTTTACTCACTAGGGTAGGTTAAAACTTTTCAAACTGGGAAAATATTTTTTATTGTCTGTTGAACCCAATCAAGCCATGATTCAATTAACAGGATTGAGAGAGAGAGATGCTAGTGAGTTATTTGTGCACCTGACAGTGTGTGCAGAATACTAATAGAGTGGGTAATGTTCTCCAAATTCTTGATCAGCAGCAGCTGGAGCAAATTTTTCACTTTGATGAGTAGGGAAAAAGAAGAAATCTATTTCAGTACAGCGACAGTAGTATATTTACATTACAAACATGGCAATTGCTAAGCATTGCTGGAACTCAGCTGTCAGAATAAAGGCAGTGGCATTCATTTAGTTTCATTTCCAATTATAAGAGATCCTGTTGTTCTTTTCTCCAAAATAAAACCCCTGCAAACCTAGCTTAATTACAAAACTGCACGGGCCACTACCCATCATGTCTGAGTGTGGATGTTGTCATCTGTCATCCCAAGCATTTTGAACTCCTTCAGCTTTGGGGAGAGGAAAGGTAGTCTTTGGTTCTGTAATTACTGTAAAACTTCTTTTATTTCGTAGCTGAGCTTGGAAAAGGACAGCCTGGTTCTGTGAGGGATAGATATCCCTTGTAAATCGAGAACATTCCTTTGTTCACCATGGGAGCTGAATTTTTGGCAAGCAGCTCCTCTTACCAGAGTAAATAGTGACGTTTGTTGAGTGCTTCCAAACCGGCACATTGTGAATTTTTGATACACCTTCCCAGCATCTGATCCAATTGTCGCTAAAGTGGGAGCTGAAGTGTGAGAGCCTTTCTATTGACTTCAGTGCAACACTGAAAGTCTTCTGCTCTATGGTTTGTACAAGCAGGATGGGGAGGGAGAAGTAGTTTTACTGGTAATTTGGGAATTCCTTGCAGTGACAGCAGGAAAGGCAAGTCAGGACAGAGGTTATAGGACATCAGTGACCTAAGACAGCAGTGCAGTCGGGTCAGTACAGTGCCTGCAGCTCCCATTTCAAGACAAGTGACCCAGTAATAAACTTTATTTAAGGAAATCTGATGAGAACAGGTATTTTAAATAGTAAAGCATATTGGAACAAATCCTACCGTAGGCATATGTCACGGTTTAGGGTCAGGGCAGCCCACTAAACCTATAACAGACACCCTCTGTTAACTCCCGTCCCTCCCTGAAGGGGAAGAGAAAAGGAATAAGGGAGAGAGACTTAAAGATTAGAAAAGGAAACTAGGACACCTTTAATGAAAATAGAAAATAATAATAAAACGGAATATATACAAATATATACAAAACCAGTATCAAACTCAAACATCCCAATGGCAATTATATCACTGTCACCACTGATGTTGTGGAGCAGGCACCAGGGAAGTCCTAGACTGGGAGTAGCAGCAAACAGGAGCTGTGTTCAGGAGCTGAATTCTGGTACTGGATTCAGAAACACTCAGATCAGGATCAAAGGCAGAACAGAGAGAGTCCTCCTTGGATTCCAGCCACTGAAGGAAAAAGGAAGAATCCGAGCAAGGGCCCCAGCAGCCATATGGGAGGGAACACCCCGTTGGTCAGTTTAAGGGCACCGATCTGTCCGCTTCTCCGTACAGGTGCGGCCTTTTTCCTTTCTGCACCCCACAACGTGGTGCACAAGATCCAGCAGTGGCCTTGGTCTGCACACCAGTCTTTGGTCGTAACCGTAAACATCAAGTGTTATCACTGCCAGAAGCAGGCACTGCCTGCGAGAACATGCCACTGACTTCGGAAAGGGCAATTAATTAAAGGAACCGAGCTGAAAAGTAAAATCACTGAACGGAATTGTTTGTTCTAACTCAAACCAGGACAGCATAGAAGTGAGTTTACTGAAAGAACAGGGAAGAGTGAGTCTTTTTTTTGAAAATCTTCTCCAAAAAGGTTCTTGAGGCTCTCCCTTTACTCCCACACCAAGGAGCGAAACCCTCAAACTCTGCCTGAGACGCCAGCCCTTTGACCTACCTGCAGCGGGTTTGGGAAGCAAAGAAAGCTAAAACATTACAATAGGTGCAATGTCTAAAATCTCCTGCACAGCCTTTCCTTAGTTCAGAGCAGGAATGAAAGCTTTTAGCTGTGACATAAAGCTTCTCATGTTTGCTGAGCAGAGCAGTGCATGGATTGGATCTGATTCATTAATAAACCTTTGTATGCAGTAGCTCTGTTATTTCTTTAGGCTCTTGGTACATGATTCAAACTAGAAAAATGTCAGCTCAGAATCAATCTGGTTTGGGTAGGTCTCTTTAAATACAAGTTCCTTTAGCGGCATTTTCAGATGGAGTTGCCACTTGCTGAACATTTGGAGGGTACTGGTGATGTTACAATTCTCAGGAAAAATTAATTCTATTCAGACCTAGTGCAAGCAAATTTTATTGTGCATGCAGCTGTTCAAGATTAAGTAATTATTTGATGAACCTTTGGAGGCAATGAATTTTAGATGAAGCATGTACGCGTTTTTATTATGCATACATTTTTCTTGATCAGTTTTCTCTTCATTTGGTCATTCGTTTATGTGGAAGCAATGAGCAAAATTTGCATATTTCAGTCTTTAGAAAGAAAATTTCCATTTACATAGCATTAATGCCTTCAGCCCACACATCCTTCAGTGAATTTTCAAAACCCACAGATCAATTACACTCCACATAGAATCTTCAATAAGCAGGTCATCTCAAAAAGACTGAGGTTAGACCCTCAGCTGGGCTCAGCAGTCTTTTCTCTTCTGAGCACTTTCTGAGCTCACCTAGAACTGTTTCACCTTCAGCTGAGCAGGAGTGGCTTGTAAAGAGTCATAACCCAGGGCTTATCAGGGGATGTTCTACACGCTTTTTTTTGTTTAGAAAAGATAACAGATCAAAAGTTTCCTTTCTGTAGTTTGTTCTTTGCAGGCAGCTCAAAGTTCTTTCTGTTAAAACTGGTTTCTGAAAAAAAAAAAAAACAAAGGCAAAATTCTGAAGCAATAAGCGAAAGAGTATGTTTTCAAGAAGAGCAAGACAATTGTTTTCAAGCCTTTTAAATACTTCACAGTCTGTATTACCTAAAGCATGTGTATGTAAACGGTCCAACCTCAGCAAAGCCAGCAGCAGCTCTGTGTTTAAGCCAGAGCCGTTCTTAAGAGGGACACCCTGATTTTGGCTCCAGATCACACAGACTGTCTTCACCTGCCCCCCCGGTTTAGACCAGAGGCTGTGGAAACCAGCCCCGTGCATTTACATGACCTCCCAGTAACACGGGTTTGAGCCAAATCAGTCATGGACATACAATTACATCTCTAGTGAGTCAGCCAAAATAGAAGACAAGGAGCATATGTTTGTTTTCTGGTAGCTGAAGATGGTATGGGATCTCAGAAAATACTAAAGTGCTTCAGACGGATGGTACGTGATCCAGCATAAAACCTGCCAGTGAAAAGTTAACCTGTCAACATTTTCTTTTTTTTTTTTTTTTTTTTTTAACAAATTGGAGTCAGCGAGCAAATTTACACTGGATCAGTGCTTTGTGTCTCACAGTTGCAGTAGGTTTGTCTAAGATAGATTTATTATATCATTGAACCATGATGCGAGCGTGTAGAAGATGTAAATACAGCGGAGGGAACTGTATTTCTGTCAGGAAAACACACCCCATAAGATACCTCACCCTGAAGCTCTTTGTCTCTGGCTACATTGCTTTGAAGCCTATGTCTGAGAGCCTTTTTCCATGATTGCTTTTCTTTCAAACTGAGCTTCCACAGCACGGTGCAGTACACTGAAATATTGGTGCTCACTATAAAGAGGTTATATGGAAAGAAAGAGCAGTGTATCTACGCAAATACAGCTATTTATAGAGAAATACAGGTACAAAGCTGCTGGTTTCTTTCACAACAGCCCATATGGTGCCAAAACACTGAGCTGTTGTGTTATCCTGGCTGTCCTTCCAAGGGGACATTCCCTTTCCTGCTGTCCCTTGCAGGTACAAGAACAGACTGAGGTATTCAGCTGTGCTCAGAAAAACAACTCTTCTCATCCTCCCAGTGCCCTTTCTGAGCCTGCACACACTGTGACACCCCAGAGGTGCTACCAGGAGGAAAGTAGCTGAGAAATTTGCCCGTGTAAGTCTGTTTTGCACAGAGGTGTAGGTCAGGATGGGGTATAGAAAGGTGTTACGCTGCTCTGGGTCTGGGTGGGTGCTACTGCCCTCCCCTGGGTGCTGCTGCAGGCACCTGAGGCAGAACCCTTGTGTCCTTGCAGGAGATGACCACTTTGATCAGATCCAGTTTGGTTTTCTGCATTTATTTATGAGGAGAGGACTACAGAGTTCACTGCTTGTAGAGTCTGTTGTCTGTGTGTGAACAAAAGCCCCAGATCTGGATTATAGGTGGGATCTTCCAGCAAGTTTCTGTTTGGTGAGCAGCACTTGCACTAATAAGCCAAATCTCCATTGTCTTTACTTTGTCTCATAAATTGCTAAAGCAAGTCTCACAAGCCTGAATCAGTTACATATTGAGGAAGTGCCTGTGTGTTAGTGAGACCCATCCAAGTCTGTTAGGATCTGCGTGATGGATCAGTGTGAAGATCTCAGCTGACTTCCTATCAAACTCAATCTGGGGTTGCACAGTTAGCTTCATTCAAGACTCCCATTGTATCTCTTTGATTTAATATGCCAGTGAGTATGATGGACCAGTATCATACAGCACTTCTTCGGATTGCTTGTGGTTTTGACAGCTCACTTGTTTGTCAGTCGTCTCTGTCAGTTGGACTTGATCTGAAATCCGTGGAAGGACTGAACTGTTGGCTTTCGGAGGCTTGGAGGAAGCCTACAATGACTGGCAGTGTTTGGAAATGGTCCAGATGTCTCATAGATAAAATCACATTTGAGAGTTTCTTCTGTTCATGTGGCATGAAAAGAAGCTGGTTATATGCATTCTGACAGGTTTATGCTGTGGGGTTTATTTTTATAGTTTTTGACTTTGGTTCTGTTGCTAACTACATCTAAAAAAAAAATCTACAGGTTGAAGCAATAAAGCAGTAATGTCCTTCCCAGCTCTTGAAGTCCCTAAAAGGAACTCTCTCTCTTCTGGATTAGGGTGTAACAGGGCAAATGGATCAGTATGATGGTTTATTTGCTTTCCAGCTGAATATTCGAAATTCGTTTTCTTGTTTTTCTTCTTCATTCTTTATCTTTAGAATTATAGTCATTAAAATGAGGACATCCTCCATCTTTCTCCAGAGTTTAATGACCACTAACCATCATTTTGCTGAAGGTATCCTACTGCTGGCTACACAGCACACATTGAATTGGTATGCTGCTTGTGAATAAATATCATAAAACGTTCACATATATATCCTGATGCTAAGTGGTGCCTTAGCTCCCCCAGAATGTGTTTTATCACACTGGCGTCTAACATATTGGTCTGGGCCTTGGGTCAGGATAACAGCTTCAAATCTTTGCTCATTGCTTCTCTCGGCCCCACAGTTCTCTGTACAGGGAAAGTTTGGAAGAAGGAGATATTTGTGGGCTTTCACCTCTGAGAAATCAGGACTTCAGGAGCTGCCCACTTATGTCCGCATAAGTGCTTTTCTAGCTGAAGTTCCCTGGAGTTTGGAGGGAGGAGGCTATAAGGTTATTTGCTTTCTTTAGTGTTTATGCACAACTTGGCTCGCAGCCTCACCCATTAGCCAGAGTTGGCTCATGATAAAAATGATAGCATGTGCTCTTTCATTTCCAATGCAATTTTACTAGCAAAACTCAATTCTAAAGCCATTCTTCATGATGAAGTCATATTTGCAAAGTGAGATGGGCAAGTAGTAGCTCAGAGTTACCAGGATGACCTGAACAGAAATCAGATTACCTGATTCTATTTGGGATAATTTGGAGAGGTGAATGTCCCAAGAAGCCCTGTTAGACATCTTGAACAGTACAATTTCTTCAGTGTGGATTCTCACATGCACAGAACATTACCATGAACCATCAAATTGCGCAAGGGCTTGATCTTTACCCAACCTGAGTAGAGAGTAACTGGCACTAGATGCTGGCCCAGAAGCTGCATCTCTTCTGTGTGATTAGAAGGTGCTTTTCAGCCGTGCCTCTGAGGTGAGGTGGAGCCCTGCCACACACACGCTTCTGCACACGCTGCTTTCAGCAGGAAAAGAGCACCGGTGCCTGGGCTGGAACAGAGTTGTGACACTGAGGTGATCAGCAGACCTGCTGAGCGTGAGCTGTACTGAGCCATTGCCCTTGCAACACGGAGGTGGCTTTGCTGTCCCTTGTTTCTGTCCAGTCAAATGCCAGGATATGCAGCATCTGACACATGGGTGTGGAACATGAGTTAGCTTTACAAGATCCAACTGAAATTCAACCAGGGAGGAGGGTTTTGTTTTTTTATAAATACCAGCCAGGATTCCCATCACTGGCAGAGCCTTTGTGTGCTGGTGAAGGAAGACACCATAAACAGGCGCTTTTTAATGATGTTATAAAGGAGTTCTGCACGCTCAAAAGTAATTTCTCATTTGTCAGGCAGGGATGTGGATGCTCTATAAGAACTTGCTGTGAACAAAAAGCCTGTTCTGTAATGCAGCAGTTGTGACCCAAGGGCTTTCTAACCCCATTATGCTATATAACAGGATAGCAGCAAGAAATACAGGTGAGCCTGATACGTGCTACAATAACTTTATAGTAATGTTATTTTCTGTCAGTAAATCCTAAGGAAAAACTGGCATAATTCAAAACACAGTATGTGGAAAGTGATGTGTCTTTGTGATCCCATGCACTTCAGTATCACATACACTAAAAAAAAATACACTTTTCTTTCAGGCTACAGTTTATATAACTTGGACTCTGTCTTGTCTGTTCAGACTGATGCCTCTTGTTCTGTGTTTTGTCTAAATCTGTGTTATAAGCTGTCTCACATGAAGGCAAGAGCAGCAGTACGGTACCAAAGGAGCTCAGAGGCTTTGCTTAAATCAGTGCTTTATTGACTTGAGTGAAGTAGGGTGTGACTTTCCTAACAGGACTTTTGATAGTACATCTAAAGCCAGTGTTTGTATTGCAGTTACTAGTAAATGAAATCAGCAGATTCTTTATGAAATGGGCCTTCAGAAGTGAGATGAGGTTTGCCTGGATGTACAAAGATTAAAAGAAAGGGTCAAAACTGTGCAAAGCTCAACTGTAGTCATTTTTTTCTTCGTCTATTGCAGCCATGAGTAATGCCAATTGCATTGCTTGTCCTTCTTTCCTAAAACATTTTAATAGGTGGAGTGTTTTATTTTATTTTATTTGCAGCCATTGTAAAATGAGAGGGAGGGAGAGGAAAGAATGTTGTTTTTGTCAAAAAGGGTCATAAAATCTAAAACTGGAAAGAATAGGAGCAATCAGGAGAAAAACATTTCATTTTAGCTTTTGGCATCTTGTAAAAAATCCTTTTAATGAAAAATCGTTCTGCATCAGAAAACAAAATATCACTGTGAAATGTTTTTGACTCTTTTTCACATTGTTTTTGTTTTTTTTTTTTAGCAGAGTTAGTTGTACAAAATAATACCGTGATGTCCTCATGGCGGTATTTCTCCTTTTATGCACTCTAAAAGAATGGGGTGGGAGGGAGAACAAATAGTAAAAATCTGGTCTTCCTCTGATATTTTTCCATCTGGGACTGAAGCACAAGATTCAGGTTTGTCTCAGTTGCCCAGACTGGGGTGACCGGCTGCTGTGTAGCCCTGACACGTTGAGTTTGTCGTCCCTAACGCAACCATGGGGTGTAAGGCACTTGCAGAACTGCTGCTTTTCAGAGCATGCTCTGGTGTGCTCCTCAGCTGCGTGTGCAGCTCTAGTAGGATATGGCCACGTTTGCAGGGACTTCTGCAGTAGAAGTGAGAGAGACACATCAAAGATTTTCGTTTTGTAAGACTCAAACCTTCTAATTTCTTACTAGCAAAGCTACCGTTGTCTGAGGTATGCATGAAAGAAAACCTTAGAACAGTGACTTTTATGGCATCTGCCAACATTTTCATTTTGGCTTAACAGGTGATTTAAATTATTATTGAGTTCTGTTTTCTGAAGAGAGCAAATGCACCAAAATTTGATTATATCGAGCCTTTAACTGCATAAACACAATACTAGCCCCAGTGGACTAATTCCATTAAGACTTGAACTATCCATCTTGAAGTTGCTCATGAATACAAACTGCCAGAGCTGCTGGCATTGCTGGATTTGCAAAACAACTTGCACATTTTTGTGTCAGATAATAAAAACCAGATTTATTTAGAGAGATATTAAAATAAACAGGTTTAATAATATATTTAAAAATTTCATTGTTCCTCTTCTGTCGTTTCTCTCTGCTTGAATAATATTCTTTATTACAGCTGTACATTACCTTCAAAATGTCTCTTGCTCTGAACCTTGCAAAGTGCTAGACCTGTGAATATATCATCTGTAGCATATGCAGGTAGACAATTTTAATTCTCACAGAAGGAAGGTCCGCTTCAATATTTTGCCTATCCAAACTCTGCTCTGGCTTGTCAGTTTTTGAATTCTACCTATCTTTGAGATAACTCTTTTCTATCTAAATAACATATTACTGCTGAGGTTTGGGAGTCATTAGGGAAGATCTGCCCAATTAGCATGTTAATTAGGACCTACCCAATTCAGGGATAGGGAGGTGATTGTCTTATTAGCATTCTGTGAGATGAAAGAAAGATTAATGGCTGTGCCTGCACCCCTTGAGGGGTGTAGAAGCAACACCTCTTATTTGAGATATCTGTGTGTGAGAGGAGGTATTTGAAATGGCAGGGCTTACTGAGGGAGTTGCCTGCTGATTAGTTACGCCTGGAGCAGAGAAAAGTATAATTGAGTTTGTTTCTTGATTAGAAGGAAATGATAGTACAAAGCAAACATAGCAGGGCAAGAACGTCTGCTGTTAGAAAGAGGTGAAGTCCCATTGATAGATTGCTATCAACTAATGCTTTGGCTCCTTGAATTGGGCGAGCTTAGCAGTGGGCTGGCAGGGCAAGATTCACAGCTGCCGTATGGGCTGGAGGTGTACTGAGGTACTTGCTGCCTCGCTGCTATGAATGGAAAAAGTTGGTCCACAACCAGCAAGATCGTAGAATCATAGAATTGTCAGGGTTGAAAGGGACCATAAAGATCATCGAGTTCCAACTGCCCTGCCACAGGAGGGGACACCTCCCACTAGATTAGGTTGTTCAGAGCCCCATCTAACCTGGCCTTAAAAACTTCCAGGGATGGGGCTTCCACCACCTCTCTGGGCAACCTGTTCCGGTGTCTCACCACCCTCAAGGTGAAGAACTTCTTCCTAGTGTCTATTCTAAATCTACCCTCCTCTAGTTTGGATCCATTCCCCCTTGTTCTATCATTATTTGACATCCTAAGAAGTCCCTCACCAGCTTTCTTGTAGACCCCCTTCAGATACTGGAAGGCCACAAGAAGGTCTCCTCGCAGCCTTCTCTTCTCTACACTGAACAAACCCAACTCTCTCAGTCTGTCTTCGTAGGACAGGTGCTCCAACCCTCTGATCATCCTCGTGACCCTTCTCTGGACACGTTCCAGCATGTCCAGATCTTTCTTATAATAGGGGCTCCAGACCTGGATGCAGTGCTCCAGGTGGGGTCTCACGGGAGTGGAGTAGATGGGGGAGAATCACCTCCCTCAACCTGCTGGCCATGCTTCCCTTGATACAGCCCAGGACAGGGTTGGCTTTCTGGGCTGCAAGCGTGCACTGACAGTTCACGTTGAGCTGCTTGTCCACCAGCACCCCCCAAGTCCTTCTCTTGAGGGCTACTCTCAAGCCAGTCACTGCCCAGCCTGTATCGGTGCTTGGGATCACCCCAACCCAGATGCAGGACCTTGCACCTGGTCCTGTTGAACTTCATGGGGTTGGCATGGGCCCACCTCTCCAGCCTGTCCAGGTCCCTCTGGATGGCATCCCTTCCCTCCACTGTGTCAGCCGCACCACACAGTTTGGTGTCGTCGGCAAACTTGCTGAGGGTGCACTCAATGCCACTGTCCATGTCGCCAACAAAGATGTTAAACAAGACTGGTCCCAGTACTGATCCTTGAGGGACTCCACTTGTCACTGGCCTCCACTTGAACATGGACCCATTGACAGCCACTCTTTGGGTGTGGTTGTCAAGCCAGTTCTTTATCTATCAAGTGGATAAACCCATGTTTTATCAGCTTGGAGACCAGGATGTCGTGCAGGACCGTGTTGGAGGCTTTGCTCAAGTCCAGGTAAATGACATCAGTCATTTTTCCTTTGTCCAATGATGTTGTGATCTTTTCATAGAAGGNCTTTGCTCCAGTCCAAGTAAATGGTGTCAGTTGCTTTTCCTTTGTCTATTGATGTTGTGACCTTTTCATAGAAGGCCACCAGGTTTGTCAGGCACGATTTGCCCTTGGTGAAGCTGTGTTGATTGTACCCAATCACCTTTTCATTATTCTTCTGCCTCAGCAGTGCCTCCAGGAGGATCTGCTCCCTGATCTTACCAGATACAGAGGTGAGACTGACTGGCCTATAGTTCCCTGGATCATCCTTCCTTCCCTTTTTGAAAATGGGGGTTATATTTCCCCTTTTCCAGTCAGTGGGGACTTCACCAGACTGCCATGACTTTTGGACAACAATAAAGAGCGATTTAGCAACCTCATCCGCCAGTTCCCTCAGTACCCGTGGGTGTATCCCGTTGGGTCCCATGGACTTGTACACTTTCAGGTTTTTCAGATGGTCACAAACTTGATCTTCCTTTACAACAAGCACTTCTTTCTTCTAGCCCCTGCCATTATCTTCTGTGACTTTGGGAGTGCGGCTGGAGCTCTTGCCAGTGAAGACTGAGGTAAAGAAGTTGTTGAGAAGCTCAGCCCTCTCCATATCACTTGTCACCTGTTCTCCCGTTCCATTTCTGAGGAGGCCTACACCTTCCCGAGTCTTCCTTTTGTCATTAATATACTCACAGAAATTTTCGCTATTCCTCTTGGTCTCCCTGGCTAGATTTAATTCTAACTGAGCTTTAGCTTTTCTAACCAGGTCTCTTGCTTCTCTGACAGCTTCCTTATATGCCCCCCATTCTAGCTGTCCTTTCTACCACTCCTCATAAAGTTTCTTTTTGTGTGACACTGTGTCCAGGAGCTTCTTGCTCATCCAGGCAGGTCTAGCATTCTTTCTTGCCTTCCTCTTTGTCAGTATACTTTGCTCCTGGACACGGAGAAGGTGATCCTTGAATACTGACCAGCTGACCTGAGCCCCCCTTCCCTCCAGGGCTTTGTCCCACGGTACTTTGGCCAGCAGATCCCTGAAGCGATCAAAATCTTGATGTCTAAAGTCCAGGGTTGTAAGCTTGGAATAAATCCTCCTAGATGCCCTCAGGATCTTAAATTCTACTGCTTCGTGGTCACTGCAGCCAAGGTTGTCCCTGAGACTCACATTTGTCACCAGCCCTTCCCTGTTGATGACAACAAGGTCCAGCATAGCACCTTTTCTTGTTGGTTCCTCTACCATTTGGAGGAGGAAGTTGTTACCTATGCATTCCAGGAACATCCTGGATTGCTGGTGCCTTGCTGCATTGTCCCTCCAGCAGATGTCAGGGTGGTTGAAATCCCCCTATGAGGATCAGGGCCTGTGAACGCGAAGCCACTCTGCCTATGGAGAGCTTCATCTGCTGGGTTCTGCTGGTCAGGTGGCCTGTAGCAGACCCCTACTGTAACATCAGCTTCCCTTGTTTTCCCTTTAATCTTAACCCATATGCGCTCAACCAGCTCATTGTCCTTCCCCAGGTGGAGCTCCACTGATTCCAGCTGGTCACTGATGTAGAGGGCAACACCTCTTCCCCTCCTACCCTGCCTGTCCTTCTTAAAGAGCTTATACCCATCTATCCCTACCTCTTTTCCAGATACTGTGCTTTCTCGTGGCCATGTGCTCTCAGGAGTATGTTGAACAGGTTATGCCCAGGGCATTAAAATTTAAAGAGCCTAAAATAAAGTCATCTACGGGGGAAAAAAAAAAAGAATGAAATATAGGCAGGAATTGTGTTGAAATGGAGAAAGAAATCATAATAATAAACAAAAAAGAGCTCTGGGCAACATTATCTGAGACAAACGTAATCTTTCTTATGACTTTATGATCACCGTCCCTTCCCTCAGCATTTCACATTAAACTAATGAATCCTGCAAAAGAAAATACTATGTGCTCATAATATGCTGAAGAAAGAAGCAAACTGTTAGCATTGATCTTTCAGCCAAACTATTTAACCATTTCCTGTCTTCTGCATGATTTAAGATTTGTCCTCTCCTGTTTTGGTCAATGAACTGGGTTCTGTAAGCAGTCAATAGCATGAGACTCTCTTCAGTTGCATTCTGCCAAGTTTTCTACTACAGCTTCTTGCAAATTCTTTGAATGACACTGTACAGGTTTGCTCCTCTTCTCCACGTATGGCTCTGAAACTGATGTGTTCCAAGATTCCCTGGCAAACATAACTCATGTCTGTCGTTTTGTTGCAAAACTCCAGCACTAATTTATTCCAGGGCTCTCAAATATTCATGTACCCAAGGGAAACAGCAGAATGTTGGTGTCTTTGCTTCTTCTGCGTTCTCTATCGAGAGCAGCTATTTTGATGCGGTTCTTTCTTATGTTATGTAGGTTCTTTCTTATATAAAATATTTGTTATGTAATTTCTTTCTTATATAAAATACTTGTTCCTCATTCTTTTAGATAAATTCTTGAGTAAACAGCTTATCAAAATTTAGAAGGATATCCATGTCCACAAATGCACAGGAAATTGTCTTCCTGGCTTTGGGATTTGAGCAAATATTCCTGATAAAACAAAGGATACTTTCTCCCTAAGATTATTCTCAACATGCATGAAGGAGACCACCAGAGATCCTCATGAACACTATTTGTTTACCATAGCTTGATCTTGCCACAAATGCAAGCTGTTCTCTAGACCTTTGTTCTGCTGTTTTGTCTGGTGCTCTCACACACATCTCTATTTCATCTGTTACACCAAGTTTAAAATTTCTGTCAGAAAGGTAGATTTGCTAGAAATAATTCTGTTTTGTTTCTGTGTTTCTGCTGGCCCTGGATGACCATAAAGTACCATTCCATGTAGTAAATTCCTGATAAGAGTTCCCATTGCACAATCACAGACCTTATGTTTTCCACAGTTTACTTTGCTTTCATGATAGTATTTTTTTAATCAAGCGAAACCGGGGTGAATTGCTTTATTCATAGATTTATGGCTTTGTCTTTTGTGATGTTGTGTCATCCTTACCCATGTGAATGTTTCTGGATCTGGGTGTAAATTAATCTCTTGCTGAATTTTAAATTGGGAAATGAGCAGCTCATTCATCTCACCGAGGATGCAGAAAACTATGAGATATGTGTCTCGGTGCTCCTGTGAGTTACAGCCAGACTGTTCAATAAAAAGCTGCATATAGCAGTAGTATGCAATAGCGCTATGTTTTTTAAAGAGACTCTGAGATGGAGTTTGCTATTTGTCAAAAAACAGCTTTTTGATACTGGTAAAAACTGCATACATTATCTTTTGATACAACCAACAGTACCTGTGGGAGACCACAGTCTTGTATAAAACAGTTGATTCTACTGATATAAGTAAATTAGTTTTTTGTGACACAGGGAGGAGTTTGCCTTTTAGTCTAAACTGCTCCCCACTGAGAACTCCCACCAGGTGTACTATGCTTTCTGAAGTCATTAATATAGATCAAAAAATAATTAGGCTTCGGCAAGCGTAAGGGGGTTTGATTAATCAGACTGAACCACATCTTTTTATCTCATCATGCCGACTGCCTGTTGAATCAGTGTGGTGTGACCAGGTTTGAAGAAAGCACTTTCACCATTATTTCCCTCTTACACAAAAGTATGACGTTAAGAGCAGGCAAAATCCATCCTTTTGTTTCTTACCTTTCCCAAAACTGAGGACTAGGAACAAGCGTTTATAGCAAATAGCAGGTCCTGTGTGGAAAGAGCAAAAAGCTGTCATGAATTCGGAGCTGGTTTTTACTGACTGTTGAACACATTGCTGTTCTTCGGGAGACAGCAGGGGAGTTTTCTTGATTTCTCAGAGACTGGTAGCTGACTAGTGACAAATGCTGAATGGTAGTGGAGTCGAACACATGAATCTATCAGGCACCAAATCTTTGCGTGTATGGGATGGGATCACTAAGACTTTCACAATCCCTACGTCCCCATTCCATACTGGGGTTCAGGTAGTTAGAAAATTTAAGCCTTTCTTTTCGTATGAACCAGTACATTATCAGAAGGAAATCTAGTAAATCTTTTGAATTGTTCACTCCACTGCTATGTCATTTCTTGGAATCTGTACTTAGAGATCAGCTCCATGACCTACAATAATAATAAAAAAATAGAGTATGCTGTGGGACTCAGATGGGTAGTATCCAATCTAAAAGTACCTGAATGCAAAGGAAGTTTTCTGTTGATTTTCTATGGTAAGATGTTAAAAAGTCTTGTGAAATCCAAACTGAGCAATGATTCAGATACAGCACTGAGCAGATATTGGACCTGAACACCTAAACCTTTGTGAATTATAGAGACCATACCACCAGACAGATGTGAAAAATCCATGTAGCAGATTCATTTTTTTGAGGACAGTCCTGTGCAGTGAGAGAATGATTCTTGCCTTGCATATGTCGGAGGACAAACCAGTACTTTCTTGCTCACTCGCAGGAATTTGATTTATTTTGTGAAAGCTCTGATTGCTCTTTGTAGTCTATTTTTCCAAAGATTCCTGTACTCCTTGGTTACACCTATGCCATAGCTTTGTAAAAAGGGTATGCCCTGCTACCCCTGCTTGCAGATGACCTATTAATTCCTGGGATATAAATGTTTATTTCAGGTGAATAAAGAGGGGCATAAAGTCAATGGTGTTAACGTGATCTTGTGTTTATAAAGCACTAGTTAACACTCTATGGCATAAATATGATCAGGGTTTGGCATATAGAGACCTCCTTTGGCTTAATCACCTGGCAAAACCCTAGAAAATTGCTGTCAACAGTTTAAAGTACATTGATTAGGGTAGACAAGAGGAAAAGAATTACATCAGAATTTTTTAAAATAGTTTGCTTGCTTCTGTTAAATAAGAGCATGGTGTTCTCTTTCAGGGAGAAGGTAGCTACTCAGGTCTGCTTTGCTGTGCAGCCCTGAAGAGAGGAAGGAAAATCAATTTTTGTTGTTAAAATTTAAGTTGACCACTGTAATGGCCATTCTAATGTTTCATTTTGAACAGATTCCACAGGGAGAGGATAATACAAGTCAGGAAAATACAAGCATCTTGTACCCCAAGAACATCCAGCTGGTCATGGTGCTTCTCCCCTCCCTTTTTGCCACCGAAAAGTGGCAGCTCTCAGGGATGTTTCTGTAGCGCAGGTGCGTTATGGTGGAGGTGTTCTCCAGAGCTACTGAAAAGCAGAGAGGGAGAAGGGAGAGCAGAGCAGGGTTTCATGGATGCCACTTCAGCAGGTGCAGAAGCCACAGCTGGGACTTGCTGTGGGTGCTGGGTATAGTGAGATATAGTAACTTTATGAATTTTCACCTTCTTCCCAGAAATTGTTCCCATTAAGCTCTAATATAAGGATATGAAACACCAGTAATGTCATTGCTATGAAAGAGCATGCGCCTAGCAGGCCCCTGTGGCGGTCGCTGCAGACGGCTAAGGTGTGCTAAGAAAAGTCCTGAGGAAATAATTGGATCAGGACATGCTGGGCTACATCCCTCACCAGCAATAAGGAATGCTGATAAGGAGAATAGGACTTGATAAAAGACCGATAATGAACTACTTTAACTCCAGAAGTTAGCATGGAAAGCTTCTCCATGTTGCACTGCATTTCCATAGGAAATAATACAACTAGGTTTTTCCTAGATGGGGTGGGAAAAATAGAGAACTACAAAATAAACTTTGCTTTCATATGATGATAATACAAATTTCAGTTTCACTGGAAATGTGCTTTTCCCACTGTTTGTTGGGGTTTTTTTTGTTGTTCTGTGTCTTTGTGTTTTGTTTGTGGAGTTTTTTTTTGGTTGGTTGGGTTTTTTCACAATTGTAGATACAATCATCTTTCTGGTAAATTCAAGCACTGTTACAAGTCCAACCTCTACCGTTCTATGATTCGATTAACAACTAGAAATTACAAGGTCCTAGGGACATGGGAGCCGTGAGGCAGAGCACCTGGAGCAACTGCAGGGTCAGGGCCTCAGCCTTGTTTCAATTACAGGCTGAGACTAAAAATTTCCAAAGGGTTTCTAAGGTTTTCAGAAGTTTCTAGAGGGTTTTGTGTCTGGTTTCCATGGAAAATGAGAGGATTTCCCTGCAGCTATGGAGTCCATGAGCTCAGAAGAGGTGGGAATTTGCACCCAGACAAAGACTGACCGTGTAGTATAGTCAGATGGAGAAAATACCAGGAATCTTTGTAAAGGGAATAATCTTGAATTGGTCTCCAAAGAAAAACATCCCCTCTGTTACTTTCTCTAAAATGAGCCTCAAAATTGTTTAATTCCTCACTGCTTTCCATCAGTCACAGCTCCCAGGGAAGGCAAGTTAGCATCACAGCATCTGTCCTTCTCCAGTGGAGAAGGCTGGCTTCCTTCCAGTGCTTGGGATTGTTCTGAGTGAAAACGATAGGAACGATTCTTGCAAGTGTGAAGATGCTTTACACAGGCAGTGACACCAAGTGATGTGTCTGGATGTGCCCAGCTTTGCTTAGTGGATACATTTATAGGAATTCATCCACCTTCTGCCAAATGGGGGATCTGGGATTTGCTCAGGGAGACGCCTGGTTTGTGCACTCAGCCAGGAGCAGAGCCATGGGCGGGTGAAAGGGGTGTTTTGAAATTTTTATCCCTTCTACATGCTAGGAGTAGAATTTGTCTGCCAAGACCAGGCAAAGAGAAAAGGAAACTTCTCTCTCCTCTGAAGTGACTGCTACAGACAAGGCAACAAGATGCAGGACTGGGGGAGCGTGGAGCCACAGTTCCTGCACAGCAGATCTCTGCCAGTGCCACTGTCGGAGCTCCTTCCTGAGATGCAAGCAAAGAAAATGTTACAGCAAGTAGGCAGCATTTTCCTGGCAATATTATATTGTTTGTCTTCTTCACTTACATCAATATTTCAGTGAGGAAACAACAAAGTGATCCCTTCCACCAAGCAGTGAAAGATGTCACAAATAAAATATGGAAAGTAATGTGTTTATTACCAAAGTATCTGTGGAACAAAGTGCCTCCTTTTTCCTATTTATTTCTAAATCACACTCACCCGAACTCTTGCATCCATTTTCTGCATCTCTGACTGTGTGGAAGAAACTTGGGGAGAAATTACCTCAATAATGTCTTTCTAATCTTCCTTGTTTACAGCACACTTTTTGTTCAAAGTCATTATGACAGTCGTGGAAGATTCCGACTATGATGCAGTTATTGAATTTTAAATGAAAACTAAATTGGCTGTGGTAGAGGGAAAAAATATTTCATAACACAGTAATTTTTCCTTAGGGTATGGTTGCTACATTTTATTAGAAATAAGCAATTTTCTCTATGTCTCCAAAATGTATAGAGCAGATAAATGTGAGATATTAATCTAAGGAAAAAATGATTTTACAAGTATTTAACACCAAATGGTGGTTTGAAGTTTGCATGTTTTCTACATTTTTCTAGTGTGCTGGAGAAGCTATTTACTCATTTTACTGAAATAAAACATATCTTAGCTTTCTGCATTGGTCAAAAGCTTCCCATGGTGTCAATTAGATGGGGTTTAATTGAGCTATTTGGAGGCTTTTTCCACCTGATTTGTGCATTTGAGAAGTGAGGAGCATTACCTATATGTGAAAGGTATTAAGGTGCCCATGTGGCTGCTGAACAAAGCCATCTGCTAAATGGGTAGTGCTCAGCTCCCATAGCAATCCCCAAGCATCTCCTACATCCCTGTCCCCACCAGCCCCATGCAGGGAAGAAGACCCCGAAGTTGTTTCTGGATGGTTCTGCTAGCAAGGCAGAGGGGAACTGTTTGAGAAGATGAATACTGGGGTAAGATAAATACACCTTCACCCCAGTGTTACTGTCAGGTGGCAGGCGTTCGTTTCACAGAGTGTCTCTG
This sequence comes from Baryphthengus martii, assembly GCA_013396935.1. Lineage (NCBI taxonomy): Eukaryota > Metazoa > Chordata > Aves > Coraciiformes > Momotidae > Baryphthengus > Baryphthengus martii. The sequence goes on from VWZK01017961.1 coordinate 904,334, forward strand.
TCAGCTGGTGGATCTCTGCAGGGAACAGCACTCACAGCCGGCACAGCTCGGAGGCTGCCGGGAGGAGCTTGGGGCAGCCCCTCGAGCCCTGGCCATGTGGGCATCTCCCTGGCAGGCTCTCCAGAGAACAGATTTCTACAGCCCCCCAAGCTGTTCCAGCAGCATAATTCAGCCATTCCTTTCTAAGCGAGCAGCGCTGATGCCCTGGGTTTATGTTCATTAGATTTGCTTCATTCCTTCGGCAGCTCTCAAGCTCTCGTTAGGCTGCAGACGAGAGCAATATTCAAATCAGTGTTTAGTGAATTCTCATTAACCAGCATTAGTTCTTGTTCAGCTTTGGCTCCAATTATAGTTTGTCAAACTGGAAGTAGATATGAATTAATTGTAGCAGAGGAAGAGGTGTATTTCGTGTATTTGCAAAGTATACAAATTAGCATGGAAATGTAACCATGCATGGTTAGTGGAGTCCGTAGGGTCATGGTTTTGCTCAGCTCGGCTCAGCTGCAGCTGTCACCAGGCCATAACGTTGACATCGTTCCCATCCTTTGCATATGTCTGCCTTTCAGCTACAGAGAAGCCAAACACTCTGCAGCCCCTGTCACGTTAAGGAGCGTGGCGTTTTTCTCTAATAGCTCTTACCCACCAAAATATGGATGAGGAACACAGCCACTATAGGCACTGATGTTCCTGAGCAACCTCACATAGCTATGCTTGTACCCAACCAGGGTATGGGCATGTTTGTCCGTACCCTTGTTGATGGTCTAAGTAGGCTTGGTAATGTTGGTCCCCTGCTTGCGTCTCCTATTCATTTCATGGCTGTAGGTCACATCGCGAATCTAAATGCCCAAAGTGCGTAGAACAGGGTAAGCGTGGCAAGCAGGGAAGAAAAGGTTCAATCTGAGCAGAGCCCCGAGGCTTGCAATGGGATGCAATTATGGAGAAATTATGGTTTCCTTGGCCTTAGGTTGCTTGGTGCTTTGGGAAAGTAAAACCTACATGGACACGGAAGGTAAAATGAGCACTAGCAGCACATTCAGAAGAACGTGGATATGGCCTTTTGTTAGATCCTCACAAACTTGGTGCCATTTTCAGAAAATCTAGTCTGGGATTAGGTTTTTCACACTTCTGCCAGGATGCTAAAATAAAAATTCAGAGGAGGATTGCAAGCCAGCTCCCAGCAAACCTCACCCTAAGTAAGCTAATTCAATTTATCAGTATTTATCAGATGCTGGGATGAGAGACCATTTAGAACTGAATATGATAATGTAAGTCTCTCTCCAGATTAATCACAAGCAGTTATATTTTTATGATTTAACAGTAGTGTTTATAACTAACATTTATGGAAGATTACTAGTAGATTTTCAATAAAAGCTTTTCAGCTAAAACTAAGATTATAAAAATTTTAGAGATAATTGGGCAACCATTACATTTGAAAGCTGATAAATACAGGGAGTTTTTCAAGACTGTGTATTGCATGCTGACATAATGGCAGGTTAGACTTCCAGATGCAGTGGTATATGATGAATGTATAGCTTGCTGAAAAATAAATTTGTTGTTCGTCAGTTGAAATGTGTCGCAGCCTGTGAGTAAATGAGTGAGGTCCCCCCCATTTCAAATGAAATTAGTTATGAAAAGCATTTTCTAATTTACAAGCCTCTTCATTTTAGAGCAAATAGCAAAATCCCTCATAGTGTATTTTTCCCTCTTCTGTTTTTTCTCTTTGTAAATACGCCAGCATGTTGTCATCAGTTGCTTTGCTTCCCTTGTAGTCCGTGTGGGCTTCACAAACTGAAATGGGACAGAGAAGTTTACCGAGAAAAACTACGAAAACATAATCACAAAGACTTGGAGGAAAACTTAGGTTTCACGCGTGATTTCTGAATATAATGTTTGTTCTTCCTTTTATGCTGATATAAGATACAAGTACTGGTGTCCCTTGAAGGCTCTGGACCCAAAGTCATAAGCGATCGGCTATGTCAGGTAGATGAGCGGCTGGGTAGTGGCAAGGCTGAAGTAGCCATGAGCTGGATTTACCCAGCCGTAGTTGTTTACCTCATGATGAATCTAGAGATGTGATCTGCGAGCTCTCTGCAAAGGCAGAAAAGAAAGATAAGCTTAGAGCCATCACGCTTAAATAGTTTTACAGCAATCTATGTCAGCCTTGAAAAAATGTCATAGTAAACAAGTTGAAAAAGGTCAAAAGTCCCTAGTTTAGGAGAAAACTTTATCCCTTCTTCCTCCCAATCTGGAATTCTATGGTCTTTCCATTTCGCTATCCGAATTGCAATAAGCATCCTAGAATTTTACTGCAACTGCTGTTTCCATTAACTTCACACAAAACCAAACTTCAGATTTTTTTCTACATGTCTATGGGTGCATTTTTACTCAAACAGTGCCATGTAAGACCATCCTTCATTTAATGATATTTTAATTAATTGTTTTGTGGTTTTCAGCTTTGCGTTGGCTGCCGCTCGTTCCATCTCCGTTTTATATTTTGGACAAACCTTGCTGTAAATAACATTTCTATGTCTACACAAGAAATGTAAATGTTGCTCTAATTTCCAGCATCATTCAAATACCCACATAACAGTTATCCTTGTGAAAGCAAATTTAATCTGTCACGTCATCTTCTATGGAAGTCTAATTCTTGGTAACAAAAGATATTGCAGCTGACAGATGGAGCCCCACACTACATAATTAAGTCTCCAGTGTGTGTCAACTGTAGCCTTTCAGACACAATTAGAGTCTGACCAGTTCACCCATTTAGGTACTTTAAAAGAAAATAATAAAATCCTTTAGGTGGATGTATGTGGAGGTTTCTGTGAAAAATGAACTCCAGAATGCACTAAGCAGAAGGAAATGGGATCGTGTTCATCGCTAGACCTTCGAGTGATAAAATTTGATACAGCTCTTTAAATTCTCACTTTACCTCCTTTTCTTTCACATTTATTATGTCCTGAGTGTAGCTAAGCATAAACTGTTCTCAGTAGGGAGGCTCATGGAGGCAGTGGATGGAAAATACATTTTCTTTAGAAAACTGGCTTCGGGAACCTCCAGCTGTGCAGGAGATACAATTGTGTTAGGTTTGTAACAGTAGATTGTAAAACTTTAGAAAAACTACAAAACAACAGAAAACTTTAAGGAAAAGAGAAAAGGTGCTTAGCGGTGTGTGATGCATCCAGAATTAAAGACGAGCCTGATGCACAACCTTGTGATCCGGGTCTCGGTATCTGTCATGCTCAGGGATCAATGTGTTTTGGACTTCATCTTTGTGAAAAGAATGCGAAGAAAACACCGAAGAGGTTTCAGGTCATCTATTCCACTGCTCTCCTGATAGATGGTGAGACATCTTACAGTAATCGCCACTGAATAGGTATGAGGTGTTCTGGTCTACGACATTACCTGAGCAACACCAGATCTCAGGTATTCTGTTATATCTGTATTTTTCACTTCTAAAGCTGATTCCGTTATTTCTCATATGCACTCCTTTGTTCAGTCTTTCTTCCCTCACTAGAACACACACAGCATTTCCCTGATAGTCATTATGATGATGTACCAACAGCAGCAAAATCAGCCCTTGGAGTACAACTGCTTTTTCACTTCTTCCTCGCTTTTGAGGTATGTTTTGTTCTGTGAAAGAGGAGTTCCATGCTGCTTTTATCACTCTGGCTACTAATGAAGGATAGGCTTATTAATTCAGATGTTTTAATTAAGTCAATTTCAGAGAGACTCCCTTGGCATGATAATATATTCCGTGTCTGACTGTAAGGAGTCCCTGGGGACACAGCCTTCCTTGCTGACTGTTCACGTTGGACATCTGTGTTTGAAACTGGCATTGGTGAGGAGGTCGAGAGGCAGGAAGTACCAGGACAGCGTGCACAGAGCAGCATTCCCCAAACATAGGGCTGCAACCACCAAGCCAGGCTTTCAGCTTCCTGTAACTGTGTCATCAGACACCTTAGTTGTTAACAGCCATCCAGAACTGGAACTGGACCATGGCGAACATTCACACACCTACTCCTGGTGTCCATCCACAGCAGCACACAGGAGGTGAGGTAGCCACGGACATGGCAGCTTCCCAGATCATGAGGAAAGGTAGCTGAGAAATCTAAACTAAATGGAGAACACAGGTGGCCAAGAAGCAAGTCAGTCAACTTTTCCTACACAACTTGCTTAACATGGGATGAACTGCCTCATTCAGGCTGAGGAGTCACTTTCATCAATTTAAGTTAGGACTGGGGTGGGATTTATTGCCTTTTCTTGGAAATAATCTCTAGAAGGCATCCACATTTCTGTTACAGATCTGCATTCAGAAGAAAGGAAGCTAGGTCCCAGAACTTGGTTTAGCTCTATGGCTTTTGTCAAATAGATTTGATTTTAAGAAATAAACCTTTCCTTAAAAAAACAAAATTAATCTGTCTAATTCTGGAAGCTGTTCTTGTTGGTTCTGACCTCTCTCTTTAATGCTGTGTACGACAATCTGGTATAGATTTACAAGACTGATTTAAAGACTTGGCTTTCCATTTCCGTGCCTTCCCCCGAAGTAACCTCATGCAAAAATACATTATTGAGAATACCATTACTCAATAAACCACAGGTGGGGTCAGGCAGGAAATATTTTTCCTTGCAGTCATCTAAAGAATAGGAAAAAACAGAGGAAGAGTCTTCATTTTTATCTATGAGTCTGCACCTTGCTTCCTCCCCTTCTGGCCTGTGCCTCTCAGATCTGCAGTTTGAGCCATTGAAGTCCTGGCTCTGGCAGGGCTGCAGCACTGGGAAGGTCTGATTCGGATCTTGCACGCTGGTGTAAGGCAAGAGAAACCCCACGGACAGGAATCTCGCCACTGTGAATCCAGCTAAAAGCCTTAATAGCCATGAGACATCAGGTAGAAGACCTGGAGAGAGCAAATACTCTTATCTCAAACACTGAATTTACAGTAATTAACAATTGTAAATGCAATTGCAGTATTTTATAGGCTGTCCTTCCTACAAATGTGGAGAATGGAAGTTAATGGAAATACACTTGATAATACTTGTTGGCTGAAGGGCTTACATTAGCTGATCTAGTACCTCCAAATGCACACTTAGGTAATAATGTAGTAGATGAATCAGAGAGGAATGAGATTATTTTTTTTTTTTTTGAGGTGTAATGAACATGTTTCTCTCTCACAAGGCTCGGCTGGGATATTACTGCTGTTCATATAGCCAAGTGTTTTGTTGGAGAGATGAAGTGCTGCGTATAAATTTGTTCATTACCAGAAACCTGACAAATACTGAGCTAATATCTTGTCCACAATAAGCTGGAGTTAATGCGTTTCCTCGCTTTCTAATAGGTTTTTCCTTACATATAATCATATAAGCAATACTGAAAAATTTACAATGGGAAAAAAACAGCCACAGGAAGATGTCTGTTCTCTGTGATATGCGGTTCTTTTGGTTTCAGGTATCAGGGGCAGAGAGGATGAAAATAATTTGTTTGGGGATTATCTGCACGCAGAAAGAAACTTGGTAATCACTCCAGTGAGTAGCTGCTGCATTTGTTTGCTACTCTCTTGCCTAGTGATCATTGTTCAGTTCAGTGAGATTATTGTTTCTACGGGTGGGGGAGTGAAGGAGAGTTCATTAAAGTGCTTCTGCTCCCCTGTGGCAGAAGCGTTAGCAGCCACTTAGCAGGGTTTGCACGCTCAAGGAGGTGTGTTAGTCGGATCTACGATATTCACTGACCAATTAATGTGGTTTTTTTTATCTTAGGGGAACACAAGCGCGTTAACACAAACAGGAAGGTTTAAGATGCAGACTACCTTAGTCCTCAGAAGAGGCTTAGTGCATCTTCAACACAACATAGCACTTCATGGCACATGTATAATTATGTTTTATAAAGATTTTCTAAGAATGGCCACAATAATATTAATGATGTGTGAACATAGGTGGCAAGACTAGATTTATGTTTCAGGCAATTACATTTTACAAGCTGAAGCAGAGAGCAGAGGTAATTAACAAGAATAATGAAAGGACTACCTTGCTATAAATCACTGTTAAAAAAAAGAGTAAATAATAGAAGACAAAGGGATTATGAGTCAAGTTCAGTCGTTATTCATCAATTGTACAGCAGAAGGGTGGGTTTAATTAGTGAAATGGCATAGCAGTTGTTTGGTGCTTTTCAAATAATCTTGATGCTCTTCCATCAGGGGCAACAAGCACCTGATTGAATGCAAATGACAGTGATTGTCATCTCCACGTTCCTAATCAGCACAGGAAGTTTATTTTTGCCCTCCTTTTAACGGAGCAAAGGGAGCAATTAGCAGGCATCTTGGACTGGGAAATTTTACCGTCCTGAATCCAGGTGAGGGTAACAATGTCCCTAATCTGCAAAAGAGAAAGGCACCCGCTTCTCCAGCAGTTTCAGTTCTCTACGAATTGTTTAGTTCCAGTTTTCAATCTGCAGTGCTTTGTGGATCAGAAAGGAAATCAGCCTCCACTGGGAAGACCCTTATCTATTAATTACTTTTTTCCTCTTTTTACCCTAGGAGGAGATCGTTCTCATGCGGAGCCACAGGAAGCTGATGCTGAATTGCAGTAACAGCAGATGTTACCAGGGCGCTATCAAAAGTCTGGGGCGAATGGGCTGTGAGCAGCTATGAGCAGAATCTCAGCATCTTCTCCACAGGTTTTCTTTACATGTCTTCAAGCAGCAGCTCATCTTCAGCTGAGTTTACCTTTTCTCCTCATTCTGTTTAAAACTGTGGGAGGAGTAGCTCTATCTCTGCTTGTGCAGAGCAGAAATGTTTGACCTTTGCAATGCATGAGATCGCAGAAACGACAAACACTCAAGACATGCCTCTACAAGGTCTGGAGCTCACCACTGTCCTTTGTGTGAATCACCTAGTCCAGTCCTGGCAGCGGTGAGTTGTCCAAGATCCTCAAAGTCTGTCAGAACCTAGGGACTCGCTCTGTGCTATGAGTTCCTGACTCTCAGGGTGATACTGTGTTCGTTTTTCTTCTTTCTTATGTATGGGGTTCATCTTCAGCACTTGCAGGAAGGAGGTACAAGATTCTTCCTTTGCCACCTGTTTGTAGCTTATATTCATATGTGGTGTTCTTAGGACAGGTCAGGGTTAACTTGCTTTCAGATGCTCTTGTTGTGTGAAAATCTTGTGACTGGTCCACTGCTGTGAGCTGTTGGCCCTGAGCGCTTGGGCACCGTGCGAATATGCACGGAGTAGCTGCTCAGAAAGCAGAGCTGCTCCTAACAGGTGCCCCAGCCCGAGCGTGGACCCACCACCTAACACAGGGGCAGCAGCGTAAAGTGAGGGTCTCTGTCCGCCATCCACCAGGGGTAGATCTTTCCCAAACTAGGATGTGCCACTGACTTCTAATACTCATGTCTCCCCTGCTGAATAACAAAATTGTAAGGAGTGATGTCAATAATCACCTAGAAAATTCTCCTTCACCTGTTACAGGGGAGATGAGATCCCATTTCCCTATCAATCTTTACAGTACAGGTTGTGGTGACAAAAGATATAACGTGGCAGATGCTTTCTCAGCATGGAGAGGATGAAGATGACTGTGCGTATCCCATCATCACCCAAATCAAAAATTGACAGTGTATATTTGTGGACTAAGCCCCCCTTTTCTAGAAATGTGAAGCCTGGTTGAGAGATCCCAGGGGAAGTCACATGCCACAGTGTGAATATTGATTTTCCCAAAGATAAAGAGAATGTATTGCGAAGTTTCTAAACACCTTGTCTCAACATTTTAGTGGATGTAAGAACTTTTTCTTTGGAAGTTGTTTTGTATTTTAGTTATAACTCTCAGGGTTGAGCAAATAAGGCCTGAAAACATGACTGACTGGAGAGAGGGCTTTTTCATCCTGATCAGCTTAAGCTGTGATTTTGACTGACTTTACAGACTAAGGGATAAGATAGTTGCTAGTTGTAGGCGCATCTGATCTCTCATTGCTAAGAGGACACGCTGCCATTCTGATAAGGAAAAGTAACGCCAAGTTATTTCTCCGTTCACAGAACCCAGATCTGTCCTCGCAAGCAGTTTGCCAGACGGTGATATAAATCAATATAGCCTCTGTACTAATCCCTAGTTGAGAGCCATTTCATTTGCACCATGTAGTCAAGTCTGAGGAGAGTAGGGGGTTTCTTTGCACTGCTGAAGATTTGCTTCAGGGCACCACAAGAGATGGCTGTTTCCCTGCTGGGTAAAAATTCCTAAGCATATGCAGTATGTTTTGTAGAGCATTAAGGCATCCTTTGACTGAAAAGTATTGAGAAATGGGCTATTAACTATTATTCGTTATTGCATATGCAAAGGTTGTGAGCCAAGTTTAATTAAATTCAACAGGCATATGCAATAAAAATGAGCAATTAGCAGCGGCAAAGGATTCTGATCTGAATCTGTGAAGACTTTCTTCATCCCTATAGCACAGTGAGAAATAAAAACTGCATAATCTCAACTCTGACATATATAGAAAGGGAAGATTATCATAGTCTAGAATTGTAGACTCTAAAACCTAGAATCTAAATTCTTAGAATAGTTGAGGTTGGAAAGGACCTTTAAGAACATCTAGTCCACCTGTTAATTCAGCACTGCCAAGTCCACCACTATGTCCCTCAGCACCACATCTACACATCTTTTAAATACCTCCAGGGCGAGGGGATGTAAGGTTTGATATTGGGCTTCTTTCACTCAACAAATGTGCAGTGCCATAGTCAAAAAGATAAATAGAGGTATGGTTAGCTGTGCTTCTTAGAGTCTTGTTTCGGACAAGATTTTTGCAAGCTCAGTTTTTCTTGCCAAGGGCTGGGCGCAGCTCTGCTAGCACTGCAGGTAGCAACCGTCCTGCAACCTGCATAAGCTGACGTGAACTTGGTGCAAACTCTGACTGCTTAGGACGTGTACTGCCCATGTGATGAGAGAGTCGTAGCTCAATAAACCAAGCCAGCTTCTTTTGGTGTCCTGCCTGCTCTAGCGCATCAATAGAGCTAATCAGAAATCGGCCAAGAGAAACAATTCCTCTGGCAAAATTCTGACTCGTTGAAAGCAAAGCACATTATGAAAATGCCTCAGTTTTGAAGAAGCAGGGTGATAACTTTCATTTTTTTAGCTTCTTGGGAAGGAACACTACCAATTTTTTTTGAAAAAAGAACCTTTTTTTTTTTGTTTTTAACACTTGTACTTACAGTTTATTTGTGTATGTAGTGTACAAAGAACAAAAAAGTTGTCTAGTTTCAATGACAGATTTTTGTCTTGATTGAAACACGATGTTTCCATTGTCTGAAAAATCTCAAGTATTTTAACTCGTGGCAAATACATTTCTTTAAGAAGCTTAGTGCAGAAGAAGACAGAAAAAAGTGTCAGTTTCATGTAAAATAGAAAATCTGATTTCACTTCAGCTTTGCAGACAGTGGTGTCCATGTATCTCTAGCTTCAGAAGACATCTTCGTTTGAAAAATCCTCATACAGAACTGATGATGTTGCATTCCAGTCTCCAAACATTTGAATCTCTGGATATAGGTGCATTGACTACTTTGAATTTCAGACATAATAAAGATATAATAAGGGGTTTTTCTGGAAATCCTTGGAGTTTTCAGTTTGTTGAGGGTTTATTCTTATTCCTCGTGTTCACTTCCTTGTCTTTGTATCTGGCCTTGGTGAGTAAAGCAGAGCTACTTTTCAAGGATGCCATTGAAAATTAAGGGAGAGGGAAAAAAAAGCCTTCGGAGGCTAGTTGTGGGCGTGTGGAAGGAGGGGGGATTTTTAATGGGATTTAATGGAGCTGGGAGCTGGGTTATTTAAGACTGGCGCAAAGATCCTTTGTATTGACGATTCACTGTATGAGCTATAAACTCTTCACTCTGTGCATATAAAAGATGAAAGGACCAATTACTTATTGAGGCATTAAACACCCAGGGGACAAAGATGCCTGTCTGGCAATAGTAAACATATTGACTGAAACCTATTTGAATTTCAAATTGCCAAATGTCCCAATTTTTGAAAAGCTTCCTATGATAACCAAGATCTGGAAAGTCAATTGAAACTTAATTCTCCTGGATATCTCATGGGGGAAAAATACATGAGTCCGGACAGATTCAATTATTTAATTTTAATGAAAAAATAGATAGCTGCTTTATGATTTCCTTATAGAGTGATAGATAGGAATTCAGGTCCTTTTTCTAAGATATTATCCTAGGGTACATGACAATAGGGGTCTGCCAAACACAAGTTGCCAAGAGGTTTACGTCCAAGGCTTTTCTGCTGCTTCTTGTCCCTAGATCTTTCTTCTTCCTCCATCTGGGACCAGGCCTTTCTGACATGCCAGCCAAGTGTGGACTAGCATTTCCTCTCTGTCTGCAGATGGTGCAGATGGTATTTATAAAGCATTACACAGGGGATCTGCTACAGGGTGCTGTACAGCCACATATTCCAGAAGGACATGTTTACTGGCTCTTCTAATAGAAAGACTCTCACAGAGCAAATCAGCCCCAGGTCAGTGCTGCTGCCATCAGCACCACGCCAGTACGATAACCCGTGACTGCTGCAAGGATAAAGTGAGTCCTGAGAACAAATGGGAAAAAAGCTGTTCCAGTCTGCCCAGTATCCTTGCTCTGATCATAATTTGAAATACCCCCACCACCAGATGCTCAGATGCTCTTGGGGTGAGCCAGGGACTTGCCATGGTCTCAAGATTCTTCAGTTGTTAGTCGCGAAGCAGCTGGGCAGAGCTCCAGCTGAATGAAAGTCACAACTAACTCTCCCTGACTTGCACTACTCTCATCACAGCCATTAGGAAAAGTGTTCATCATGATTAATGCCATTACTCTGAATACCAGTGGAGTTAATGATTTCCTCTGTATTGAACAGCATTGCCCAAAACGTTAATTCCGTCATGAAACCATGAAAACAATTAGTGTGGTGTAATCGTGGGTGTTTGCTGTTGAATTAATTTTCCTTTTGTTTTTTTTTTTTGCTGTCATGTCATATACGAAGTAAAAGTGCACAGCAGTGACAGGGTTGTTATCAAAACCCCAGAGGAATTTATATGCTCTGCACACATAGAGAGAGCATCCATAAGTGTAACTGTTGGCTGTGCGTGCACTCCTGGGCAGAAAAGACACCTACCACTCTACACCTCTCCTTCACCTTGGCATAATAAGACTTTTATCAGGTGCATCAACAAGAACACCACTCGGTGCTTCTACCTAAGTAAAACTGGTGTTTGTCGTCACTTTTGTTCTACTAGCTCCCCGTTAGATCAGAGAGGATGAGTTGCTGCCTATCAATCAGATACACTCAGCTGATTGTAAAAGAGATTTCATAGCCCCGCCTTTGTCTCTGCTGGTTTCTGTTGGGATTCCCATCATGCAGTCATTTTTCTGTATTCCAGTTTCTCTCTGCCTTGGTGTACAGTCATGAATGAAGGCAAGCATTTATCACCACAGCAGCTTTAAATATCAACGGCTTGATGAATTTACTCTCAGCTGGCCGGAAGCAATACTGTAATTGCAGCATTTTATAATCATCAAGACTTGTTTCTCTGAGCTGAATTAATTTGCATGAGCAATGTGTTATTAGCAAAGTTGCTGGTAACTACCATGTACAAGCAAATTGTAGAAGACTCTTGCAGTCTGTGCTTTCCTCAGGGAAATGCACCGTTGTGAGATGTTTTAAATGGGTGAAGAATTGTCTCTGGAGGGGAAAGGTTTAAAACACGTGCAAGGAATCCAGCCCCATGTCAGATAAAGACTGCAGAGCTAGGCTCTATCTCTGGCCATGCAGGGCATTCCCATGTTTCTGTCAATACTTCTCTCTAGCCATGATCTCCCAATACAGCAAATCCCATGGTAGGGTTTGGAATGCCAAGCCAAAAATACAAAGAGAAACGTTTTTCTTCTGTAAACTCAAGTGTGCGCAAGAATTCTTGATGAGTTTATTGTGTACCACCGGATGAGGTATCTCCTGTGCTCCTTTATGCAGCCAGAATAAAACAAATAAGCATTTTCTATCATGCATGCTGGCTAAATCAACAGGAGTAAACTCCAGTTTACCCTTCTCTAGACCTAATATTTACATCTAGTTGAGCTGGTAGCATACAGGTCTAGAAGGATGATCGGGCTAGCATTTGTTCTGACTCCCTCAAATAACTTCTTTTTATGATGATGGAAGGTTTCTCTACCGTAGTGGAGATGGATGGACTTTTGTGTCTGCAGCAAAAGCATCAGCTATTTCTTTCTGTAAAGGTTCTTAAATGCTTCTGACAATTATTTTAAGTGGAAGGCACTGTTTACACTTCCCAGCCTCAATGAGATTCTTTCAGCTCATTGTGGTATTTATTGCTGCATTAATTGCTCATGCACAAAAGCTTGCGGTGGTGTGCAAAATGCTAATAACAGACCCTAATGAGCGTGCACCTCCCTCTCCTTCTCTGGTCTGTGCCTTATTGATGTTTTCATTAAATTGTCCAGATAGAGAGGCTGGATGCACATAGCAAAATGTTTCCGTTTCATCAGAGAAAAAGGCAGACCCTAAAAGAAATTGGTGGTTGGAGGATGCCAGACAACTAGCTCTGAAGGATGAACAAAAGCACTCTGAATAATAACATAAGAACTGACAGTTGGGAGGGATGGCAGAGGAAGAGCCTGTCCCTCCACAGAGCTCACAGAGATGCAGGTGGTGGTAGGATGTTAAAAGGCATTTTTTTTTTTTGCATTAGGAAACTTGTGTGAAAATGGAGCCTGATCTCTTAGGGATGCCAGGATGCATTCAGCTGTCAAAGGAGTATACTGTGTCTTGGGAAAAAATGCATATGGAGAAATCTAGGATTTCAGATGCTTGTGTGTAATTGTAAAGGACTGCAATGTGCGTGGAAACTAATTTACTGATACTGAAGTACATCCCTTAGGAGAGTCCTCTCATTGCCTCGGGAGAAAGATGCTGGACAATAAAAGCCCCTACTAGAATTTCCAGGAACTTCTTCCTTAAGGATGCTGAGAGGAGGGCAATGAGGAAAGCCTCTGGGCAGCTTTGGATGCATCCTTCAAAGGTAATGAGATGACCTGTTAGCTTGAAAGCTCTTGTAGCCTTTAAAAAATAATTTACAAGTCTTGTTTTACCACATCCACTACTGCAGGGATCTTAAATAATTCTGAAAAAGGGAAGAAGCTCTGGGAAAAGGAGGAGGATCAGGTGTCAGAAGCTTTTGTGGCAGGGTAGGCATTTAGTATGTGCATCCAAGACAGGTGAGACTTTCTAGAGCCCAGAAGAGCGATCCCTAAGTTGCTTTTGCTCCTGTACCTGAAAGCTGACTTTCTGATAACCATTACTGTTGTTTGAGTTTGTCATGAGAGTTTGGTCGGCCCCTGACACATGATCTAAGGAGGTACTGGGAAGAGGACAGTGATGTCAAGCTTTCTTCATCAATTTCATAAAATATAGAGCAGACCTACAATTATAAAATAGCAGCTTTTTTTTTTTTTTCTTAATTCCTAATACGAGTTATGTTAGAGTTCTGTAGAAATAATTGATTAAGTTTCAGTTTATACTCAGAATAATAACTGACATGGTAGTAAATGTGTTCATTGATATCTAATTTGGTGTGGCTAATTTCCTCAATGCCAACTAAATGCCTGGGTATCTCCTATCGCCTTAACCTATTAACTGAATCTTGTTGCACATTTGTTCCGTGCTTATGTAACTATGACTTAATTACACGGCAACTGAGTTTATGCCCTGATATGGAAGGATTGCTCCTCAGTTTTCAAAGATAAACAATAGATAATTGCCATGCTTCTGTTTTAATTAATGTAAATTATAAGATTATTTGAGTGATCCTGGGTCCAGCCTTTCCAAAAAGGCACAGATTGCTTCCCAGGACATGCTGAGCTCCCCCGGCTCCCACTGAAGTCAGTGTTGTCCATCAGTGCGGCCTTTCCTCCAGCTGAACGGGAATCGGGACTTTTGCATATGGTAATACTGTCCCTCTGTAATGAGGGAATGACACATACAGAACAACATCTTAAATATTGTTCATTGTGGCGAGAATTGCCTATGCCCACGCCTCAGAGAAGGATATGCATCATGTTCTTGCGCTGTGTGACCTACTTAAAGCAAGTGGGAGTCGATATCTATTAACTTCTCTGTTATATCAGTCAATACTTTGTCCTTAAAGCAATTGTTCTCCTCTCCCTGCTGCACAGTTCATGATCACAGGCAAAAAGGAACTTTTCTCACCTCCATCCCCCGATGCTTTTTCCCGTTAATACAGTCAAGTGAGGGCTGATTTCCAAACCACATCTGAGACAGGACGGACAAGGGCGGAAGGGGAACGCTGCAGCCTTCTCAGCTTTCTCGGCGCTCTGGCCTGCTGGGTGAATAACTGACTTTCACTTGTTTCTTCTCTCCTCTTCACCCAGCAGGGTGAGCAGAGGGTGCAGGCAGCTTTTGTCAGGATTCAGCCCCTAGGTGTGTTGTACAGCCTGTGAGCACTGAGAGGGACAGAAAGTGCCGCTGCGCAGCACAATTCCTGAAACAGCGAGGAGGGGATGCGCGTGGAATTGGAGATGCTTCGGAAAGAAACATGAGTGATCCTTAAAGATACCTAAATAATGTTTCATGACTCAAGTGAAATGCTCTCGTCAGGCCCTCTGGAGGAGATTTTGACATTTTCTGTTCCACCTGCAAGATTAAAAGAAAATGCTGTTGGCTTCTGCATTGTCTCCTGAAAGGCACAGGGGCTGACAGAAATGTAATTAAATTACCTGCAGCATTCATCTGTTGTCATAGCAGCCCTTGCAATGAATATAACAATAATTTCATCTACAGATTAGCTTAATACAGCTTTGCACAGACCAGTCAGAAAGCAATTTTCTATTCCGTATCTGGCAGAGAGAGAGTTCAAGAGTTCCCCATTTCAGTTTCTCCAGCAGTGGTCTACAACAGGGTGGAATCAGAGATTATGCCTTTGCTGCATTCTTTCAGCATCAGAAAGTATCCATTACCTGTGGATGATTTTGCGTCTTCAGGAGGTCAAATTAGATTATTTTATTTTCTTCTAGCCTTAAAAAAATCCCAGAATCACTGCACCAACTTATTTGCAAGTAATAGAAGCCCAGTGTGGGGTTTTTTTACCATCTTAGGACTAAGTCCACCAAGAAGACCTGGCTGTGCTGTAAATATATGCCCTTCGTTTTGCTGGAGCTGTGTTTGAATTTGGATGTGTGGAACACAGTAAGGACACAACAGTTCTGGCACTGATGGAGGGCACAGCAGAGTGGGTAGAATTTGTCTTTTTTTTTTTTTTTTAACTCGTCAAGTATTATCTTTCAGACTAAGATGTTATTGATGGAGTAGGTGGCTCCAAGCATCTCATGACTGTCCTTTGATAAATGTGGAATCAGCTCCCTGGCTCAGTTCACTATTCTGTAGGTAAGTGGGTACCTATTGCTGCTTGGCACAGAGGGGCCAGCAGACCATCTGTGCCGAAAGGCTAAAGGATTGAATGATGCTGAGCACCTGGATAGTGTCTAATACCTAAAAGTGGAGCAGCCATTATGTTTAAGACAGGCTACTAGTAATTTTCGTGACTTACCTTTCTTGGCATATGGAGGACTTTGTCATTGATTTATCACAGTAAAAAAATTCAACAAAACCCACTTCACTTGCTGATGTTCTATTTTTTTTTTCTTTTTCCTGCTATTTATTTACTACTTTCTTCTTGAAATGGCTGTCACTTACCACTTTTCTCAATTAAACAGCCACACAATTCAGGTGTGTTGAAGTAACATCTCAAGAGAATGGTTAGAAACAAGTCGAGTATAGAAGAACGTGATAAATGAGACATACAACATCTGCAAGGTATCTGTGGCTCCACCTAATACACCTGGAAATCATCCCCTTCTTTTCACTTCTATCCATTCCGTTCCTGTTTGGCAGCTTTGGGGAGCTGAGGTTCATCCTGCAATGAATTGGCTTTATCTCACTTATTCAGGAATTCACAAATTGTTTAAATACCATGTGAAAAAAAGACTAACTTGTGCATGGCCGAGATAAGCTGATTTATAAGCTGAGGCTTCCCTGAGCCTGGTGTATAGAATATTCATCCTCCAGACATGCTCTGTGCGGAACATTGAAGATTTTTCTCTCCGAAGCAACCGCGCGTAACGACCTTCCCAGGCTAAACAGTGCTCAAATGAGTTGTTGCAAATTGCTTATGTGTTGTCATTTTACTTTTCTTTGTACTGCTAGACATAAGCATTTATCCACAGGTGCAGCACCTTTCCTATGAACCTCTCAAATGCTTTACACAAGGGTATAAACAGTATTTATTTTACAGATGAGGTAAGAGGGATGGCAGTAATGGAAGAGTCCAGCTGAGTTTCATGCAGGGGTAGCAAGAGTTAGATGTTCCTTTGCCATGCTGGATCCTACCAAGCAGTGCTTTCTTACAGTTTGGTGAGTATCAAGTAAGTATTAAAGGCAAGTCTTGCACCAGATTGCGTATCTGGACATGAATGTCCACCCCTCTGATCTGACAAGCAGAGAACAGCTGTATTCCTGGGGCTAGAGAGCAAGGGAGAAATGTTGTTCTCTGCCTCTGCTACAGCTCCACCTTCCACTGAAAAAAGGCTATTTTTCAGAAACACATTGGAAGATGAAAAGTCTTTCATTTTCCTCAGTGCTATGTTCCACTGGTTTTTCCCTCATTTCTTACCTGGCTTGAAATCTGGTGAGCACACAGTCACCCAGGGTGAGAACTCATGCTCCCACCGACCAAGGGATTCGCTTAGAAAGTCGACAGGAGGGATTAACACGAGCATTTGTCTGTCCTTTGTGGCCAGAATGAATTTATAATCACATATAAAATTTGTCTTTTTTGGATTCAAGTATGACTTGATCATTAGTCAATTCTGGTTCCATTTGGGCCAAATACGGTAAATTCAGAGCTATAAAAGACTGTGAGTTGCAGCCAAGTGAACTTGGATCCGTGAGGTATACTAGTGCTTGCTCCCTGAGAAACCCTGCTAGGTGGCCGTCAGTCAGTACCGGCAGTATGTGGCTGTGAAAACCGATCTCTTTTACACGACAACAAAGCTCCTGAGTCAACAAAAGTTTTGCTCTGAACTTTATTGCAGAGGTTGCAGGATTGGAAATAACAAAAAAAGTATTGAGTGGCTGAGCCATCATGGCCTGACCAACCTACAGATAATTGATCTTCCCGTGATTCACATATTACTAGGGGGGGATAAAAGCTCCAGTTTCTCCCTTGGAGGATATTACAGCTTTAAATAAATTAAATTTGACTTAAGGAACCTACCCTTGAGAGGCACCAGCAGCACGTTCGTTCTACAGCTCACAGAAGCTTCTCTCAGTGGCTTTGGTGTCCTGGCTGCTGGGCTTGTATCCTGTGGGGCTGCAACCCATGATGCCTTTGAGCATCATCTTTTTTTTGGCACATTAGGGATTGTGGGAAAAGGAAAGATCCAGCTTCCCATATCTCCTTCCCAGTCCCAGCACTCCTTGGCAGTTTGGTTTATAATCTGTCAGGGAGCTTTGGAAATAAAGAACACGTTTCAGAGTTTAACAAGAGGAGCTGCTGATGAAAACTGAGACCTGAGAAGGAATTGAATGCCACCGATATTTCTGGTCTGACATAAAAACGAGGCCAGTTGTGAAGGAGTAAATTAAAGAAAGACGAGAGTTTAAAGATCCAACAGTAAATACGCTGAAGGTCATGAGACATAAGCTAATAAACTCAACTGGATAATTTAATTCAATGCAAAGGATGCATCTGTGTGCACTGAATAGTAGGTAAGAATTTGACATGACAAGATGGGAAGGCTTTGTTATCCTCTTGTCTTGCTGGGATTTGCTTCAATTATGCCAAAGAATGTTACTTCATTCTTGCCCTAATAACACTGTAGAGGAAATTAAATTACTCATATATAACAAAAGTGAACTGATTTTGACATCTCTTCTAGGCAAACCTCCCGCTGTATTAGCTCCTGAGCACATTCTCCCTCACTTAAGGTCTCATGCATATGTATGATTATCACTCATAGTAAATATAAGCACTTTGCGAGAGGGCAAATTAACTGCAGGATGTAATGGAGGTTGCCAAGGGTATTTTTTATTGTCAGCTGTAACATGAAATCTGCAATACGGGTACAATAACGAATGGATTGTGAGACATGGAGAAATAATCCCATCAAAGGGTACTCTGACATCAGAAACCACAACAGCAAAACTTATGTCACCCGAGCCTTGAGCTGCTGTTATTGTGCTTTTATTTCGTTTTAGAAGGAGCCTTGGTTTAGCTTGAAATTTTCCTTTATAATTTTATAACTCATCAATTGGTGAAAACAATTAAAGGCTGCAGAGCTAAAAAAGAATTAATTTTATTTTTTAAGGCTGACGGAATTTAAGCCTTTGATTTTAGCTAGATTTATAATGGTGGGTTGTCTCTGACATGATGGCTCTGTCTTAACGTTTGATTGCTTTTTCGTTACATTAACTAGGGCTTGGATAGTTTTTTTAATAGTAAATTTAGCCTCTAGAAATAAACCTCACAACCTTGAAACTAAGGTTGAACCCTGCCAGGCATCAACTATTGCCTCAGTGCTCTTCTCTCACAGACTGTCATCAGGAGCAAGTAAATGTATCCCAAACACTGCAGCATTGAAAACAACAGAGCTTTATTTTTAAAACCTATTATTTTTCCCAGCCCATTCCAAATGCAGCTCTCAACCTTTGTTCCTTCAATAACACAGCCCCTTTTTTTATCTTTTATTCAGCTCCATCCCCCAGCCCAGCAGTACCTCCATGTTCAGAGCCTGCCCCTGCAACGACCGTACCAGGAGGAGTTTCTGCTGCAGCCAAGTTGTAGGTGGCTTTCATCACTCACAAACTGATGTCCTGGACAGGGAGAGCTAGTTCTGAGGTGGACATTCCTGCCATGTTTTCTGTAATTTCTCTCTTGAGCCTCAGGCTCTTCTTACGGAGTGAGGATGGAGTTTTAGGGGTGTTGCTGGACTTTTTGTTTTAAACTCAGTAAAAGAACCAAGGAAGGCTAGGAGGAGAGTGGGGCCAGGCAGGAAAGAGGCCAGTAATTGTCTGAGTGTAGCAGAGAGAGTGGGAACAGCTCTGCCTGCTTTTTCCTGCTGTCCTAGGGAGCAAGAGACAAGTCCTCTTTAGGCCATGATGGATCTGCCCGTGCATGGGGATATACTGCCGTTGTCAGGAGTGTCATCATTACAAAGGAACAGCTCAAAGAAAAGCAGGCAGCATTTATATTGCAGGCATGGAAGGAGGAGGAGGAAAGGAGTTGAACTTTCATTGAAAATGGCAACGTCCTCTCCATCCACGATTGAGTAGATGAGAAAATGGGAGAAAAATGGAGACAGATGTCCCTGGGTTAACTGTAACCTTGCTTTGCTGCAACTCAGCCTCGCAGGCTTCTCTGTAAAGCACGTCATGCGGGTCAGCTCTCCTGGCGCTGAGCTGGTGCGTGTGGAGCGAGGCGCTGGGACGGCAGAGAGTGATCATCAAGGGCAGCAGAGCCTGCAAGCCGGTCAGGCTGCTGCACCCGGAGCATCACACCCCCGGGGGCTAAAGCGTTCTGATGCAGCCTTCAAAGAATAATTCCAAATACCAAGCGTTATATAAGACATTTACAAAATAAATGAAATATAGAAGCTAACAGAGAATGAAATTTATGCCTATTTTACCCATCATCATTTTTGTTTCTAAAGCAAAGTGAGTGTAGCACGCAGACGATGGGAAACACAGTGCTTTAATGACACTTACAGCATCCCAGAGGACCATTCAAAGCAACAAAAAAAAATGGTGATGTCCTTAAAGACAGCAGATGGTTTCTTCAAGGTGAATAATTTTATTGTTTATTGCCTGCTCTGTATACCGCAAGGAATGACATTTAAGAAATTACTCAAAGGTGTTTTTTTTAAAGCGCAAAGAAAACATTTAGGAGCCAGATTATCTCTACCAGTGGCTGTGTCATCACCAGAGCTTGGAGTCTGGCTTAGAGGCACGTAACATTTGGGGCAGTCCACTTTCAGAAAACGTGGAATAGGGGTCAGGTTTGTGTGTCTACCAGCTTCACCATCCAGAATGGGCTCAAAATCTGGAGAGGAGGGGACAAAGAAGCCACCAATCCCCCCAGTCTGAAATCTGTAGCAGCAGCAGTGCTGTCAGTCACTTCGGTGTCACTGTGCTGCGGCCAGGGGACTATTTTGAATTTGGTGGCATGCAGCTTAGCTGAAGAAGCCTGTTAAAAGGCTAAAAGCACATTAAATACAAAACATGAGGTCTCTTGCAAGGAGGTGGTGGTCTCAATGTGTTTGAAAGCTCAGAGGGTTTTGTGACAATGTCTTTGGTCATTGAGGGGACGGTGGCTGAACTGACTTGTGCATGTTACGGTGGCCTCTGTTGGGACATGTGGAATGGGCTCATTCAGGTGGGATGCTCCTTCCCTGCTGCTGCAACATAGTAGGGTCCTCCAAAATGCAGCCAGGTAAGTCATTCATCTGGATTTAGGTGGTAACAGGCCCTGAGCTTCAGGTAGTGATAGAAAATAGAGAAAAATCTCAAAACTGGCTTTTACACAGCACAGGAAAATACAGCCTATGAGAAAAATGTTATAAAATCAGATAATCTTATGAAGCTTTTATTACATAGCTTTTTCATTTTTTCACGAGAGTGAAATACCATTCAAAAGTTTTCCTTTTCCGAGATATTTCAGAGTTTTCAGATCTGGCCAAAAATATAGTATGTAGTGCAATAACACCTGGAAAATGTCCCTCAGTATCTCCCATAAGCTTGCACTCAAATTTTCATCAGTACTGAAGATTACAATGCATTCATATTTGGCCAAGTCGTCGGCTTCATGTTTAGAGTTGCGTTGTGGTTTTTTTTTTCATTTTTCCTCTTCATATTCATGTTCTTGCTTCAATTCCTGTCCCAGTAGATACCTGTCACTTCTCCAGGAAAATATTAGCTCCGAACAGAAATTCAAGTGTGACCTTTTGCACAGGTAAAAAACTTCCTGGTCACTATTGCAAACTGTTTTAAGGCTGTACCTCCCTGATGCTCTGTCCAAAGCTGTCTGCTGCCAATGCCTTTGACTATTTTGTTTTGATTCTGTGGTTCTATTTGAAGCCTGTATAGCAGGCATGTGTTTTTGAGAGGGGGAAAAAAAACCACTCTCTAAAGGCAGAAGCAAAAAAAACCAAAATCTGTTTATAACTTCTTTGTTTGGCTTTGTTTGGTTTTGTTTGTTTGTGGTGTTTTTTTCATTTTTTTTTCAGAGTTACTTCTGGAAGGATGGTGAAAAGGTCACAGTAGAATTACAGGAGAAAAGAGTCCATAGATCAGTCATACAAGCTGCTTTCAAAGCAACTTTTCAGGACAAAAAGATAAAACATAATCAAAGACAACAACTTTTTTTTTCCTTTTGCCTGAAAGGCCATGTAAAATTTCAGCCTTGAGAAGGATGGAGGGAGACACAACCTCTTAGACCTGGCAGAGCATCTCTCATCAGCTGTCTGTGACAGCTCAGGTGCCACGTGTTCAGAGCAATGCACCTCAGAAGAGTGAGTGTATTATTTGTTTTTTAAAATGAAATCCCTCTGGGAGCCCATCCTGCATGGGTGTCAGGAACCACCACAAAAATTTAGATCTGTCTTTTTTTTTTTTCCCAGTAGAAAGATAGAACCTCTCTTGGAGCTGAAAGTCTGGGACAAATTAACGGGCATGTGCTGAGAGAAGCATGTGAGCTGTTAAATGAAAAGGAAATAGCAGGAAGGCACAGAAAACACGGGCTTTGAGGTTATTGCTTTTGTTTTTACTGCTTATGCAGGGGACCTGGAGTAGGGGGTTAGCAGCTGGATATGAGCAAAGCAGAAGCCAACCCTATACAGCTTGCTAGTGAAAATTAGTTTGGGAAACACTCTGGTAAATCCAATAAGCCTACACACAAACTCTAAACCAGAAGTATCTCACTGGAAGAGTTATGTGCAAATGAAATGATAGCGAAAAGAGGAAACTTCGTACTCAAAGTCAAGAAACATCGCTGGGAAAAGTCCAGAGACATCGTCAGGAATGGTCAACGTCCCTGGGCACAGCCAGAGGCGGGATCACTGTGCTGCTGCTTCTTCTGCAAGGGTGGGCTTGGCTCTTGTCTCAGATGGACGCTGTCCTGCCTTTCCACCTCAGCCAAGCGTGTGGCCAAACCTGGCAAGCCATATTTGATTATGTGGTCAGCTTTTTTTTCAAAACTGTAATTTTCGAGGCTTTGGCAGTGAGAAAGAAACCGTCTGGAAACACTGTTTAGAAATATTAAAGTGCCAAAGGGAGAGAAAGCTTCTTTTGCATAGTAAGCAGCTGTTCTAACTAGGACTTGTGAGATAATTAAGGATGAGAAGATTTAGGTTTGAGTGTCTGGCTGATTTGAATTAACAGGCTGGAGAAAGTAGCCATAGAAGATAATGGAATTCCATTGGATTGTAGTGGAATTGAAGATGCCCTTGTCTCCCACCCGTCACCCAGATGTGGGGTCATGGATCACAGTGGAGGGAAGGCAGCAGCTTTCCTTTGTGGGTCGTCTTTGAGATTTAGATCTTGGTCCTTAGCGGACCTGCTAAGCCAGAGCTCTGTTCACCTGAGCACGTTTAGTCTGGGAAAGCACAATTTGCCTTTACCTTCTTTAAACCGTTAAAGCCATTTTTCTAATTGACTTACAGCTGTTGTAATGTAAGAGTTTTAACACTGTGAATAAAGATTACATATGATTAGATAAGCTGTTTAAAAGCTCAGAGAGCTGAATCGTTGCATTTATTAATTGTGCTGGCTCATTTATCTCTGTGCTTTATTTATTATGACACAGTTCTTGAAACCTTAATAAAATGGATTCAAAAAGAAAAGCTCATTACGTGGAAAAAAAAAATGTTCAGCACTCTTTTAATTAGTTCAGTTTATGAGACCCTGCATAAAGTGCTCTTGCTGTAGCCCCGACGTGGAGCAGAGGTTCCAAGCTGTCTGTGTGCACCGAAGACTGCAGGGTTGAGCCCTTTTATATGTTGCAGACTCATCTTTTCCACTCTGTTGGATCCCCTCCGAGAAGATCACAGGTATCACTGGCTAATTTAAGCTGGTAATTTAAATTGTTAAGACTGATTGATTTTTTTTTTTTATTTCGACCAGTTTCTAGTCTAAAAAACCTCTAAAACACACTAGGCCAAAGCAGGAGTATGGCAGTCTGCCTTTAAATGCAAGGCTAAATCCTAATGCCCTTCCTCTGTTTGACGAGAAGGGCAAGGGTTTATGCTTTGTTTTATTCCCTTGACTGAGAAGAGATCATACTGATCTGTAAAGAAAGACCGAGATTTCAGCCTTGTGTATACATTTTTTTAAAGAAGTGGCAAATTAAAAGTAATGGCTTGGGCATTGCGTGTTTGCACTTTCAGCTGGCCATAATAAATCTTTACCCTGAAGTGTCGGAAGTATTAAATCGCTACGGAGAAGCTTGTCCTTGTTCTTCACTGCAGAGACAATAGGATTTTAATAAACAATATCTTTGATTAGGTTCAGCAGAAAAGCCAAGGATAACTAAGTATTTGTATCTGTCAGAGATTCAGCTCGAATCCTTGTAATTCACCTTCACTGCAAAAGCTCTTACGAATGCATATGAGACTTAATCGTGGGGTTTGGGTGTAGGTGAGAGGCGGTTTCTCTGAGTCTCCACATTTGTACTGCTGGAAACGTACCTGCAGAGTGACAAAGCCTTTTTTGATTTTCCTTAGTACATTGTAGAAAATACAGAAATATTAATATCCCACCCAAAGTTTGTGATCTGTAAAATGAAAGTGTCTTTCTAAAAATAATGGCAGCCCAACACCAGTGCATTAAAGCAAAAGCAGTATAAGTGATGCCCATAATTCACAGGGTCACCTAGAGAGCTGTTCTCTGCTGGGGAAAGGCTGGTGGAGGGTGGTGTTTCCTCTCCCCATACAACCTCAGGAGGCCACCTCATGCTAATGTCAAGTAATGACCGAAAAAAAAGAGCTGGTTGATACACGGCAGGTGGCACAGAAGACCTTACCCTCCTTTAAAAAGCCAGTGATGGGGTCCTGGCCAGGAATGCAGAACAGCACTAAGTAGGTGCCCAGGTGTTGCTGCTGCTGAAGCAGAAATGCCTCCTGACTTGCCCAAGCAAGTACAAACACAACACTGCAGCAATTCAACGCTATTAAAAATTGGGACTATTTAGCCCAGTTGCCACGGAATTTGCTCATTTTGAGACTGGCTTCCCAATGGATACTAAGATGGCAAAAGCCTCAAGCAGTTGGCGCAAGTCAATCTACATCCTGCGAAATATTTGGCTGGTAGGACCACAAGCTGGATTCAGGGCTGTGGAGCCCTCTCCCAGCTGTGTGGGAGACCGTCATCTACAGCGTCTTGTCCTCACAACACATTGATTTTCCTTCTACCAGGCCAGCCCTTTGATGTTCACTGTTTATTCCTCTGTACCTTTATACAAACATAGACGTTAGCTTTTGAATCAAGCTATAGCTGTTATGTGTAGCTGTATTCAAAGCCTCTTGTTATCCGCTCAAGAATCTGACTTCCAAGGCTTGTGTGCAGGCGAGCTACGGGAATACACCATGTACTGCAATGCCATCTCCTTCTGAAAAAAAGAAATCTCATTTTAGGTGCAATGATTTGAGCCTGGGTAGAGAATATGATGATAATAATAAAGGCTTATTATGGTAAATGGAGTCATACTCGTCAAAGAAGAAGCAACTTGTGAAAAAATAGCCAAGGAAAATGAATCTTGACTGGCTGAACTTCCCTGATGAACAGTAAGGATATATATCTACCAAAACAGATTTGCAACTTGTGCTTTATTTTAAAGTTGCTTAATATTCTCATGGTATCTGCAAAAGATTCCAAGACAGACTTTACACTGTTTTAATCTTCTTATTATTTATGTTCCAGACACAGAGAAAAGGACTTGAATATATGGCCAGTACTTAAAGAAATGCTCAAAATGAAAGTGGGCAAACAAAGCTGAGACCTTTTGTTTCAAACTAATGACTGTCTCAATGGGATAATTAATTTCCCTTAGAGCAGCTTGTTATTTTTCAAAGATATTATGCTTATGCAGGTTTAATTGTAGAAATGTTATATTGCTGTAATTTCTCCGGTGTGGTACAATTCTAGTTACTCACTGCTCAGAGCATGAAAAGGAAATAAATGAATAGCAAGTTAATTTTTATTCTAAAAAACAAGAAGAAAGATTAGTTTTAAAAGAAGAAAAACAGACTATCATGTGTCAAACTGAGAGCATAGATGCATTTCATGGGAAGAGGATCTGCGTTAATTCCAGTGGTCCTGGGAGGATGTTGCCAAAGGTGAGCTACAGCCTTGAAAGAGGCTTGAGGTTATTTACATCAGCTACAGCAGGATGAAAGCAGCACACCCTGTGCTTCTGTCACCTCTTTCTTTGGATTTACCCTTAATCTGGCTGTATATATTAGTTTTGACAAATCTTCTCCCAAACCAAGGGTGCCACGGTGCCTATGGGGCTGTTGGGCCTAAGGCCGCTGGCTGAAACGTGCTCCCAGGACAGCATCTCTGGCACATTAGACAACAACCCCACGTTCACAGGCTGCTGTTTGTGTGTCTGTCACATCTCTGGGTTGTGTCCAGGTAGCTTTTAAGTAATCCAATCATTTTTCCCAGGCTATGAAAATCTTTTTCTGTCTTGTTTTTCCTTGCCTTTCCAAGGCCTTATGGAGTAAAGTGTGCCTGCAAAAGGCAGGTTTCCCAGGGAACTGCTGCACAGAGGCTTGTTTATTGAGGTGTCGTAAATAGGTCAGTGGTGTTGCCCCCATACAAGGGCAGCTAATTAAATGTACAAATCCAATAAAAATAAATACACCGCTTTAATATGCAGGGCCTGCTGCTCCCAGTGATAACAGGCTGCAAGTCAGTTGCTGAAGCTACTGTGATGATGGCAAAGGCCCATCCCCACCTGGTCCTGCTCCCACCCCTGCTGCTGCCAGGCTTTATGGATTGAGTGAAGACAGGCAGCGCTTCCCTGGTTATTCAACCTCTTTTGCCTTATTTCCTTACAGTTTGGCCTTCAATACTATTTTATTCGCAGTAACTGATGGCTTTGTCCTGGAGGCGCTGAGGGAGGACTGATGCTGGTGCGTTGGCCTTCACAGGTGTTATTCATTTACAAATAAGGAGCGATCCAAACAGGGATCTGCAGAGCACCCAGCCACCTTCTGCTTCGCATTAGCCCTCTCTGCCCCAACACTCAGCCCTCACCTGCCCCAACCACGGGCTGTCTGGGGAGGGGAGACAGAAGCCATGGATTTTATCTATCTATCTGCTACATTAAGAATCAATTCAGATTAAAAAAAAAAAAAAATCTTATCAGCGAGGCTTTTGCCATTTGATGGGGTCACAGTAAAAGAAAAAGTAAATTTCTCAAACCAAAGGGAGAAAATGCCACCTCTAGATTACCTGTCGGCTTTCTAACCAACACTGTAATCCATGCTATACTGGGCAGAGGTGCTTAAGGCAATGGACACAAAGCCAGGGATTCAGCAGCAAGGACCAGAGCTCTAAAGACATGTCTGCTCCAGGACTGAAGCAGTATGAGCTACAAGTGCATACCCTGGTTTCTGAATTCCAAGTTTGGGTGGAATGACACAAACTATTGCCTCCACCTTATATAATTTTTTTTTTTTCAGAAACAAACACAATTTCTGTAAATGACCATTTGTTATTTTAAATCAAAGGCCAGTCTTGCTGGGCAGCAGTCTCAGTGTCATGCAGAGCTGGCAGTACAGCTGGTGCTCCAGATGCTCTGGCGTTTGTCATGGTCACTTGGATGCTTGTGAGCCAAGAATAGCCCCAGCACTCGTCAGTAAGCCCAAGGGGAAGCAAAGGCTGCCTCTGCCCTGTCAGCTATTCAGAATGAAGCCTCAGACATAGTTTAAATAAATAAACAGGCAAACATTTTTAAAAAGGACACAAGTACAGTGGTTGCCTGTGGGCAAGGATGACGCTGCAGAGCATCAGTGCTGACTCATGGATGTGTTGGCACAAAATGAAGGTCTTTGCCATTCGTTCCCATCTTCCAAGTCATCTCAGACATCATGCTTTCCAGCTGTGGGGTTAGTTAGCACGGTTACAGGATCATGACTGATGAGTAAAGTCCCACCAGGGAGCACTGTGAGGGCAGTTTGGCTTTGGGCTGCAGCCACTCTCCCACCTCTGCAATGCCTGCACATTTTACCCAGTCTGAGTGTGAGGGAATCAGAGTTATGTTACTGGCACCATGGCACCCCTTTAGCCCCTCCTAAATGGCAGGTACAGTCTGGGCTTATTTCTGGCTTCTGGCCCTGTGCCTGCACCCTTTCATGGTGTGCCCCACTCCTGCAGCATCCACAATCCCTGGCCCAACTCACACTTTCGCCAAGAGCTGTTCCAGAACATGAATGCTCAAGGTGATAGCTGCTATG
Organism: Baryphthengus martii; assembly: GCA_013396935.1. NCBI lineage: Eukaryota > Metazoa > Chordata > Aves > Coraciiformes > Momotidae > Baryphthengus > Baryphthengus martii. Next base: position 931,891 of record VWZK01017961.1, read on the forward strand.
TGTATTTATTTGCTTTTCCATAGTCCTAGTGGGTCTAGTGCTACGGGATGGTGCTGAGCTGATACATCAGTAGGGTACACTGTGGGGCTACTGATGTGACAGAAACAGGAATGACGGTGTGACTCCTCAGGTCTTCTCTCTGCTTCCTGTATGTAAATAAATAATAAACATAAATAAACACAAAGAAAGCCATGCTGGAATTTTTAAACCAAATTAATGAAGGCAGCCAAAAAACCAAGTAAAGTCCTGAGCAGTTTGTAAAAGCCTTTCACAGGCTTGCTGCTCTGCTTGCAAGCCAGACAAACCGTAAATCAGCGGTGCGCTGAGACTGCTGTCGGAGCACACACACAAGTCATGCAGCACATGTTGCACCCTGACCCTTCCCAGTGCTCCCGTGTGCCAGCTGCACCCTTCAGCCCCAGACAGACTGACGGAGTTGGCTCAGGTTGCTGCATGAAACCCCACACAAGTCAATATTGCAGCTGGTGTAGTAAAGTAGTGCATTAAAAGCTCATTTACAGATCTCAAAATGAAGTATCTGAATTCTCTGGTTGTTCACATGGTAATGCCATCAAATCCATCAGGAGGGAGGAAAACATACCAACAAAATCAACCAAGCAAAACAATACACACCTCTCCCCCGCAACGTGCTTGGAAAAAGCTGGGAAGCTACACTAAGATGCCAACCAAGTATTCATGTTTACAGCAATTGTATCAAGTGCAGGGCATGAAATGGAGCACGTCCATAGCACAGACAAAAATTAAACAGCAAATTGAATGCCATGATTCAATTCTCACCTAATAACAGCTGTAACAAGAGCAGGAAATGGCATTCCTTGACTCAGTTGTCATGACAATACTCCTGAAAAAAAAAAGCAAGCTCCACCATAGGATAAACCCTCACTGCCTCCGTGCGACTGGCGAGCGCGCACTCCTGTTCAGCTTTCCCCCCATTAACGCAGCACTTGCTTGCAGATCAATTCCAGGACCAAGCAATTACGCTCAGCTGCTGGATATGAAGGCAGCCGATAGCAGCGGTGCAGTTTATTATCATGTGGTTGCTATAATTAGTGTGCGAAACCGGGATTGCGCCGGGAACTCCTCAAGCTGGATCATTATACATATAATGGGCTAATTGCAACGTGGTCACATTGTATTTCTTTTTTTACCTCACATTTTTCATTGCTAATATGCTTGTTAAGTAGTGACAAGTGCAAATGGCCATAGCAGAAAAATGAAATGCAAATGCTATTGCTATGCTAAAAAAAAACCCAAAAACCAAAGCACACAACAATAAAATAACCTACTGCACATTTTTGTTCTGTTACCACTACTTCCGTCTGTGCTGGTCTTCGGAATTACACTTCTAGGATGAAAATGCAGCATATTCCTTGGAATAGGAACTGTGATTAAAATGGGCCCTATTCTTAAAAATTTTATGCATGTAGAATGTATTATATAATATTATCTAGATATTTATATATATATATATAAAATAAAGAAGGAGAGAGAAGAAAGAAACTGGATGCCTCTGCTGTTCAGTGTCAGGTTCATTTTAAAGTAATTTAAGAGATAACTGGGCAGCAAGGGAAAAAAATACACACTTTCATCCATGAGATGTCCTGCTAATGTACTTCCCCCTCATTAACTGTGTAGTAAATATGTTACTAATACTGCTTCCAAAATACTGATAAACTTGACTGATGTGTGACTTAGCTAATACTGGTATATTTAGTTGTGAAAACAAATAGAGAGAGGCAAAGAGTGGAAAAAAAATAAAAAATGTAAACCAGAAACATGAGAAAGGGCCTTGCTGTGTGATGGGCAGAGTTTCGCCCAGAAAGAAGAGCAGAGTTTGTCCCAAAGTGTGTAAAAGGCTTGTTGTCTCCTTGAATCACCGTTTCAAGGCCAAAATGAGGCAGAAAGTCTCGTTCAGTTCAATACTGCAAGCACAATTCACATTAATTTGAGGCAAAGCAGTGGCTTTAATATCTAGATCCTCAAATCATGCTCAGAACAGTCCATTATCCTCCGCACTAGATGTCTTCATCCCTTCCCCTGCTTTTATGAGCTGCTTTACAAGCACTCAGCCCAGAGGTCACCTTTCCTGCTGTAATCTAATCTAGCAAACAAACAAACACACTGCTTCGGAAAAGAGGGGGGAGCGTTTGAATTCCCACTTGACCGGCACACTGGGGTGCCTGGTTGGCTCCCAGCACAGCTCATGTCTCTGGGCTTCACCAGGCTCACCCTCCCCTGTGGTGACCTCATATCTCTGCAAACTTTTATATTTTCTATCATCTGCTCCACTGCGGGGCGTTGCTACTGACCGCACAAGGTTTTAGGCAGAGTCAATGTACAATGGGGCCAAAATACAGCACAGGCTGCTTGCCTGGCAGCGGGAAGCTCGGTAGACAGGACTGGGTCTGTGCTATACAACCACTGGTTTATTTGCACCTAGGTGTGAACATCAGCGCAGCAGCTGAGTGAGCCCATCATCACCAGGCATAACTCCACAGCCCCGTCATCACCTGGGCTTTGTGGCTGCCCTCTCCTGAATAGCAGAAGAAATGTCCAGATTCTTCTGAGTGGGTTATAGATGCAGATACACGGAAAACTTTGGAGCTAGTCCCAGCAGATGAAGTGCTCTTTGCTTTGGACTAGATCGAAGCAACTTTTGGATAAAACGAATGGTATATACAAGCAATAGGATGCCACGCTTTTTCTATCTTGAAACCCAGAGAGTCACTTAATTCCTGCTTAAGTCAGACCCACTCCCTGGCAGCTCTTCAGCAGTGTATTTTGAAGATAAGAGCAGATAGTGCTTCAGATGAGCCAAAAATGTTCCATACAGTAAGCTGAAAGTTCAAAATAAAAATTAAACCAGGACTTAAACAAAACAAAACAAAACAAAACAAAATCCCCTTAAAAATCAACTTACTGTTTTCTCAGATGATCTGAAACAACTTAGAGGAAAAATGATGCCATACAGAAGCATAGTGTCAGGCACCATGAGGATGTTCTTATGGTTTTAGCAATACCCCACATTTTTCTTTCCTTGCTACAAATGAGTTGGCAGGAGCTGTAAACTGAGAGCAAAGCTTTTGCTGCAGACCAAACCAGGACAGGGTTAATGTGGGAACATTTTCCAAAGGTAAGGGGAGAAAAACCCACCAGGTTACAACAGCTGAAAATATATTGCTCCAAGAAGCCCATTTGGTTTGGCTAAGCACAAATTACAGGAGGAATGGCGTGACTGAGGGGAGATGCTGGAGCAGGGAGGGAGGACTGCAACCAGAAATTAAACTGTCAGCTCAACAAAACAAACCAGGTAATAAAGGCAGCATCTCCACGGCTGTGAAGTGCACGTGGGATACCATCCTGCTCCTTCTCCTTGACATCTAAAGGCCATGCTCTTGTCTGCCTGTGTTGGCGAGGAGCTGCTGCCCAAGTAGCCGGCAGTTACTGGGCACTCACCTGGAGCACAGCTCCGAGAAAAGCGCTTTTGCATTAAGCAGTGTGTTCCTGTCTGAATGTGAAAGGCAGTCCCAGCACAGCTTCGGACTGGGAGGCTCTGGGATGAAATCCCTGCTTGTGTATTAACACAGCGACAACTGGAAGAGGGAGCAGGGTGAGGACTAGCCTGGCTGAATACGACCTGCTGCTGTGGCTCCAGCACAACACAGCTCACCGCAGCAGTGCAGGCTACAAAACACATCCTGAGGGACAATCGGCTCAGATGGGACAGTCGGTACATCTACCAACACAGTTCCATTTTCAAGGTCACCAGCATCATGTTCCAACGCAGCACAAGCAGCTCCAGGACAACACTCTCGATACTAAAAGGAAATAATCTATTAAATGTGCCTCTTGAGGTTCTCTCATCCTTGCTGGTGATCGGAACCCACCTCTGCCAGCTCAGGGAATTAGTCATCGGAGTGGCGTAACGTGACCTAAGAGCCATCAGCGGGAATAGCAGGTACCTGCAAGCCTGTAATTTGCTGGCCATCGACTAGATGTGGATGGTTTGGCAGATCCAAAGTTACAGTGCAAGTGGAAACTGAAGGTTTTACAGGAGGAATTATTATTGTCAGGGGTTTATGGAGAAAATAACCCTGCAGAATGTATTTTAAAGTAGTAGTTTAGGCAGGAGCATGATAACATCATAAACCATAAGAGGAAAACTTGAGGCATTTTAAAACATCAGAGGAAAAACGAGAGTGAATTACTACCGTCTTGCCTTTCCTAGTTATTTGTTGTCTTAAATGATATGTGTGTGCCTGTGTATATATTTGTAAATATATTTCTTTAATTCTTTTTAGATAGATGTTACAAATGGAAGAGATCACAGTGTTGCTGTATTAAAGAGTAAAAAAATAATAATCTGTGAGTGTTTACAAGCACCAGCCGGAGAGTACAGGTAAGTAACTGCATCACTACAGAAGATGAAAGGTGCTATCACTACAGAAGATGAAAGGTGCTATCACACAGCAGCCCATCCATCTGACTGTAGCCATCAGGGACAGCAAAATTCCCTTGGAAAACCTCCCACTCCTCCTTCCTTGTGTTTCAGAAGCTACCAAAGCTCTGCCAGAGAGATACACCCCTCCGTAAATAGGTCTGCTTTGTTTTGGAACCTTTTCAGTGGTCCTTTATTCATCAAACCATACAGAAACTGCATCAGTGCTGCCTGAAGAGTGAGGTGCAGGCACCTTGTTATGACTAAGGGAGGGCGGGAGGATGCATCAACATGGTGGCCTTTTGCTGCCTCTGGGCAGCAACCAGAAGTTCTCATGGGTGTCTGTTGGCACAGCCTGAAGTTTGCCTTAAATTGCAGTGCCTTGTGTTGTCCAACACGGCCCAACAACATGCTCTAACACAGCACTGCCCAGATCTCCTCCTCAGATCCGGGTTCCTAGAGAGTAGAAGAGGCAGATGGCAACAACCAGGGCTGTAAAACCTTCATCCATATGCATTTCAGCATGGAGACAGCCACGTGCTCCACAGAGCCGATGTGGGCTAGACTCCATATGTCTTCCATTTATCATCATTGAATGTCATAAAAGAGTGTCCTCCAACCAGCCTGGGAAAAGAACTAAAATGTCAGCATTTTCTGAGCCTCGTTAACAAGACACCCATGCTGTATCAAGGACTTCTGAAGGAAAGCAGAAGGTCTAACTGCACAGGGAAAGGCAGTGGGAGCCACTTCATCTTTCTGAAGTGGGAGGCTGGAAGGTGGCAGAACAGCTAATTTTGGGAGCCGCATGCACACATAAGTGGGCTTATGGGCTTGCTTTGAGCTTGCTCTTTCTCATTTGTAGGGTGCTGATGATTCCTCACCCTGGCATTCATGTTAAGACCCATGCATGGGGATGCCTGTCCTCCACACATACCAAATTTAAGAAAGCAAAGCTGTCCTTTTGACATTGCCTACTGTAGGCAAGGGCACTGCGGGACTGTCAGCATCCCGGGAGGCTCTGTGCCATTAACTTCGTGATAATGTAGCATTTTTCACAGATCTTAACACATCTGAGGAGCTGGTAATCACTCCTTGCCAGAGAGCAGCCAGGATGCCTTTTTCTGCACTGCTTTCCAGGTTCAGTTCAAAGCTTATTTGAAGTTAAGAAAAAGCTCCCACAGGCTCTCACACACTTGGGAACAGGGACCTAAACACCTGGTGGTAATTTTACCTGAAACACTGAGCTGAAGATATCATCTTTTCCCTCATTTACTAAACATGCCTCACAGCCAAGGGCAGGACAGCTTTTGTCAGTGCTAGAGTTTTGTTGTGAGACCAGACATCCCTGCACACCGCTGCACATGCAGTCTATTCTTGGGTCCAAGTGGTCCCAGGCTGCTCCGTGTCACCTCTCACATAGCTGTAAGAGATCTTCTTGAGGGTGGTGAGATACTGGAACAGGTTGCCCAGAGAAGTTGTGGATGTCCCCCTCCCTGGAGGTGTTCAAGGGCAGCTTGGATGGGGCTTTGAGCAACCTGGTCTAGCGAAAGGTGCCCCTCTCCCATGGCAGTTCTACTTGGAACTAGATGATCTTTAAGGTCCCTTCCAAGCTAAACAATTCTACGATACCTGTAGATTCGAACCTCTGAGTCCTTCTCTTGGCTCAGATTAGAACAAACTGCAGGCCAGATTAAATTTAAGCTAAAGTGCCAAAGGATAAATACTCGTAAGTGAAAATTACCTTTCTATGAGCAGGCAGGGTGGGAAGGTGCCCACACAGCTAATTTTCCCCAGCATAACACAACACAAGTCTGCACTTTGCCAAAAAAAAATCACAATGTATATAATTTAGAAAGAGTGGAGTCATGTAGGGAAGGTGACATTACACTTAAATCGTGTTTTCTTTTTTTTTAATTTTTTCCTTTAGTCTATTCTACATGTGTCTACATAGGCGTGAAATTAAAGAGACTCTCAGCAGAGGCAAAACCACCAGAGCACACTGACTTCCCTCAGCAGCATATGTGCACTCTAGGTGATGTATCCTCTGCCCAAGAAACTCAGCCCTGCAAGGTACGGCCCCCAAGGCAGCAAAACCCCAGCAAAGTTAAGAATCGAGTTTTCCTCAGCCTTGACTCAAAGCTTTGCTTCTCTGCTTCCTGCAAACACAGATGAGGTCACACTCCCCCTCCCACCATCTCAACCCAACGTGCAGCACTTTGCCCAACACTTGCAGCAGATACTTGCTTTCCTAATAATAAAACTAAATGATGGAAAATTATGCACATGAATTATGCCGGTTTTCATTAAAATATTGTATTAAAAGTATCACAGAGCTGTCCAAGCTCTACTGGAGAGATAGAGAAGTTAGAAATGGAAAAGGCCCGTTAGGTGACAGGGCCAAGAAAAGGAGTCATTAGTTCAGCTCTCTGCTCTGCATACTGGCATGTCACCAAAAGCTTGTGTCTGATAGAAGAAGACACGAATAAAAGTCTAGAACATATTTAAGCAACTTTCTAGGAAGGGTTTTATCTCTTTTTCAGTAGTAGGATCCACTGCTATTTTGAAACTCTAGTCCAACCTTTTCACTGCAAATCACTAACCAAGTGGGAAGCTGATGATGAGTGGAAGTGTCTGGTTGACACAGAGAGAGGCAAAGTGAATTCACCCTTCATTGAACACTTGCAACTTTCCAAGACTTCTCTTTCAAAGTCCAGCTTTGTAACTTCTGCTGGAAGTTCTGAATTACAAAATCCTGCTTCTCGTATCAGTGCAGGATAAGGGGACAAAGCAGAGCCGGGCATCTCCCAAGGATGTGAAGAGCTTGTCCTTTTCAAACTTACAAGCAAAGAAACCCAGCTGGCGTGTTGTGGGCTGGCTGTGGCATGTTCCATGTAGATAAATAGGGCACAGCTGATTGCAAACTCAGTGTGAGAGTGGGAATGTCTAGGAGCAAGGACAAAGTAGTTTCTTCCTGGAGAACAGCTTCCTAAGTGGTGTAAACCAGCCTGGATGTGGATTTCAGTGGGGCAGTTCTGATTTCTATCATGTAAAGATCTGTTTCAGACTATTGAAAAAGTGGTTCTCTTTTAGAGCAACTCCCCAAGTATCTCTGTGGTGTAACACACCCTCCCCTAGCAAACTGTCAGCCAGTGGCGTGAGTTATTTCAATGGCTCCATCACTTCAGACAAAGCCTCGCCATCTGCTCTGCCCTCTAATTACAAATGCAGAAAACATAATTCACAATCAAATCACATAAAAAATGAAAGAAAATGAGCAATTAAAATGCATATTCTGCCAGGCAAATCAAGCTTCCCTTCCCAGCCACGCTGTACCCACTTACTGCTCTTGCCCATTACAGGCAGGGTCAGAATTAGTCCCGGATCACTAGAGACTTCAGACCTGCTGGTTTCACTGACAGCAGCCTTCCAGTCTTGATCTTCTCATCTACCAGGGACTCTCTTCAGCTCTAGCTGCCGTATTTACCGGTGACTTGCTGACCCTCGGGATCATTTTTTTCTGAGGGAGCAATTTACCTTTCCAATGTATAGACATATCTTTGTTATTTCCCGCTCCCTGCCTCTCTTCTGGGGTCCTCCTGGCTCACAAGTCAACAAAAACATGAGGGCTTCAGGGGGATAAAGCAGGGCTTGATGGTGATGCATTTGCCAGCAAATCCCCCCAGGCTGACTTCATCTTTGGTGCAATGCCACTGCAGTTACTGAAGTTATCTTCCCCTCTGTAATGTGTGTACTGAAACCTACATTAACATTCAGGCATCATTTATACTCAAGCCTACAGAGGCAATTTCTTGCATGTTCAAAGTCTCCTTCTCTAACATTAGCTGGTTTGAAATCCAGCTCTGAGGCTGGAATGAAGGATGGTCCTTAGAGATGTTCTGCTGGGGAGAAGCATTTGACCACTGTGCCTTGCCCCCACGTACCTGACCCATGAGAATGGAGGACAGACAGCTCTGTCAGTCAGTCCATCAATGCAGAAGCTTTTAGAAGCAGTCCCAACACCCGTCAGGTCCATCCCAGAGGATCAGGGTCAGCGCTTTGTGGCGGTGCAGAGCAGGGGATAAAAAAACCCTCCTCTCTATTAACGTCACCAAGGGAATTCAAAGCTCTGCATCTGACATGTCTACAGAGCCCTTTCTGATGGCACACACTCCCACTCCTGCATAGGTGGAGAAAAACCCCTGTGTGAACCAGCACTGCAGACTGATCTGCCTTCACTCCTGTCCCTGCTCAAAGCCTGCAAAAATCTCTCTCTGGCAACACTCAGGTTTCTCTGCTAGCCTCAAGGAAGACACGGCAGACAGTCCCCGTTGTCCCATCACTGTATAGCTGCTATATGTCACAGTCATGGAGGGGAAAGGGATCAGGCTTAGCATGATGGATGGGCGTCCAGCACTGCCAGCCATGGTCTCAGATGCAAGAGCCCCACAACATGCTGCAGCACTCTCTCCTTGCAGGGACTTCATCTTGTAGAGTGAAACTCCAGCAACAAGAGGGCTGTTGTGAACTCAGGCTGAGGGGGATCCCTGGCTGCATCATATTGATAAATAATTTCTGATTTTCCTTTTAAAAGCCTGCTCCAGTAGTCTTCCTTCCCTGCCTGCCTTCAAAGCTGCTCCACAAGATGCTCGTTGGCAAGGAGAGCACGAGGCTCTGATATTATTTCGGAAATGTTTCAGGACTTCACAATAGTTTTACAATATTGTGCAGCAAAGTGGCAGATGGGATTGTGGACTAATCAATACACTAAGCAGAGCCAAGTGCTGGATCACTGAGCTGAACTGAAAGAATAAATAGTAAATCAAAAGAATACAAAAACACCACCAGTTCTATAATGCAGGAAGATCTGTTGCCTGTTCTGCGAGCAGTTCATTTCCCGGGTTTGCCAGATTGTACCGTGAGCTCAGCATGAGAAAAGGAGGAGGCATTTCTCTTCCTGCACCAGATGCTGTGTCCAAGGAGGACCTGCAGCCCCAGTTGCTGCTGCAGGTTACCACAACCACAGCTCTCGCTGAACGTGAGGCTGAGCGCGGGGCTCAGGCTGCTCTCCCCAGCCCAGTTCCCAACGCTGCGTTTGCCTTCCCTGGCCCTAATTTGCTCTTCGTGAACCAAAAAGGGATTATGTCAATATGAGAAGTGCTTAACGGGAGCAGCCACCCAAGGTCCCTGCAGCTGGCCAGTGCATCACTCCAAAGGCAGCTCCACAGCTTCCTCCCTCAGGAAGCAGCAATTGCCATCAGACGTGCAGCAGAATTCTGCAGCAATTAGCAAATGGGACCGAGACCATTCACAGCTCTCAAGTGATGTCAGAGACATGACAAGGCTTCAACCAAAGCCAAGGGTCACATCATCGTTACTGGCAGACGGAAACCGGCGGCCAGGAGGTTGATTGGGCCATTAGGCAGCTTGTCATTAAGGGACAAGTGGCCAGCTGCCTGGCTGTAAAACCTCTGATATGCAGTTCCACGTGTGGGAGAGGAGGCAAAGGGGAGGCCAGCAGCCTCTGCGTTCAGCACCGGCAGTCCCGGCCACTCACTCTGACCTCCCATTTCTCTCTCCATTACAGCTACAGCCGTAAATCAGGACTTGCAGAGGTACCATGTTGAATCAAGAAAACCAAAATGCTCCTAGCAGGGGAGAAAGGATCTGTCCGTCCCATTTTCTTAACAGCCCCTGTGCTGAGTCAATACCCATCACCTATTATTGCACAAGAAAAGTTGTTAGTGGTTTGTTTGGGTTTTTTTTTTCCACTATTTGGAGATTATAAAAGCCAAACAAAAGACATGCAACAAGTTATAAATTCAGAGGAGGTCTTTTTAAGTGCCAAACTGCAGCTCAACTGTAGTTGTGGCTATTATACAGAAGCAGACATAAAGCTATAATGTGAATCAACACATTTTATCACATCCATTCAATGAAATACTGGGTCCACGCAGCTTAGCTATTACCTTTCTACAGCTCTGAAAGATTTACTGTAGTTTCAGCTTAATCTGGAATTTTATTATGTAGTTATTTTAATCTCACTTTATTTTATCACCGCTTGGAGTCCTATTATCAAAGTAAGATCGCGCTTAGATATAGCAATGATGAACAGTGTTAGAAACAACTAAAACAGAAACAGAATCCAGCTCTGGTTTGCTATATACAGTAGAAAACCATCAAGAGAGCCTTTATGATGCATAAAGAGGGAATGATAAAGGGGTGGTTCCTACTGGGTGGCTGGGATGAGTGTTTAATCGGATGCTCCCCTCTCCTCATCCCCACCCATCATCAGATTGAAAGCCAGAAGAGACCAGGAGACTGCTTTCTGTGAGCTCAAGCCTGAGTATCAGGCTCTAGCCTGATTTTTACATACACCCACGTTTTGCTGAGGTAAAATTCTTGTTCAGGTAGAAGGACCAACCTGTACCAGAAGATGCCCCTCCTCCCATTTTCATGGTGACACTAAAGTAAGGCTGGGACTCACAGACTACAGCCAGTATCTCCTGCCAATCATCACGAGAACATGACTTTCGGAGAAGATACGAGATCGACAGCGTGAGAGACATACCGTAGCCTGTGCTCAGAGCTGACCATGGAGGCAGGGTCCCACGATGCCCAAACCAGCCCTGTCCCCAGGGGCAGCTCTGGAATCTGAACCGCTGCTCAGGTACACCCTCCCCACCAGCAGGCAGGGCCTCTCCTGTGGGTTTCCTGCATGTTTGCACCGACCGTTTGGTCTTGCCGTAAGGTTTTTGAAGATGGAATTGTTGCAAAGATTGAAGGGATCTCTGAGAGCAAACCTGGTAGCTGGGGTTGCAGTCTTTGTCTTGTTGCCCTTGTGGGAGGGCAGCCAGGATACATCCCCGTGGCTGCTCCCCAGGGCCTGGGTGCTGCACAGGACCATGCAGGATGGCTCCCAGTGCCACTGGCCTGTGGGTGACAGCCTGGCAGGCTCCACATCAGCAACTCAGCCTACCAGGACCAAAGCCCCAGGCAGAAGTTGCCAGTAACAGCAATGCTCCCCAGGAGGAAGATGGGGGTCTCCAGCCTCCCACTCTTGGGCACAAGGAACAGGGAGCATTTTTGTTGGGAAAACAACCTCTGCTGCTGAGTATGAAATAAAGAGGAAGTTTGAAGTAAATCAGGACATAAATCTCTTGATAAGTTGAAAGAATAAAAGCCCCATCAATATTTATATTCAGCTTCTTAGAGATAACAGCAGTCCACTTACTAAATACTTTTGAGAAACTGTGCCTTTGGGCGGACATGGTCCAGAGGAAACATTTCAGCCAGGCAGGATGCTTCAGAATTCACCTTAAAAAGGAAAAGTTTCACAGGAGCAGGACTGTACATCTGGAAGGAGCCACACTATAGCTTTAGATATGACACACCGAGTGCAGGAAGCCAAGCTCTGGGACTGGATGCAAAAGCGGATCTGTTCCAGCTCCCTTTGGCTCCACTGAAGCTTGGAGCCACCCCACAGAGCATAGGAGGCTGGTGAGTGGTCAAACACCCTCCAGGTAGGTATCAAACAAGATCACCACATGCCGGCCCACAGATCCAGCCAAGCACACAGGTAATTGGAGCCGCTCCAGTAAGCTCCACAGCAGAGCCCTGGGGCATATGCTGGGCAACCAGCAGCAGCAACCTCTGCTGTGTGCCCGGCACAGGGGTGGGACTTCATTTACTGCCTGCATCCCTCGCCCTGGCCTCCTCCTGTAAGTCTCCCAGTGTGAAATAGCAGAAAATTTCACCTACAGCTTCTCTCAAGACTTAACTCCAGGAGACATTGCTTAGGTTGGCAGAGGACCTTGTGTGGGCAGAGCAGCACACCCAGCAGCGAGACCCATCTCTTACCAGCAGATGAGACTGAAGCCCTTCCACTCCGGAACTGCAGTTCTTGGTCATCAGGCCTCTGTTGCCAATACCACAGCACATGGTATCCTCCATCTCCAGCAGAGATAACTAAAATATAAATCCTCTCTCTCCCGATCTTCAGGAAACTGCTGTAGGCAAAAGGGATATGATGATTCATCCACTTCGTATCTCAGAGCCCAACGTTCTTCCCTCAGGAGCAGCACAAGAATACACCTTGCCACCCACCTAAATATTTGATAAAAGTTAAATCCAGCCACCTGTGATTGATGCTTCTCCTCACACAAGCATTCCAGCCACAGTCTGCGTAGCTTTATTAGAGCATCAATTATCTTCAGCGCAAGCGGAGCTACGTTAGCAGGACTGCAGCCTGCTCATTTTGATAAGGCTCGCTCTCTTCGTTTATCAACAGAATGGAGATATCAGCAGGCCACGGAGGCTGCAGTTTTAACTCTGCCAGGATAGAGATGACACTCACATCCTCTGTGCGTGCACCTTTTACAGGAGCATCCTGGCTGTCCTGACCCAGTGGGGGGGCTTATTTCTCAGGAAGAGGATGGTTGGTGCTCCAGCCGATGTGGAACTAGTGGTCATTGCTGGCAGACACCCTCCAGCTATAACACACAGCTGGGGTTCCCTAGATTCCATTGGGGTGCTTATGCCTGGCTAGTACTCCTCCAGGTACCCAAAGTGGCCAGTGAGCTCAGGCTGCTGTCGAGCGGGTGATGTGCCCAAACAGCCCCAGTTCTACTCCTCTCATGCGTATGCAGGATGGTGGCTTAGAATATTACAGGAGACCAAGGCAGCTCTCTCGGCAGCTGGCCATACACTAACCCAGCTCCAGGTGCCTTCCACCAGCTCTGAAGGGAAGTTTCACTCTGTTTTTCTCTCTTCTGGCCCTACTCCCATGCTCCTGTTCTCTCCTTTCAGAGATGCAAGCATGGCCCAGGGACAGGGCTAAGAAACTGCAGGAAAGCAATTCTTTTTATTAACAGACCTAAAATTTCCTTCATAAACTACACTAAGATAGACTCTTGACTTATTAATAGCAGTAAATCTCCAAGTCCAACAGACTTCAGTTAATGAATATTGATTATGATAGTGCTGGAGAAGGCTGGTGTCAGTCGAACTGAGATCCTGTAGCCTTCTTTGCCTGAGCAGGGCTGTAAATTATCCGAGAGCTCATTTATTTGTCAGAACTCAGCAGTGGAAAAGACCAGGGTTAGGGCTGCACTGCAGCTTTCACTATCTCAGGGCTGGCAAACCACCTCAAGGCTAACAGCAGCTGGTCAGTGGGACTAAGCATTTTTTTACTGCTATTTTAAGGACTCGGTTGCCTGTGGCTCTGGTCCCCTTGGAGCCAAGACAGGAGTTATCAGCTCGCTCAGTGCCCGGCTCCCATATGCTGAGAGGAGCTTACACACAACCCAGAAGAGCAGAGCTGGACTCCCAGGAGGTTAAGCAGACAGGCAGGGGATGTGTGTTTAGCAGTTCCTGAGTTCCTTACCCCCCTGAGATGTCTGAATGTGTGGTGTGAAAAGGGAGCTCTTCTACACACAAAAGCTTAATTTCTTGGAGGATCATTGCCAGCCTGCAAGCAAGCGTGCCAATGTCCCACTGTGCTAGAAGAGGACAGGCACTGACTACCCCAGAGCACAGACCCCTTCACTTGGGGCAAGCCTGCCCCAGGCTTCGGCTGGCATTTGCCCTTTTCCATCTGTTTACAGATCTAAATATACACTTCCCTCTATCCCCCAACAGACACCTTGAAAGTAAGAATCTAAGCTGATTAACACAAACACCATGGTCACCCAGACCTCTGACTCACAAGATAAATCTCATCGTGCTCTTGATGAGCAGCTCTTTTATGTTCAGGCTGGAATGACGTTGAATGGCCTTTAAATGAATGAGAGCTCAGGAAAAGAAACCAAGGGCAGTCCCACGGCAGCACAGAGACCTTATCGCTGTCCTCTGGTGGGGGAATGAGGCAATGACGGGTGGGAAGGCTGGGGGACTATGTTAATGTTGTCATAGGACTATCTTTTATGCTCACTGAAATAACCCAACAACAACCACCACCCCCAGAACAGCCCTCTCCCTGCTCCCCACATCTGATAAAAATCAAATAATAACAGGAGTGACTTATGTGCTCTCAGCCTGGTACTTCAATCTGGCCTTCCAGTTAATACACACTATGATTAAAGCAGCTTTAATCTGCAGTCTGTGGAGACCTGTAGAGCAGTAGCAGCAGCGGGTGTGCAGCCTGATAAGGGTTGTTCACTCCACGCAGATGAAACTTTTAATATTTATAACTGCTGATTTTTTTTCCTGATGCCTCCTATTGAGGGGAAGGGGGTGAAAGTTTAAAGATAAAAGCTTGATGAAAGACCAGGTAGAATGTTTTTTCAAGGACAGGCAGGGGCTTAAAGCTATCTCCACCTAAGAGTTGGTTTAAGAACGCTGCTTAGGCAAGCGCAGCATCGGAGACGGGGGATGAAGTCTTTGGAAGACCTTCAAGGCTTGTCTAAAAGTGCACCCAGGCTTCAAGCTGCAAGCTCCTCTGAGCTGCCTGCGGCTTGTCTGGTCTGCACCAAGCAGAGTGGGGACTGCCAGACATCACCACAGTATGGCTCAGTCACACCAGCTCGGCTGCACAGACTTGAAGTAAGGTGCTACCATCGTTTCCAGATCAGTGCTGAAATCTGAAAACACACAGTGTCAGCCCAACCTTCCCCCTCCAGGTCAGTGGGAGCTGCTCCAGGCAGCACGCAGGGCACCAGCAACGCACTTGGAAAAAGAAACTGCATCTTGTTCCAGTTAAGTCACCGTTAATTGCAGTACAGTACTTCGGATCCACGGCTGGTGAAACAGATGCTGGTGCCTACACAGTCTTCCTCCTGGGAAAAAAGCAAAACCCCCCATTTCCAGTAGCAACCCTTTTCCAAGTGTATTGGTAATATTTTAGTCGGTGGTCGTTCGGTTTCAGAGGCACTGGTCTCTGCTCAGCAGGCAGCAGTTGGCCACATCAGAAGGCAGAAGTTGCTACTCTCCACTACTCCCCACCAACTCCATCCGCCCCACGTGCCAGGCTGACAGACAGAGGCAGGTGGTTCACGCAGCCCTTCCCTTTCTGCTGACAGAAAGACTGCAAACCCAACCGAACTCCCTCATTTTCAACCCCATACAACCAGGACTTGCCTCATGCCCATATACCTGTGCATTAAAAACAAATTCATTTCATCTGGAAGATGACACACACTTCTTTCAAAGGTAGGTACATGGTCCTCATTATACAGCATCAGAGCACTTCAAAATGTTTACCAAACACATACATACAACATACATATGATATAGGGAGATGCATGTTAGAGCTGAAATACAAGGCTTGGGTGAACCTGAACTGAGGTCTCTGAAGTTTAAGATATCTCCTCAGTCATTCTGCCTTCCTACCAGAGATAGCAGCAGCCAAAGAAAAAAAAGAAAAGCTGGCTGGCCAAGGAGGAGATAGGATCGCTTTTTCGTCAGAGAACAACAGAGTGAGACCTTTTAAAAAAATAAAATAAAATAATCCTGAAAAACACTCCACCTGAATTCAAAAGAATCAGGAAAGGAAAAAAAAAAAAGAAAAAAAAAAGGTAGAGCTCTATACTCTGAGGACATGTCCACTGTTTGGAAAGTATGAAGATGACGGAAGAAAATTTAACAGTGTCTCCCAGACAGCTGCAGCTTTCTTTGACTTAAACAGACTTGTCTGCCAGGAATTAGATTTCTTGGCCTCCACTTTGACTACATTTTCTCCTCCACAAAATATGATTTCAAAAGACACAAGCAGAGTTAAGGTCTAATGAGATAGCATTAGGTTGTTGGAAAATGATTAAGAAAAAAACATCCTGAGTTTATCTGCATTCTTAATAAGGAGTTTATCTCAAATTTA
>VWZK01017961.1:948214-994190 GCA_013396935.1 Baryphthengus martii
CACCAAACAAACCTCCAAAAAAAACTTATCAGAAGAAATTTCTGCATGACTTCTGCAACTATATGCAAAAATCCAAATTAACAAAATCACCTGCTATCAGTGGAGTAGTTCAAACCTCATTAACACCTGAATACACACTGGCCAGGGCTCCTACCACATTTGCAGGCTGCAAGCAAAACCACACCAAGCTGCTCACCGTTCTGGCACACAAATAAATGACTAGACCCATCAGCTGGCCTCCCCAGCTACAGCAGCCATCAGGATTATACTCATTTCCAAAGCTCATGAGCATTTTGAATTAAGCAACCTTACAGCATGAGATGGATGTACCAGAAGGAACATCGGCTACACTTCACAGACGGAATTATCTACCAGTTGGTTTTGACACATCAGAGCTTTCAGCACCTCGAACGCGGGAGTGATGAGTACATAGGAAGCGAAATATCCCTTTGAAGATGTGAGTTTAAAAGTGTATATAAAAAAATATAATTAGACTATCCCCAGGTGTTTATAGCTATGTATTGAAGTCACTTGCTACAAAGAGGTTGTCAGCTCTAGTATAAAAGCAACACATTTGAGAAACAAAAGCAGTAGCCAGAGACCGCGATTCCCCAGTCCCATCGAATGGCAGCAGGATGGTCTGTTCGTGCAGTCACTGAGCACAGCCAGCACCACCAGCTTTGGAGAAAAGGGCAGGAATCCAGTTCAGAAAATCTTGCTCTGAGGAAAAATCCCTCCCAAATATCAGGAGGCAGTATGGAAATGTGACAAGCCAAGGGAAGTCCACTCATGGGTAGGTGCAGCCTTCTTCAGCAACCTTTGCCACTTTCTCAGGCAGTCCAGCTCTCATCACATGGAGATACTTCAAAGGCAGAACTGCCAAGGACAACACGTGAGCTTTCTGCATGTCCCTAAGATCAATCAGCTGTACAGATGTGTTTATAAGAGAACACATCAATCTAAAGTGAAGTGCTCTGCAAAAATATCATTTTTTTTCCCAAACAGACCTCGTACTTGCTCAAACTCCAGGGGCACATCAATAGCCTTTTTCTTTACTTCTTTATCAAAAAGCTACAAAGGAAAAAAAAAATAGAAGATATTGGCAAAATTCAGTACAAGCTCTTCACCCTGATACCACTGCTCACTCTAAACTCTTAAAAATACCCAGTGAGCGAACTTTTATATAAAGCCAGCCCTGTCATCACTGCTGCCTCAGGTTCTATTATTTAAGAGATGCTTTCCTGGTGTTCCCTGGCTCTGGGTAACCAAAGGTCAGTCTAGCTCCCTCCCCAGCAACAAGGCTGATGAACAGGACATGGCAACTGTGTCCAGAAACCAGTCTTCTATCCTGCAGTTCCAACCATGCACAAAGGCAGAGCAACACTACCTCATAACCTGAGAGCTCCAGGAGCCCCGATATGTCATCCTCCATTTCAGACAGCGAGTGGTTCAGGACAGCAGCTGCCTTGGCCACATCTGGGTGATAATGGTTTTGTAGAGACTGTAAGAGCAAGACAAATAGGAGAAAGTCTAATAAGTACAGAGTAACACACATCCATCTGGATTCCCACACGGCTTATCTGCCCCTTCGCTGGTCAGATCTTCAGTGAACATCAAATTCTGGCAGAGACAAGTTTGCTGCACCGTGCTACTACAGAGCTTCAAGAAATCCTGATTTCAGCCATCCCTCAAACATCAAAGGCCTCTCTCAGCTGGTTCACTTTCAGGTCAAGACAGATGGACTCCTCCCCAGGCCATGCCTACAATGCACGACTCAACTCTGCTCCCTCCCACAGCCCTGATGCCGCATCCAAGCTCCTGCATAACATTCTTCTTGTTGCTTCAGCCCTCACACAAAACCCTTGTAGAATTTAAATGCAAAGAGAATCCTGGCATTAAGGTTTTAGAACCATTAGGAGTAATTTAACCAATTTCAACCTTCACACACTACCCTACAAATGATCCAGGTGAAAGGTGAACATTACAATCTTCTCTAGCATTTTTAAACCCATTTCTACAGGATGACCTGGCTGTAGCCAATTAATTTCCATCAGTGCTCAGCAAGTTCCTCTCTCCCCTCCAAAGCAAATAAAAAACCTCTTACATTTGCAGCTATTTACTGTGTTTCATCTGTTAACTGCACACTTTTGAGCTGCCGAGTAAGATGTGTGCTCACAAGTCACCTATTAATTAGCAAGTACGATTTCTCCAGTGCAGAGAATCCTTTGCCTCTTATGCTAGGATAGAAAAGGATGCAGAGTAAAAGATCAGCCAGAAAATCATCTCATTTGCAAGACATATGTCAGCAGGTTCTCCTAAGTGGGACTGCTCACTGCCAACGTGTGTCAAGGAAACAGCAAAGGTGGGAGAAACCCATACGAGACACAGATGTTCCACTTTAGCTGACATACCTGGATCTCCCAGAGACAGCTCTGCAAAGCCCTGCTTTCAGATGGCTCCTCCTCCTCCATAATATATGGATCTTCTGACATATCTAAGGAAGGAGAGATACAGAGCTAATACCAGCTGCAAAATGCACGTAACCCTGAAGGGAACACAGAGCCCCAGAGCAGCGCTGCAGCCAGAACTGCTCCTTCCCAAGATATTCAGGGTCCAGGAACGACCCAAGAGTCCCTGCTGGTGGCACTACATAATCATATTACTTTTAAAGAGTATGGGAAGTAGGGTACAAAGAACTGGACTATTCTGATGCAAAGGGAATCTCAGGCAACTCTGAATGGTCACTACACCGGGCAGTTAAAATACAGATGAAGTAAAAAATCCAGAGACTGCTGGGACCCTAGTGGGGCCACCTACACAAAAACAATACAGACAGAAATTGAGGTCTCTGGTTTCTGAATTTGGTTTCCTTTCTCTTTTCTTTAGAGTCTTAAGGTGAAAGAGACACGCTCAGCATCTGGTACAGCCCCCCGCCCCCCTCCTTTAGCACTTGGAAGTAGCCTGGGTCAGTGCATCAGGCTCAAAGAAACCTTCAGGCAGCAAACCACAGAGGCAGGGGAGCCAGCTGTGAGGCCCAAGGTCAGAGAGGAGAAATGCAGGCAGGTCTTCCCAGTCAAGAGAATGTGCAGAAGCAGCCTGCGGGCCTTCCACTAACTCGCAGGACACAGGGATCCTTCTAAACCTCAGAACTGGGACTGGCAACTCTCCTCCTCCTTCACAGGAATCCTGCTCTGTCCAAAGGCGTAACACAAACCTCCATGCCCACCTCCCCTCTCACCTTCCGGCCCGTTGGGCCTGTGTACGAGCACCCTGCACGCGGGGTGCCTCCGGAAGAGGTTACAGATAAAAGGGATGACCATGAGCAGAGCCTCGGGAGGAGCGGTCAGGGCCAGCTGGGAGAGGCGCTTTATAAAGGCTGCCACCAGGTACGCCGGCAAGTGACTGTTGGAAAGGAGGCAGAAGACACCAGCATGTAGAAGTCCTGGCAACTGAGCCAGTAGCCTCCCCAGTCCAAACAGCACGTCAGGCTAAAGATAGTGGGGCTCTGCGGATTTTTTCGGCTATGGAGTAAAGAGAAGCTGTAAGAATCCCAATTTCAAGCAGTAATACGGGGTCTTGTGCACTCTCTGGAACAAATTTGGGGGTATTATTCATTCTATGGATGAATGATCTCCAATCACTCTGTGGTCCACTCCAGATGCATGGCACCACTCCAGGCACTCGTCAAGCACAGCTCTTGTACACAGCCATTCACAGAGCAGTCTTTACTCATTCCTTTTACAAACTTCTGAGTGCCTGGCCAGGCAACCTTAATTATATTCTTCTAACGTTGTTTTGTGGCTTTAATTAATACACAGGCCACGGTGTTAAATTTAAGTAATACTTCCAGGATCAAAGCAAGCACTGCAGCTGTTAATGGGAACATAAACTTCTGTAATGTAAATGTTCAGGACAGGGTTGGTTTTTTTTATGGTAAAAATGCAAATTTCTAACAGCAATCAGCTCATTCAGGCCAGAAGAGCCAGGATGAAAGACAACAATTTTCAGGCACTTCAGCCTCAGGGCTTGCTACACCTGCAAGGCTCAGCAAAGCCACTGCTCAGGACACCATCTGTCAGATCCTGTTACTCTCTCCAAAAAGTATACTACGAGTACTAGGGGGGTGATATTAAGTGCCTAGTGCTGAACTGTAAAGCGTTACTCTTGGCTTATTTTATAGCATGTGATGGCAACTACATGGCCAGCTGCTTATCTAGTTTCTTCCCTGTGTACACTGAATAGACAGCATCAAGACTGACTGTCAAACACTTTATATTTCAGTGTTGTATGTCTGCAAAAGGTCGTCAATTTGTCAGCAGCTCTATGATGTATAAAGAGCCTGCAAATGTTACTTTTCCATATTCATAAAGACAGACTGAAAAATCATCACTTTCAGTCAAAGTGGAACACAGATCAAAATACATCCCTAATCACTTGCAGATCAAACTCAGAGAATTAACTGCATTTTTACTTTCTGTAACTAGATGGCTGTGTAGCAAATCTTCAAAAATAGCACAGGAAAAATTACACAACACTACACTAACACTCTGGGATTCTGTTTTCTCAGTCAAAATGAACCTAATCGAGTAGACACACTGAATATATTACATCCAGACATGTGGGGGACTGTTCAAGAACAGTCTCTGGCCAACAAAAAAAGCAAAAATATGTGAACATACATAATAAAGACGGTACTTACGATGAAGACAAAAACAGATCAGTCAAATGGAAAAAGCGGGCTCGGTACTTCACATGGTATATAGAAGGGTCTAAAAGATTGTACAGCTTTTTGTAAAAGTCGGGATATTCTCTGTAAAAAAAAAAGAGAAAAAGACAACATCCATTAGTGTACAACAGGATTACACTGTGCCTAAATGTTTCTGTGCTGTCATTACAGACCACCCCAGAGCACTGCTGTGCTCTGTTTATCTTTCTTAGGCTTCTCTCCACAGCCCCATTCAGGATGTGAAGCCACGTCCACTGCTTGCAAATGGCACAGGATCCAGTGAAAGGCACACCAAAGACTAGGGCTTCACTATGTAATCAGATCAATGGAAATCGATTTTCAAGTGCTGAGCAACCACAGTCTGGAGAAGAGGATATTTAGGCTCTGCTGAAAAAAAGGTCAGACTATCAAGAGCTCAGCAGCCAAACAGCTGAGCCTCTTGTGCAGAGTTTGGCTTTCTCATGGGGAAATGAGCCTGGAGATGCATAGAATCCACTTTAGTTCATTTCTATAAAGACATAAATGCAAAACCTCAGGTTCCTTTAAACAAGACATTCTTTCCACTTACAGATTATGCTGATGAATCAGAATAAATAATCCATTTAAGGCTAGAAGACTGATTGCTCCACCTGTAAGAAAGTAGGGAGGTATCAAGACAGTAAGAAAATAAAGATGAGCTTCACCTTGTTTCTATGACAAAATCTTCCCACAAAGAACACAAAACTAAGAGTACCTCAACTGAGAGCCAGCACGATGGCTGTAAGGTAACACAATTCCATCTAAAAACATCCAGAGGCTCACAAGTTACAAAGATCAAGCTGAAGTTTAGAAGAACAGGCTCTGAAGGACTGAGAAACACAAACATGCTGCTCTAATCCCCCAAGAAACCCCCTCTGGGGAGGCAAAGGTCTCCTCAGAAAGGACGCTGTTACAGGAATCTGCGCATCCTTGTGTCCAGATGCAGCATTTCTGGTTGAACTCTGTATTTAAATCCCTCCAGTATTCTACTCTTCCCCAAGCCTTAAATATCATCTTTACATACAAGGAGCAACAACACTGGCAAACACAGGTAAAAATATCTCATGTTCAGGGACAACAGAGTTCACACTAGTTTCTTAGCCTCATCCCAGCCAACAGTGCATCTACTTCATCACCCAGGCATTGGTGTTGGCAGCCAGCAGCCCTTCCACGTCCATAGGCAGCATGCTGCAGAGCCTCACGAAGGACAAAAAGCCTGTTTTCACTCACCTATGCCATAGGCCACTGTCAAGAAGTCTATCATGAGAGTGGGCTCGTTCATGTAAGGCAGGATGGAGTCATGCATAATGACAAGAACTTTTTTGTAAAGGCCAGTGGGTAGCTGTGAAAGACAAAACAATACAGTGAAACAATCATCGCAGGGAGAACTCAGAGAGTAACAGCAACCCCTGGCTCAAAAAAGCAACACACAAGCAAAAGGGAGTGTGACAGGACAATACAGAACAGCTGGCAGCAACAGCTCCCAAATGGGACAGTTTACAAGTGACCTCTGACAATTAAGTTAATTCAAAGAAGCAGGTGCTGACAACTAAAAGTGTCATCACAGCTCAGAGGGGAAAGTCACCAGCAGAAAGTCATGAGAACCTTCAACTTGGGAACAGAGGTCATTACACTGCAGATCATTCCTTACAGGCAGACTTCTTTAAGGCAGGAAAAAAAGAGGCTGAGAGCAAGGAGAAGCAGCAGATTGTACATGAGGTCACATTTCTTGACAGAACAATCCAGAAGAAATGGTGACTGGGCTGTTCTTGGAGAGCACAGGGGGGATCCCAGCAGTAGCTCCATGCAAGGGCAGCCACAGCCTCTAAGGATTAGCAATTGGAAAGCCACACAGATCAGCAGCAGAAGTAACACTCACCTTGTGCTTCAAAAAACAGAGCCACATTTTTTCAAATGCCTGCTTGTGCGCCTTGAAACAGAATTGCAAGCAGGGAGTTAAACATATGGTGCAGATAGAGCTCAATTTTACGCAGATAACATTTCTGAAGCACCAAATGAACAGTTACCTGCAGCTTCGACACCTTCAATTCCTCCCAGTTATCTAAGAAGAGAAGACAGATGTTGAACTTGAAATGGATGCTAAAAACCAATGACGATCCTTTCTTTACATAGTCCTTTGATACCCTAAAAATTTGAGCTGAAGTCCTTGTCTTGACACAAGGCCGTGACAGACCCCAGCCCAGACTGAGAAATGAGCATCACTGATCACAGCAGCACAGGTTTCATTAGCAAACAATACCAGAGTTTTCACACAATAAAAACCTTAAACCTGATTTTCCTTTTCGTACACAGTTCGTCACGAGGAGCTTACTGACCTTGTTTCACTAGGAATTTAACCATGTCGCTCTCTTTGCTCGGCATGTTAATGGGCGAAATGAGGGAAAAGACATTCTGCTGGTAAAACGGCAGCGGCCTCTGAGGGAAAAAAAGGATATAATCAAACATGAGGCAAGTTCCACAACAGGTGGTAAGATGCTGGACTTCAACATTGCCCTATTTCCCAAGTATTTAGGAAAGAAAAAATGTTGGTGGCTGAACGACACACAGGGATATTCTCTACTGCGGCCTCGTCCTGGTGTATTACTTGTTTGCCTAACACAAAACCTATCTCTGAACTAACTCTGGTTTAACAAAACTAGTGAATCCCAATAAAGAAAACAGACTCTGGTACCCGAGAGAGGACAGAGTTGAAAGTTCTGTGTGTGCCACCTGAGCTGCAGAAATACAGGTAAAACAGCAGCGACAGCCCAGACCAGGTTTTGCAAGAACAACAGTATTTGTGTCTTAAACTATCTCCAATTTTCAGACTGAAGAGAGTCAGTGTAATTGGCAGACACTGTGAGCAAAGAAAAAAAAAAAAATCAGGGAAAAAACGGTCATCAATGCCTCCAAGTGAGCACACTCATTTCTCTTGCTTCCAAAGTCTTTCTGCTAATCTCTCCCTGCTTCATGCGCAAGATAAATGTTTCAGAGCAGTTTGTTAGTTGTTGAGGTGGGTCTGGATAAACTGTTACCTCTTTTGTCTTCTGCATGACTTGTCCAATGCTCTCTGTGACAGCCTTTATGACAAAGTACCGGATGTCATCGTATTCCATATATTCTTGGAAGCGAGAGATCAGCAGTGAAGCGTCCTCGTTCAAGGGAAGCAAGCCATCAACAACTACCTAACAAAAGGCGTGCAAAGGAAAGCAACAAGTCAGTCTCTTACAGGGCTGCAGCAGACAGCGAGCTGCGATGGCTGAGGGCACCTCCTCGGCTTTTTGGGAGGCAGCTAGTATGGCTGTGTGCTGCTTGCCCCAAAGCAACGTTCACAAGCCATTCTGACGAGCCCTCCTGACCTCTGGGATGGGCCCCTTCTATCAAAGACAATGCCATTTAGAAACAACACAGTGACCACACCAAAGGCAGTGCCTTTCCTCCCATCTCCCAGACCTGGAAAGCGAGGCCAGGGACTCCAAAAAAACACCCCAGAACTGGTACTTCACAAGCACTCAGGAATCCAGCTCGAGCCTGTCCAAGGCAGCTGCTCCCACACCTGCAGGTGCCACCTCACCAGAGACAGAAGCCCTAGGTCTTGGTGCTCTCTCTAATCATCATTCTCTCTTCTCATTGAAAACCTCTTAGCTTGAAATCCTAGTCCTGGAGAAGATGAGCACGTGAGGTTGTGTGTGCCATTAGGTAATTGATAGGAGGAACTTTTCGGTTCTGTAGCTTACCTTAAGAAGTTCACGAGGAAAAGTCAAGCTTCCCTTCCACTCTACTTTGATCAATGGATATTGGGCCTCCAACTCAACAAATTTCATGAGGGTGCAGAGTGATGATTCCTTTAAAAAAAAAAAAAAAACAACACAAAACAACACTAAACCCCCCACCTCAACAAGGACTCCAGGGGTCAGACCCAAAGGTCTTCTAAAGGAGGAAGAATTGAAAGTTGCGCACCCACTACTAGCAGGGTGGTGAGAGAGGAGAGCCTGAGCATCAGCCGTGTCTTAGAGCCCCGCCTGTACTCCCACATCGAGATATCGGGGTAGTAACTCCATCATTGCAGAGGAGCTCCACTCGAACCGGCGCCTCAGCAGCAGGCTCAGGACCCACCTTGACCTGGAAGGCATCGTGTCCCATCAGCTCCGCCAAGCAATCCACGCAGTCCTTGTAGCGGTACCTCATCCACACCTTGTACTTGTCCTCAGCGCTGGAGTTGTCTGAAGGGTCAAATACAGAAAAGTTGCGATAGCTCAGAGCGGCCGGACAGAGTGGCGGGCCCCGGGCCCTGCCTCCCCCGGGACATCGCCGCCGGAGCCCCCCCGCGCTCGACTCACCGGACAGAGAGGCCTCCTCGGCGGGCAGCGGGCCCACGAAGAGCTCCCTCCGCTCCAGAAGCGCCCCGAAGAGCCGGCTACAGGTCCTGACGGCGCACAGAACATCCTCCTCCTCCTCCTGGCCCTGGGAAGAGCGCGNCCCACCCGAGAAACCGCGGCTTTTGAGGAAAAAAATGCCCGAGCTCCTCCCGTCCCGCGCGTTGTACAGAAGGCAGAGCAAGGCGGCGTTATAAAAATGTACACTTTATTACACCTTCAGGTAGGATACATCACTATTCCTTATCATCCTACTGGATCAAGTACAAATGCTTATGTTCATCAGGTATTTACAGGTTGACTTTCTAACACACTCCTGGGAGAAAGACACATCAAAAGGAAAAAAAAAAGAAAAAAAAAAAAAAAAAAAAAAAAAAGATTTTTTTATCTTCATGAACTGACCTAAACAAGAAACAATTGCCTCTTTAGACACCAAATCAGACCAGCACAATGATGCAGCTTTCCCACTGCTGGAAGGGTTCCCCCCTACACGACTTTCATGCACATAACTAGAGCTAAACATTTAAAAGTAAAACTGGGGCTAAGCAATATTTTTTTTTGGACGAGCAGCACTACACTGTACACGGTGTCAGTTCTCCATTACCGTAGCATTTGCTTTGCATTTGAAACTCTTCTGCTGCCAGGAACGAGGTTTAAGTAACGGCACAAATGAGTGGTTAAGCAAGGTCAGGGGAATACTACTGCATGCAAAAACAGCTTAAAAAAACCCAACCAACCAAACAACGCCCCTGTATTTGCAGACTTGAGCGACCAAGAAAAAAGAAGATGCAGGTGAGAAGAGGTATAAAATTAAAAAAAAATAAAATAAAAGCAACTCAGGAACGCTGCCTGACCCAGTGTTTACATTTGTGATCTTAACAGGCTGCTCCTGTCCTACTGAAAACAGAGGAGCTGGCTGGGTATTCTTTCTTGTTTAAGCCTTGTGGATTGCTAGGTACCAATAGGTGTGTACATACAGAGGTAAGAAATAAACAAATGCTTTCCTTGCCTTTAAATAGGATCCCTTCCTAAAAGAGTAAAAAGATCACAGAATGGAAAAATAATTTTGAAACCGTCTCAGAAAAGGAATGTTAATTTTATCTGAATTTTACACATGGTGCAGTTTTATGGCCAAAGTAAAATAAATCCATTCAAGCCACCAAGAGCTTTTTGATTCCTCACTCGGTGCTGTTTGCAAACAGAGTCGGTTTTTCATTTTATGCAAGAAAAGGAAAGAAAACCCCCACAGTTTTATGCAGCTTTTGCTTTTTGTTCATAACAATAAGGCAAACTGATTTGGAGGAAGAGGCTACGCTCTATTCACATCCAAAATACCCACCTGAAGATACATTCATCATTAGCTTTAGTAAAAGAATAGTACAAAAGTTAGATCTTATTCTTTACAGAGTTGAAGAATTAAGTCTTAGATTTAATTTCACTATTCTCCCCTTCTCCCAGCCCCCCACCCCCCAAGCTGAAAGCTGAGTAGAAAGTACTGAACATTTAAACATGTTGCAAGAGCAGAATGAAATTGAGAGATTAAATTTTATCAGTTGGAGATTTTCCTTGACGGAAGTCTCATGAGAAACAGCCATGGACCATTTGTTTAGCTGTATCCAACGAACAATTCTTTTTTTTTTTTTAAAAAAAAAAGCTACACTTTAATACACATCTACTATCAACACAGTATTTACTCAGATCATGCCTAAAATATCCATTATCTTAAAGTGAAATATGAGAATGAGCGCACAGGTCGAGTGATTCAGTAAACTGTACACAAAACTACTAACAAACATTTTAAAAGACTTACAAAAATGGAGAATGAAACTTTTTTTTTTTCCTTCTTAATTACATATACTTACAGGTTTTCACATTTATTGGCTAAACTTTGCAGGGAGCACTTCAAACACGTTAGAACTTCCAGAGGGATTTACCTCAGTCGAGAACAACACGCAGCGTCTAGGCAGGTGGAAAATACTTTGCTGTATTAGCCACACTTGGTTCTTTGAATAGCTTCTCCATGGATATTCAGAGACCATCCCAACTACAGCAAAGAACAGCATATTCCCACGGGCAGCTTGTGGTAAGCTAACAGAGACGATTTTGACTGACATTTATGGCATTATTACCATGTTACTTTTGTGAAGCTGGGCAGCATTTAAACCTAAGTTCATGTTTGCTTTATCTGGTTTGAACGAGCACAGAGAACACTGGCAGAACGCACCTTGTACAGATTTTGAGTGCTTAAACAGTTGCTAACACACTGAAGATACACGAGAGTTTCCATGTTTAAAATGTTCACCAGCAAAAAAAAAGAAACAACTTCAGCTAAAAAAACCCACAGAGGTGGTTTGTCTTCACGGGGATGTGTGGAGCAGCTTCTCACTTGGCGCAGCAAACAAGAAATGCTGTGTTTCCCTGTTATTGCATTTTAAGCTTTAGTTCAACTCGGTTTAGTAGGTGCCTTTAACCTGACAGTAGGCGTCCTCATCTGTACTTTTGCTTGCTGACTCTGGGCTTCAGGTGTTGCTGGTGTCTGGGCTGGATTCTGTACACCTGGAGCCTGGATCTGGGGAGATGCTGTGGTCACAACCTGCTGCTGTATCAGTTTCTGCTGGACGACCTGAGCGGTGGCAGTTGTTGCAGGAATCACCTGAACCTGCTGTTGGCCTGCTGTCGTCTGAGAAAGCGTCACAGTTTGGGGTTGGGCTTGTACCTAGACATTAGGACAAGGCAATTATAAAAGAATAGTCTGGTGTTAAACTGAGCATTTGTGACACCTCCGCTCTACAGATGGCAACTCACTCATGTAGGCATTTGCTCTCTTGACTGACAAACATCCTGGACAAAGTAGGAAGGCTGGGAGGGATTCTGGGAACACAGGCTCTGTGGTTTCACTGAGAAACAACGTTCTGGCACATTTTCCAGAGCCTTATAAATCAGAACTAAGAACCAAGGTGCCTGTAACTCAGATTTCTGCAGTGCGAACCAAAGGCTATTCCCCCAGATTCTTTACAGAAGATAGATGGAAGGTCAAAAACACTATGGGATGAACAGGAAAATTCCTGTGCTATTGAAGTAGAAGCAAAGAAACAGGGACAAGAACAGAAGGATAGATGGAGGATGAAAGAAGG
The DNA here is from genome assembly GCA_013396935.1 of Baryphthengus martii. Taxonomy (NCBI): domain Eukaryota; kingdom Metazoa; phylum Chordata; class Aves; order Coraciiformes; family Momotidae; genus Baryphthengus; species Baryphthengus martii. The sequence continues at coordinate 960,469 of VWZK01017961.1, forward strand.
GAAAATGCCCATTCTGCACCTATATTGTGACAATAATACAGCCCCTGAGGCTTCCTACCAGTTTCAGGCTACAGCTGCCAGTCTCTATTGCCAATTTAACGTAGAATAGTTTGAACTCCATCCAGAAATCTTATTTTCACAGCTCTACCCAGAGTGAGGGAGAAAAATATGCAACATCTCCTCATTCAGAAGACAAGATAATGAAAACTGAGCAGCTTCAGTTGCCTTTGTCAGAGTCTGAAGCCAAACGAAACTGCAGGGACTTCTCCAGGGGAAAGTTAACACCAGATTGATTCAAGAGGAATCCAGTAGGAAGCACTAAACATGGAGGTAAAAAGAATGCCACACACAGATCAAGACCGTGGTTCTAAAGTACTTAGCATGGCCTGTTCCTACTGCCACTGATGTCACCGGCGCGTGTGGGAGAAGCATTGTTTATTTCTCTCTTTGCCATGGACTTCAACAGTTCCAGAGTTTTGCCAATATCGATGACTTCATAAAATCTAGTTTTTAACGTTCCTTGAAAAATTATCTAGGAGCTCTTACTGACGACAGAGGACAATTCAACTCGTGTTGACTGATGAGGTATCTGCTCCCTGCTGCCTACCTTGCCCTTGAAGTATTTACATCTGAGGGGGTTATCAGTCAGCTTAAGCCACTTTATCATCATTTTAAGATAAGCAGTCACAGATTTTATACTGCACTAAAGCACTGCACTATAAACTGTGACAGATTAAGAGCTGATTGGCTCAGATTTTTATGCAGCGAAGGCAATAACTTCATCTACTGTCCCAAGCTAAATCATTCCTACCAATCAACAGCGTAAGTGATGCCTGTTACTAATGGTCTGACTGATATTGTTCTAAGCAGTGTAAATAGACTGCCTGGTAGTCAGGGGAGGGGCGACCAAACTGTTGGACCTTCTCTTACCCTAGTCCCATCTGTTATTGTACCACATTTAGAATGGATACTATACCATTCTGACTTCTACAAAGCACTCGGCACTGCTTCATGCACTAGATCAAAATGATTTGTCCCAGATTTGATAGAACAAACTCAGGTGGCACTCATTACTTCAGTTATTTGCTATTTTTACCATACATCACAAGAAACCAAGTTTCAGAAGTTCTTTCATGTCCAGAAAACAATTTTTTTTAAATCTGTTTTGCAGCTTATCTACAGTGATAAACTGGTAGGAAGCAAACACCACTCCATCTACCAAAGTTTTAGACTGGAGAATATACAGCAGCTGACTCGGTGTCCAAATGATTCAGTTTTATAGAAGGGAACTTGCTATATCCTTCAAAAATACTGCCTGTGCCACACATAAATGAGCTTTCAGCAGGATCATGGTTCTAGTGCTATAGCTGGTAAGTGCAAAACCTACCTGTTGGGAAACGGAAACCATCTGCTGAATGTTGGCAACAGTAGCCTGCTGCTGGACCACTTGTGGAAGCTTTGCAACCTGTAGCGACATGAAATAACAAAAGATTTGGTCAAAATAAAAAATTGTTAATAGCAGCAACACACCATACCTATCGAACCTGCCACCACGTGAAAACCTTTCCCAAGTCCTGTTCATGGTAAATTGCAGCTTGGTATTCTCAGCAACGCAGAACTTTTGTAAAAAGAAACTCTTTCAGATAGGTGTATCAAAGAGCTTAGCTAGGAGGGGAAGAGGAAAAGTCATATTTTCAGTTTTAACTGTGACATACTTGTCTCCTCCTACCTATATGTAACATTGAAGGAAACACAGATGTTCTAACGAGCTAGATATACTTTTAAAAGAGTAAGGCTTCCAATTCCTAACCCTCTTCCTTGGTTAGACTGATCCAGCTATGCAGAAAAGAAGGTGACTGCCAAGCTACTCCCGGCTGCCAGAGGTTAGGCTGGGAGGCAGCAGCACAGAACAGCAGGAATGCTGACTGGATTTTCCTCAGTAAATACAGTACAGAATCCACTGCTTAATGAAAAGGAGGGTCAATGTATTTCTTTCAAAGAGGAAAGGAGAATTTATGGTTTAACTCCTCTGATCTGCTACAAGGCTGTACATTCAGCACCAATGAATTTTACTATAAAGTCAATTTAAATAATTGTGTGACTAGAATTAACAGGAGTGGGTGCTAAAATGCTACGTCACCTGTCATCTTTACAATTCTCCAGTCACTGTAGAGTGTAAAGGTGTAAATCTGTACCTGAATCTGGGCCTGCACTTGCTGGGTTCCACCTGGTTTCTGAGTTTGGGAAATTGGAGTTGTTAAGAACTGTGTTTTAATGGCAGGTTGTGTAGTATAAGTTACTTTTTGTTGCTGTGATGTCTGCTGTTGGGTTTGGACTGTAACCTGTTGAGCATTTATCTGCAGAAGAGAAAAAAAAAAAAGCATCAGTGAATACAAAATAAAAGTGTATTTTGAAGAATGGGTATGCAGCTAACAAGATTAATCACATTTAATTATTGAAACAAAGTCCTCCTAGGATTAAGAATAGCAAAATGAGCACTAGGAGAAAGCTTTCATGCACTTACACAAATACTCTGAATCACTTCAGCATTTAATGAAATGGTTCTCTCTTACACAACATTTATAGCACACTTCCATAAAAACACATTGGTGGCTGAAGGACAGCAAAGCCCACGAGAAGACAACATTTCAGGAAAAAGTATAATTTGCAGTTTATGCTGTAAACAGTGAAAATGTTTGGGATTGTTCCACATTTTGTTATATTAGAAGTGACTGAAGAGAATCTTTATCTTTTTACTTAAAACAGGAAACAACAAAACTCAGTTTGGAGCACAACAATCTTACTGAAAAAATTATTAAGCACCTGACAAGGCGCAGGAGAAACTGTTCTCTTGAGACAAATTTAAGATTCACCCCTAGAAATACTGACCGACCCACAAGGAGCGTCCTCGTAATTCAGAGCTGAAGCTTTACAGCCACAGAGGCATCACATAATTCAACAGGAGAGCAAACAACAGGTACCTTTTGCTGCACAGTAGCCTGACCCTGAGCAACCTGAGGCTGGATGGCCTTCTGTTGCTGTGCTGCTTGATGATGCTTGAGTTTCAGAAGCTGCTGGACATGCAGTGGCTGTGCAACTACCGTCTGGCCTCCTGAAAAATACAAAAGTAATTATACAACTGTAAGAGTCTTCATTTTATTGCTTTGTTCCAGTAATCACAGCTTGCAAACACAGATTGTGCTTTTTATAGACTTATGCATCTGCATAGCTTTGAGCACTAATAACCCACTGATTTTAATGGGAGGAAGACATACGATTTTGACGGTGGAAAAAAAAAATGCATTCTATTACCTAAGGGCATGAATAAGCTGACTTTGTGTTCTAACAATAACCTTCCTACAGGAAAAAAATCTGTCCACAGTACAGGAGACAGTTACGAAATACAAGTTTTCCTATTTCCATTTTGTATTAAAGACACAATTAGTATGTCTTTATTTTTTAAATTATATCTGCTCATCTACTCTCATGAACAGATTAAAAAAAAACCAAACAAACAAAAAAACAAACCAAAACCAACCACATCTAGTTAAAGAATCAAGCTAATCTCCAGATCAAATGAAATAAACTCGTCTCTTACCTCATTTTAGAAACACCCTAGAATGCAACCTCTATCACTTTAGATTTTAAGAAGCGTGAGTGTCCCACAGAAGACATTATTAGAAACATTCTACCTCTAAAAAGGTGAGATTTAAAATTTTATTCGTTTTACTATGTCTGTTGACATACCTGCTGCTTTCTGTGGCTGCCCAATGGCAACACTAATGCCTGCAACAGTAACAGGGAGCGTAGTGACTCCTGCAGACGACACAACAGCAGCCGGAACAGATACCACCGGAGGCTTTGCCAAAGCAACCTGTGCTGCTTGTGGAGTTTGGGCCTGGATCTGTCCTTGTGCTTGAAGCTGGGAAGCAGGAACACGAGTCTAAGTAGTAAGGAACGAAGATTATTGTACCGGCACAAAAAATATTTGCTGCACATAACAGGTCATTATAAAGTGATAGTTGTAAATGTGTCTAGATATAACCACTCCCCTCCAGTAATACACTTCAGAGATGGTAGCAGTGGGTAAGTGCAACTTCAAACTATTTATACAAAGTACTGTCTGAAGAATGCAAAGGACACTTGTGGGCATGAATGACCAGCATCCAGTCCATAGAAATCAGCAAAGAGAACAAGGTGTTTGCAAAGCCAAAGACCAACTTACAAGACGAGCGACCTGCAGGTTTGTCACAGTAGTGCCTGTGAGCACCGCGCCAGGACGAGGCGCCGTCACAGCGGTCAGCTGTTGAGTTTGCTGTTGCTGTTGCACTTGCACTTGTGCTGTTTGCTGTTGCGCCCCTTGCTGCGTCTGCTGCGTTGCCTGCTGCTGGGGAAGCTGCAGCTTCTGCTTCTGCAGCTTGATCAGCTGCTCCTGCAAAAAAATCAATAATCAAATGCTACCATCAGTGCCCATCTTTTACAAAACTACAGGGAAAAAATGGGGATGAATCTGGAGCTTTACAGGAGAACCATTTTACGGCAGGTTTTAGTGAAGATCAGAGCTAAGAATGCAACTCCTTTATGCAGTGAGTTGCCAGTAAGTAACAGTAGAGTGTTACCTGAGAAGCGTTTCCTCACCTGTGACAATTTTCCCACAGTTTTTATTTGAGCTGGAGACTGGGTTTGTGCCTGAGCCTGAATCTGTGGGACCTGCACCTGAGCAGCCTGCTGCTGCTGTTGCCTCAGAAGCTGGAAGTGAGCAGGGGTGATTGTTTTGCCGGACAGCTGGACTGTAGGTGTAGCTGGAAACAAAGGGAAAAAACAAAACGCTCTGAAGAAAGATTTGCAACACACAGTTTAACTCACTGGTTTCATCTGAAAAGCCACGATGTTAAATGCATATTTTTCTGCTCCAGCACAGTTTGTGGACCAATTACAAATAACAACACATTAGCATAAACATGATGTAAAAGCAGAGTAAATAATAAAATATATGCTCCTTTCTTCACAATGGTTTTCAGTTGAGACAGTCGATTCTAATATTTTACTGCTAGATTATTAATATTTTTTTTAAATTGTAATGCCTTGGGGCCAAGCAGCTCTCTACTGCATTATCCAGACATACCAGAAAAAAATGCAATCTGAGCACCATCAATAAAGCAAGTTAAAAATCACAGTACTGTTTAAAATTGTGCTGCCAACAAATCCAGACATTCAAATGTGAGGGAGGGTAGGGTGCTTAAGCAAACTATAGAAATTCTGGGGCCCTTTATGTACCCGGGGAAAAAAAATTCCTAAACACGTGATTATTACCTGGTGTAACTTGAGTCACTAAAGATCTGGTCTGGGTCTGCACAGGCGTTAGGTTTGTAGTGACCACTGCGGATGCTGTCACTGATGTCACTGCCCGAACACCCTGGGTGGACGCTATGGTCACCAGTTCGGTGGAGGCAGCAGGCGCTGCCGCAGTTCGCTGCTGGGTATGCACCACTTGTGCAGTTGCAGTGCCTCCCGAAGTCTGAAAAGGAACACAGTTCATTATTTCTCACAGTTTCCATCCCTCTTATAAAGCTCTGGAACCTTCTGGAAATGGACTATACGATTTTAGAAACAGCCACGGAAAATGCAAAAGCAAAGAGGGTTCAGATCTTTCTAACACACCTATCTCATCAGCAGCATCTGGTTACATCTCTTTCAAACAGGTTCATCACCAAACCCTTAATCACATTACAGAAATCTGATTACTACCTTCCAATTTTTGCTTTATCTTCCATAGCCTTAAACCATTAAAATAATAATAATGACGACAATCAACAAATCAACAAAGCGTAAACAGCTACAGGCTGGAAATGACAACGACATAACACACTGCCTATAAAAATAGTTAGTAGACAGGTGCTGGTAACAGTTCCATCTATTAGGTACTTTCTTCTGATAAACTGTTCCAGTGTGTCATGATATTCTGTAAGGGAGAGGGGACCGATACAGAATCACATGATGCACATGGAATTTGCAAGAAGCGGCGTCTCTGATAACATGGAAATGTGCACCCAAGATCAATCCAGGGACACAACTAGTGATGCAATCTACTCACAGTCAGCGTTCCAGGTATAACAGGTGAAGCCAGCCGTTTATTGATGGGCTGAAAGGTAGCAGCAGGGACTCCAGCAACGGTATTCACGATGACATTTCCACTCACTGTAGCTGCAAGCAAGCCAGGATTAAAGGTGAGATTCCAACCATGAATATCCAAATGTCCTCTCATCTCTAATGCCTAATTATAAAGTCTTCTTACCAGTCTGTATACTTGTCCCCGTAACTGCTGTTTTGATTGTGCCCGCCTAGTTAGAAGACAATTGAGGTAACAGTTCAGCAAACAAATAAAAGAAACTGAGTATAACTCTTACTCTACTATGCTGTTTAACCTGATACTGTATTCCAGGAGTGAAAAAAATAAGAAAAATGCAACAGAATGCACAATAACTGCTTCTGCAGTCGTTCATTCATTCTACCCATCACCAACAACTGATGTATATATTAGGGTTCTGCCACACTGATGAGCAATTGGAGACCGGTCACATGTTTGATAACTACTGGTCATGTTAGCAGAAGGGAGAAGTATCTTACTCTGGCACGCCAGACAACCACTCACACACGAACACCACTGAGCACTAGATAAACATCAATACTTATGGCTTTTTTCTGTAAAAGCTGTAGTATTCTTGCCCTTCAACAAGGAAAATAAAACCACAACTGCCTGCACAGATGAATATGCAGACTGGATTGTCTCTAAAAACAAAAACCTCAGATCTGTCATAAGATTCATTAAAACAGACTCTAGATTTAAGGAAACCATGAAAACTCTGCACAGATCTGCAACAAAACCTACGTCCTGTAGGATGTAACAATCCACTTGCCTTTCAAAGGTTAATAAAGGTTTGGGGTTTAAGCCACTTTAACAGAACAGCTCTTAGAGCTATATTCTCTTTATTTTCCAAGTTTTCTGTATAAACATTGCTCACTGACCATGTAAATGTATTTGCTTAGAGTTGATTAAATTAAAAGTTTAAATTGAAAAAGGCAAAAAATATTTGCAAAGGATATGGTGGTTTTTGACCTCTGAATATCAAGAGCTATTGCTACAACGATTACAAACACAGTCTTAAAAGAAGATACCCAGCATGTTCAGGAAGAAAAAAAACACAGAAAGAAAGAAAGAAAGAAGGAACGAACCAGATTTTATCTCCCTATACTGACCTAAGATTCTCATTTTCCAGAGAAAACAACCACGCAAATATTGGTACAGAGAGAAGAACTGAAGTTACTACATCAGAGGCACCAAGCCCTCCCTTTCTTACCAATACTGCTGTGTTGGCCACAGTAGTTACTGCAGTCTGCACGACTGCCTGCGGCTGCTGAACTACCTGTGCCTGCGGCTGCGGCTGGGCTTGCGCTTGGGGCACGGCTGGCTGCGGAGCTTGCTGCTGGCCAGCCTGCTGCTGCTGCTGAGGCTGCGGACCTGTCTGCTGCTGGGCCCTCTGCTGTTCAGCCAAAGCCTAGGAAATCAAAGTGTCAGCTTCACAATCTTCAAAACGGTGCATGTCACAATCAGCACGGACTTTGTTCAGAGCAAAACAAAAACCAAAGCCCTTTTAAATCTAAGCTTGTGTTGTATGTGTGCAGGGGCAGCGTACGAATTTGTCTTCACAGTAATTCTCTAACTCCAACTTATATGACCTAACTAGTTACAAAAACTCAAAGCTATACTCATGGTTATAAGGCTTAGAGCATAGCACAAGCTATTTACCATCCACAAGCAAGGACAAGTGTCTCTTTCTGAATAATATAAGAAAGGAGGCTACAGAATGGTTAAGAACAAAAAAAAAAAATATTACATGTTTTTAATATATTTTCCATGTTTTTTATATATTTTCCAAAAGGATGTTCCTAAGCTCAAGGCTTGGGCTCAAGGAAAGGTGCCACTTTGGATACCTAAGTCCTAGTACTGGAACAATTTGTAGCTGCTCATAACATCTACCGTACCCACAAACTCCTCCCAGGAGGCAGCTTTTCTTGTACTTCCTCTATTGTCTAATTTTGTAATTACTGCAGTCATATGTGTAGCTGAGGCGGAGACCATACCTTTTTCTCTTTTGCAATACGTTCTGCTCGGAGGGATGCAACTTGAATTGGAGGAAGTGGCTTATCATAGTTGATTCCACTAGAAACAATGATAAGACAAAGCAAAAAATCGTTGAAAATAACTGAAGGTTTAAAAAGAAAAGAAAAAACACCCCACTTTTACGCAATTCTTAACTCATTTAAGGCAGAGAATGCCCACCTTTCTGCAAGCACTGATGCATGCTTTGGATTCTTCTGGAAAGGATTCATGCCAAGTCTGAAATGGAGCAAAACTGTATTACTGGAGACAGAAAAAACTTAAACCAAATATTTAATTTCACGTGTTTTAGCAGATGACACTGTGGTTTGGTGAAGTTCTCATGATATTTCCACCAGTACTGGGACCTGTATACAGATAGACATTTTAAGAAAGACTCAGAGTAAATACCAAATGAATACAGAAAAAGGTACTGCAGGAATATACATAGAAAACAATGTACGACTAAACAGCAGGGACATCAAAATGTTTATAATTTAGGGAAACGGAAAGCCTGTTTATAGATTTAAAAAAAAAAAAAACCAAACAAACAATAACTGAGTGTTCTACTGCTCTTAATCACACAAAATAAATGCATCCAGTGAGTAAGAGCTAACCCAAACACATGAAATATGAAGGTGGTTCAATAACACAAGGCCAGGATGCAAGGAAAGAGATCAAAAGCAGAGAACCAAAACCGCAGTTTGAAACAGAGTGTAAAATAACTCAGTTGCGAGAGAACTCAGAGAGAGCAGACGATCCCAGTTAAACTTACAGAGGCTTGATAGGCGGACTTCTTTTTCCTGCAATCATTTTCATCATCTCAAAATGATTAGTATAAAGCTGCGTGTGGGTTGCACCTTCATCTTGAGCATAGATCTGATTGGTACGAAGCGGGCGACTGTTTTTCGTCTAAAAAACGAAAAGAAACCAACTTTCAACGGCGGACACACCCAGGCAGCCTTTTGTCTACGTATAAACACATGGTGCGCTTGAAGGTTATTTAAAAACGTACTCCAACATATCTATCACAGACTGGTTCCTGCCTCGAGTCACTGATAACTTACTGTTACACAAAACTCTATGGGAAATATATAAAGAAAAAGCAAAATAAGGAGCAGTTCTCACGGTCACACTGGCATCAGCACTTTGGGGACATACAAAATGGCAAACTCTAATTTGAAAAAGAATCTTTGCTTTAGTTTAGATTTTGCAAGTTTAATCCAGTACCCAAACCAAGAGCCCATTAGTTTCTAGTTATGCAGAGCGCACACATAAATACAACGAAACCATCACTGCACTGCTCTCCCAACACAGCTATGTTAACATCCAACACACCATGCCACTCTAACATTTGGCTTCTCCTAAGTAGAAACTGCCAGTCAGGGACAAACCTGCTTATTAGTCAGAGAATGGGACTACAGTCAGAAGCTCTAGATTCTCAACCCAGTTCTGTTACTAAATTGCTGTATGGTTTGGAAGAAGCTGTTTATAATCGTGGAATCGATTTTTGTTTCTGGAGCATACTATCATCCTCATTTACTAAAAGGTGCTTTCAGCATGAAATTCACTATGTATTTGTAATCCACTTAGACTCTAGCATGAAGTACATTCTTACAGATCTTAAGTACCATCAGGATAAGTTACATGATAGTTGTTAGATGGAAAAACAGCCACTACAGTTTAAGTGAAATCACAAACTTTCTTGCACGATTTAAAAATTATCTATCAAATCCAAAAGCTGAAGTCTGGTGTCAATCCACTGTATCAACAAAGAAAAGGAAAAATAAACTTGGAATTTTAATTGATGTTTCAGAACTCAAGTAACACTCAACATGGATCTCATATGAATTATCTGCCCACCTCCATTGCTGCTAAATACCACAGTGTCTAGATTTGATTTTGAAAGAATACCAATGCACACCTTATAAATACTTTTTGTCTTCTTTTTAGGATTAGCTTCGTACATTAGCTGTAAAATAAGAAGGAAAGTTAGATGATCTTTTGTGGAAGATTTTGTTCAGGTGCTTTTTCTTTTCAAAGAAATCACATAAAATAAGTGGAAATCCTGATGAGGATAATTTTATAATCTTTTAAAAGTTATTTATTTACACTGTTGAAACATTTAACGAAAAACGAGTGTTTACAGAGATAAGGAAAAAAAAAAAGCTACAAACTTATGGTAAAAAAAAAAGACGCATCATTCTATGTGAACTCACCTTTCCTTCTTCCCTTGGAATAATGACATTTTCGTATCTGTTCCGGCATTGTTTTGGCGAGCGATAGACTCTGCTGCATGAGTTAACAACATCACTAACAAGGTCCCAATTGGGAGTGTGTGCTGGCGACACAACAGCAAGATTTAAAGGAAGCTCCAGCAGCTGCTTCACTGCCTATAACAGATAAAGGTACAGAAACTTTAGATGACAAATCTTTCCAACCTTCCAAACCTCCCCTTATCTGCATGTGCCCACACAACATTACCACAATGGTACAGAGAGCTCAGGGCTCAGGCTACGGGTTGACCGACATTCACTGAGAATAAATAAGCAGGAACTTCTATTGTGCAGACTGATCTGCAAGAGAACGCTTAGAGATTGGTGTAAGAGGAAGAGAGAGAGGCCACTCAAGCGCCACTCTCTTCTCAAAGGTCAAGAGAACCTGAGCTGCATTACCCAATGTCTAGCCAGCACAACTGATCTGGAACATAGCAGTAAGGGATCTCTGCAACAAAATAGGACTTAATCATGTATTTTGCAGTTTCACCCTTCATTTATCCTTAGAGGAACACAAAGGATAGGCGATCTGCTCTGAGTTATGTCAGCAAGATGCCAAACTTGCCATTAAGAAGTAATCTTGAGGAGATCAAGTGCAGAAAGAGCCATTCCTGACATTAGAAACCATAATACAATAGATAATAACAGGAGAAAGTGCAGGTATGATCTGACCTGCAGAAGTGCCCAGTCTTCACTGATCAACCACTCTGGATTATCCTGTCCAGCCTCAGCAGCTGGTTTGACAAGAGTTGGTAAAGGCTTTGCAAACTGTGTTTGTTGTTTCAACAAGATGTTCTTCTTTTGCTCTTTGCCCTCTCGGCGCATTTTCAACATTCCTGGAGTCGCTCGATCAAAAAGTGAACGAGGTGGAATAACTGTCTCTCCGTGACGTTGCTTTTTCTTCCTACCAGCAGCTAAAACACACACACAGACACACAAAGAAACATTATTGGTAAATAGTTTCTACCATCCTCTGATTTTTCTGCTTCTTACAGCCACAAAACGCTCCTACATCTGTACAGAGTATTCCACACTGCCTCTTGAGAGTGTACTGTCAGTAACTAAACAGAGCCTGGTATAAAGTAAGATCAGCTTGTCCTAACCCACATAGTAGAAAGCAAGCCTGTTTTCTAAAATAATCCTTTTAAAAACACCTGTATGTCCAATTAGAAAGATGCACTATAAAAACTGGGGCTTTCAGTGAATCTGTTTCTTCACGACCACAGTGAGTCAAGAATTTTCATCTCTCCAAACCTGCAAATTTGATCTTTACTGAACCAGACAGGTAGGAGGTGTGAAAATTCCCGCTATTTTTTTAACTTTCAGGAATATATCTCAGAATGGTTTGGAACAAGCACTTACCAGATGGATCTGTTTTGTGTCGTTTACGTTCCTTTCTGACATACACTGGTGGCAACTTTGACTCTGGAATAGGAGTGGTATCATACATCAGGCACATAACAGAATCTATGTAGATATCATTGTCATCCTGAGGTGGAGTAGGAGGAGTCCAAAGCTGCACAGAACAAAATTGTAGTTACTGCAGTATTAACTCTCCACTGAGATTTATGTTTCAGAAATTAAAAAGCCTTTTTAGGTTGCTTGGTGTTACTTTTACTTACCGGCATTATCTCGGTTTGTCCATCTGGACCTTCAAAGACATATTCCTACACAGCAAAAAGAGACACAATTCAAATTATCCAACTGAACCCTGATGGAAAAGGTATTCTCAGAATAACTGTTCAGAAATACACTATTAAGAAAAACAAGATTAACCAGAAATTACTTTGTTGTATGCATCCTCCCGAGTGTAGGTTAGAAGTTCCTCTTCATCCTCCCAAAGCATTTTCTGCTCTTTTTCCTTTAACTCCTTCATATGCTGGACTTCCCATGCTTTCTTTGCAGTTTTCAATTCCATCTAGATGAAAATCAGACCTCTTGTAAACTTTATGCAGCAACAGACACTGGATTTAAATTTACCAATCAGTATTTTTATGGACAAACTCCTTGAACTTGGACATTTTCAATTTCTTAACAGTGACTTTCACAACCATTTAAAAGAGATTTTTTAGGTCTCTGTTGAGAGTCTTTAAACCCTCAAAATAAAGCAAACTCAGAATTTCAGACAACCAGAACACAGCTTCTTTACCCAAATAAGCAGGCTCACTGAAATTAATGAAATTTTTTCCCCTGCTATCAATGTAAATATTTGCTGAGCTGTGTTGAAGAATGTCATTCCCATTTTATACAAAGGAAATTAAAAACTCACACCTGTGTAAGCCAAGAGAATCACAAAATAATAAGCTCTCTCTAAGGCACTCCAGTGTTCATAAAGTACAGCAACAGAAGAACACAGAAGTGCCTATAATATATTCCACATCATTGGAGAAACTTCCACTTCACGCTGAAAATATAACGCTGCTTGTACATACTGTGACAGAACAACGCGGAAAAGAAAGATTTGTTGTTTTACCTCATTCAACCGTGGCTCTTTCTCATCAGCTGAAACGTGGAAAAACTCTAAATAATTCAAAGCATACTTCTCAATTGGAGTCAGCTGAGAGAATGTATCAATGAAAAAATAAAGTTAGTATTGAGTATAATAAAAGAGACATTAACTGAAAGAGTGTAAATCAAAGCTCTCCTTAAAACTAATCTCCTTCTCTGATGGCTTAATATCTTAATTCAGTAGGAGGTCTCCTATCCATTTAATGGGAGTATCAAGCTCATCGACAGCAAAGTTGCTTTAAGGCCAGACTGCAAAGAAACTGAAATATTTGAACTAAATATTGTTTTTTAGCCAAATATTCATAGAAAGTCATGGTACCTGATCCACAACAGCAACTAACTCCTGCAGCTGTGAGGGCTCTTCATTATATTTTGTATCACAGAGCTCTGAGATCAACGGTTCGATACTTGACTCGGATCCTATTTCTTGTATGTGACCGTTTGACTCTTCATCCTCTCGTTCAATACTGTTGAGGGCCTTTCAGAAAGACATATTTTTAAAATAATAAAGATTTCAAAAATATGGAAAGACATTCCATAAGAGGTTCACTGATGTTCAACACAAATTTCTTGTGTAAGTCTCTGCTGAGGTAGGAGAAACAGTCCCCAGAAAGTACATGACACAGCTGTGGAAGTTTGGAAGTTTTGTTACAAGGAAAACGACAGAACAACATAAAAGTACCAGAAAAAAAGAGATTGACAGAATTTACAAATAACAATAAAGATAAGGTAGGTGTTTATACTAATGTTGCACAGCTGTATTTTTAATGTATGTGTTAATAATTACCTCTATGAATGGTCTTGCAACTTTAGGTGAAATATTTTCTGATGGAGATGGCTCTTGAGAAAGTACTACAAATTCTTCTGCTTTTACTCTAAATCCAGAATCCTCCATAGGAGAATGAACCTCAAACAATTCCTGAATTGTTTGCTTGGTAGGAAGAAAAAAAAAAAAAAAAAAAAAAAAAAAAGGAAGTACATTCAGCTTTTAGGACCACTCTTTTTTTATATAACTTTGAACTAGCTCAGGTTCAAGTGACCTTATAAACTATGGTCTGACTAAAGAAAAAACAAACCCTTATCTTCTATTTCTCGAAAATTGTTTATTTTCTCTCCTGTAACTTTCTCCCATAGAAGTACAGAGTAGAATAAAGTGTTAACAGTTCATTTATAGGAAAGTCAGAAATAGGTAGTCTCATCTTACACCATCATATCGGGAGTGCCAGAAGGGGATGGACTAATTTCATCAGTGCTGTCACTGTCTTCTGCATCTTTAGAGCAGCAGTTGAGAGCCTACCTCACTAAATACCCAAAATTTATATTTTACATTTTTGAAGTTGTTGAAATCTTCATCCTTACAAGGTGTGCGAAATTTTGCAGTAGGGTGCAAGAAACCAGAATATATCAAGTCACATAGGTGATGCCCAGGCACCACTACACAAGTAAAGGAACAAAAGCAGATGGACAGTATTTGAGAGAATGTGGCCCTAACACCTGGAGTTCAAGCAATCATGAAATCTAATATGTTTACCTATCAATTTGAGCCCAAACAAATTTCTACTACACTGTTACCAAACACTTCAATACAGATGTTTAAATTTATTAAACATGGCAACACATGGGTTGGAATGTATTTTGAATATTAACTTACCTGTGTTAAAAAGGCCATTGAATAGTCATTTCCCTGAGCAGCTACTTCTCTGATCAAGTCCTTCGTGCCATTTTTCAAAAGCTTCTCTTCTACAGAATTACCACTGACAAGCCTAGGATAAAAAAAAAAAAAAAAAAAAAAAAAAGAAAAAAAAAAAAAAAACAAAAGAACAGAAATCTGGTAAGTCACTTCCAAACCAGCTTTCAGAAACGAGAAATTGCCCTTAGAGAGTAACACTGAATTCTTATATGTGGTTTGTGGAATTTTTTGCAGTTCTGGTACAAGCCCAGAACAAAACACATACTACCATCTGTAGCATTCTTTTAACAATTAGTGTAATTTAAAAAGAATAAAAATAAAAAATTGAAAGCCACCTCACTTAAAAATCCCATGTAAATCTACAGACAAAACCCATGGGGTTATGAATACTCATTATATTTAGTATTAAGATGACATTTTCATATGGTAACCTGGCACCTTTCTTATTGAAGTGAGGTAAGTGTTTCCACTTCATTGCAGGCTATACAGATTAGCACTATCTGAATTAACCTGACATTAAAGCACATTAAGGAGCGATCGCTGATCTGTAACCATCACCTGTATATATGGATATCTTTACATCTCCCAATTCTGTCACACCATTCCTGAGCTTTCGCATCCATCACCGGGTTTAGATCGTTGTCATAGAACACAACGGTGTCTGCCTCAACGAGATTGACTCCGGTGGAGCGACTGTGAGAGGAAAGGATGGCACAGAAAATGCGCTTGTCTCGGTTGAAAATTTTCATCAGCTCCTACATAAATGGAACAAAACCAAGGGAGTAAATAAACCATACACCAAATAAACCATACACCAAAATAAAATACCAAGCCAAACTCACTACAGCCTAATAAAAACCAGACAAAAACAAGTCAGGCATTTCAAAACGAATAAGAAATAAGGCACATTTCCTTTCCCTGCTGTAGCATGTAACAGCCTGAGTAGCACAGGGCAAACTGACCTGCCGTTGTTCATGGTTAGCATATTCATCGATCCTCACAAACGTGAGGAAATGGAAATTCAGGAACAATTCCAGTATGTCCAACATCAGAATCATCTGTGACAAAATCAGCACACGGCGTCCTTCAGATTTCAACTTTTGAAGCAAGACAGCAAGAGCTTCTAATTTTCCTGCATTTCAAACAAGAAAACCAATAACGGTTTGATGTAGAAAGCCCATTCCTGCGAAACAGGAAATTACTGAAATATTATCACCGAATGTCCTCCTTTACCTGAGTCGTACTGCACCAGCCGGAGGTCAGGGAACTGCAGCAAGTGCGGAGTTGTCATCTGTTGCAACTGATGCAGGTGTGGAGCTGCCTTCTGCTTAAGACTGTGCTTAAGGAGTTTCAATCTGTGACTATAAGAAGGGGGAGGATTTGCTACATACAAACATGGAGGAGCAGCAACTGCAGCTGGCAGTATGAAGAGAGCCCTGTGAAAAGCATTAAAACAAGGGAATACCAATTTTAAAAAGTCACATACAAACTGATCACCTGCAGCAGTCATTTTCAGCCTGTCGACATTGTAATTTTACACTATTATCTAACTACTTTGTTAAAGTGGCTTGGTAAGTGCTGCACAGCTTCAAAGTGTCAATATTTTCTATCACCCTTTATCTTTTTGGTTTGTTTTGTCTGCTCTGATGATAGCTTCTGTTCAGGAGTTTGCACAGTGAACAATGTATTCAGGCACTGGAGCTCAAACACAAGAAACACCCATTATACCAAACTTACTAAAGGCAATTCAAAAAAGGTTTGAGTTCTTTTAACTGCATTTCATGTTTCTAGAAAACTGCAGCTATGGCTCTGCACACAGGTCAGCTTTAGCTAAACTAGCTTCTGACGATGTCTCTGTGTCTTAACTCTTGCTGGTTGGCTCCAAGAGGTACCTACTCACATCAATTCAGCATAAAAACATAAGCTGAACCTGGTCAGCTGAATTTGGGCTTGCAGTTAGGAATGAGGCACTGAAAATCTATTATAAAAACTTTAAAAGAAACAGAAGTGACTGTTGTTTTTATATTTGCACTGCACATCACTTACTGTGAATCAGTCTAAATCAAACAAGCTCATGAACACAAACAAGGTTTTAGAGCTTTTTTTGAAAAGGAGAGTGCAAGAAATCAGTAAATGTGGGAAAAGCTTACAAGGCAGAGTCACACATTACCTGTTAACAACATCCTTTAGAGATTCTTGTTGCTGAACCAAAGTCAGGATCATTTCTTGCAGCGGGTTATTTGGGCCTCCAGAGGCACTTGAAGAAAGGCAACAGTTCACAAAGCCAGCCCATCTCCAACTGTTGTCTTCGCTGGAAGACAGCTGAGAGGGCTTTCTTTCACCAGCCAAAGAACAAACGCTCAGCAAGTCTCTGCCATACATCGGGGCCCGTGAACAGCGGCGCTCGTTGCCAGAAAATATCCTGTCCAGGCGTTCCTTCAAAAGCCGATTCTTTTCCTCATATGTTTCCTTTGCCAAGAAAAGTCGAAAATAACCCCACATTTGTTGCTCATCGCAATCCCATAGGAATTTGAGTTTCTTTAGAACAAAGGTTATCAGGATCGGAGTACTGTGTGCTTTATAGCACCACTATCCTAAATTATAACAACTACTTAGATCAATCACAAAAGGTGTAAATTTTGGATAAAATTTGAAGTCTACACCTAAATTCAACTCATATTGAAGAATCGATTCTACCTTAGTTCAGTATCTTCTTCCTTTTTTAAGGTACATTTTCACAGTTTTGGAAATAAACTAAGAGTTATCAATTATATTTGGGACATGTTAATTAATACATTAACATTAAGACGCAGTTTCTTGCAGTGTGACATATACTTGATGTTTCCCTATGTTTTATAGCGTGCTTATATTTTCTAAAAACTTGTTAAGATGAGAAACTTATGATAATTTGCCCAACTGCCTTTGTGTTCAAAACACACAGAAAAATCTTATAATTCCTTTATTTATGCATTACTACATAATTACAATATACTAGAGTTATAAGTGTTATAATTATATTACAGCAAAAGCAAGCTGTTAGCTGCTTTTATACACCAGAATTTGCTTTAAGCTATGGATTACAGATGAAAATGCATCAGATCTGTCAACCTGAAACACTGAGAAGAGTTGTTGGGTTTTTTACCTACTCTGTAATCATCAAAGTTCCTAACTCATTTCTGCTTTGTAAATGACAGCTTCCAATTATTATATGGACTTGGTATCGATCCTGAAAAGTTGTGTTCCCATAAAAAAATTAGAATTAAGTACCTGTGATTGTCCATGTGTAGGTGTTGGTTTTAATGCTGCTCCCATGTCACCAGACGACAAATTACTAACTGCAGTTCTACCTGGAATACAAACTGAGGATAAACCTTGTGTTTATATATTTATTCTTTTGAAGATTGGTTTCATGGGTTTTACTGTCAATAAGTAGACATGTCATAGCTGTGACACATCATAATTGCAGACAAGTTTTTAATTCAGTCCATTGGGTATTGCAAATTTTTACTTTGCTACGCATCAGGTACCTGTAGACTGTTTCCACAAAAATCCAAGATAGAACAACGGAATTTTACTTTGCTTTGCTCATAAAACCTGCTGCATTCATAGTTTAGTCAAAATGCCATGCATAATGCAATAGGTATTAACATTTAGAAGTTACACTCTAAGCCAGGAAAAGATTGTTCTAATTTACCTTAAACAAATCATCTGAGATTTTTCAGAAAACACACAAATTCAGTACATCTACAAATTGACAAAACTATATGATGGAATCTCACGGTAGCATTCTTGGGAATTCAACTGTTAGCAGATGCTTTCGTAGACAGCTAACTAAGCTGTAACAACACTACACAGAAGTAAACTCACTGAAACTACAGTATTACCCATCAGGTACTAGCAAACTACAGACACTGGGTAGCAGTTTAAGATATATAGGTCTCTGTCTCAGCCAGAATGAGCGATGGCTCCTCAACACTGATGATTTGTACCAGAAAAGTAACACAACTCCCCACTAGTCACTGTGAAGCTGTATTTAGCGGTGAGTCACTCCACCCATGAACTGCAGTCAAGTTAACAAGCAAGTGCTGACCCTTATAATAAGAGTAATAGACTCCAAGGAGTATGTAGAGGTTAAAGCTTTGCCTTTCTGCAAACAAGCTAATATGGATAGCCAGTAAAAATCCGATTTTACTGCACAGCTACCTGTGAACTCAGCAATTGTAGCTTCTAATCAGCCAAAGCAATGGAATTTATTTGTCATTGTATCCAAAATTTAAAAAGTCAAAATAAGTATTTTTGATATGCTTTACATCTCCCTCCAAAGATGAACAGTAACAATAATAATGTTTTCTTTATCAACAGGGAAAAGTATGTTATTTATTATTGCTTTTAATAGAGCTCTCTTTTTACCATCATGAGAGAAGCAAAATGCTTGAGTTTTTGAAGAAATCTTACATTAATCTGCATTCTGGACTGTGGCCATATTAGGAGCACCTGTAATGTGGTAACAGCTGGAGGGTGAAACATTTGAGCCACAGATCCTCCAAACCATGACAAAAACTTTACCTCCCAACAACTAGGAGGCTGCTAAAGCTTCCTCTTCCCTTTTTATGAAATGTTTACTCTTCAGATAAGTCAAAATTTTAACTTCAAGGGCACATTAATACATCATAAAGGAGCAGTAAACAGTCTGTTTTGAGGGAATGGTTTATATCCAGAGAAAATTATAGCAGATGGTCATTTCCAGGGAATGAACTCCTAGCATTGAATTTATCATCATTTAACAATCTGCTGGTTTGTTGTAAAATGTCTCTATTGTTTTTTGATCGACATCTTGATTCGATTTCTAAGCAAGGAACTGATCACATTTCCAGCAAGGCACCAAACACCTAAGCAGTATTTGCAGAGGGAGAAGGAAAACAGTTGCTTGATTAGATAGAGAAACAAAGAAAATTAGATAAAAACAAAATTAATGTGGGAAAATGGAGAGATCTGCTGGACATTCTCTGTCGGTATAAAAAATTATCACTCTGATCTTTCTAAGAAATAAAGTAACAAAATATTTCAAATTTATTTCTTCCCACAAAAATCTGACTTAAGACACAACTGGTAAAAAAATTTCTATATATTTCATACAATTTCCAGCTCTCAAAAGTGGGTACTGAAACGTTACCTAAAACTCCAGTACACAGCGCGCACAAAGGATTTGCCTTATGCTTCTGAACTCAACTTACAGAATGATGATCTGTAACAACCTGAAGCTATATATCCATGTAATTTTAGCAACTGAATCCTTAAATAGAGACATTTCTTCAGGCTAGAAAACCTACCTTGCTGTGTCACTGCTGTGGAAGTTGGGACACCTGCTTGATGCTGGTTTCCTAAAGCATTCAGGGCATTCTGAACAGATCCTGCTTGAGAAACTGTTTGCATGACAACCGGACCCTGAGGTCTCAAATATTGCTGACCAGGTGCTGAAACAATCTGAAGAACACTTCCTGCAATGGAGGATTTAAAAGAAGAAAAATCAGGCTGGATAGAGTAGAAAAAAATAAATAGTGTTCTCTAGCAAAGCACACTACTGTTACAAACTGATCATTACTCTTTCAAACTATGTTAAATTTTCCCAAACAAGTTCATTGCACCGACATGATCTCAAGTTCCATAATATCAGACAGGAGGGAAACACCTAAGTCTTCAGAGTTAAAAAGGAGTATCATTCTAAATCTAGATATTTCATACGGAATATGGACGAAATCCAATCAACTAAAAAATTCTCACTTAGCGTTCCCTATTTATTTTGTTGGCCACAGAAAATCAAGATTTACAGGTTGGCCAAAATTTCTGCTGAATTTGGCAACACATATACCACCAGCAAGGGAAATTTGAAGGCAAAATATATCGTTGGTAGAGCATTCAGGTCAAGGTAATAGCCGGGACAAAATTCAGAGGCAGACCAATCTTGAAGCATCATTTACACCATTTCAGAACAAACCGAGATCATCCTCAGTTTTGTCTATTTCTGCTCATCAGAGAGTTTACTGAAATAACACCTCACCTGACTTTAGTTGCATTACATATATGAAACAAATTCAATAATAAAATCTTGAAACACAAACCAGAAAAAGAAAGTAACCTTGTCATTCACTTGAGAGGTGTTTATTTTTCAAAACAGAGCTACCCTGCTATTCCCGTCTCACATGGAAAACAGGTAGAGCTTGTACTGACAAGCAGTGGGGATGGAAAAAAATTTCAACACACTGCAACAAGGAAATGTGCTGCCCATAACAAAACAGGAGCCTTCTAACCAACAGAAAACTCCTTCCTGGTTTGAAAGAAGTACCTTGTAACTGCAAGGGCTGCCCTGCAGTGAGCTGGCGAAGTTGACTATGTGACAAAGTGAACTTGTTGCCTTGGAACTGCAGAGTTACAGGGGTTTCTGGCTGAGCGATTCTGCCTTGTGCTCCTGCTATAGAAGCCAGCTGGGCTATTTTTACTACCTCACCACCTGTTAAGGAGGGAAACAGGCATTAAAAAAAAACAAAGTGGGAAGCAGGTTGTTCAGTATTCACAATTTTAAGTTTTGGTTAGTAAACTGGTGCTGAAGCGCCTTCCATGCATAATTATACTTAGTGCATCAAAAGTGTCATATAAAAGTTAAGCAGGTATCGCTTTCTGTATTTGTTGGACAAACTGGAAAAAAGCTGATTGTTTAAAGGGTAAGAACATCAACATTTTAGAAGCTATCACTTTCATTAGCAAACAAAATGTTAAGAGCTACCTGAAAACTCATGTGACACTTTGTAACAGAAGGAGTATAGACATTAAAGTGATTTTCACTGCCTTTTCAAGAGCATGAAGGAACGTTTAAGGAAGATACAAAAATATTCACATACTTGGCACTGTAAACACACATTTGAAATGCTCTGAATGGACGAAACGTAATTTATATTAAGTGATCTGCACTTAGAAAAACCAAAAAAAGCTTTAAAGCGACAAGGACCAAGCTTTTTGTGACTTAAACGCAGCAAGGTTAGAGGCACTTAAGCATTACGTTTTACGATACTGTGAAAATATTGGTGTAAAAATTTAGCTTTTGTAAAGGCAGTGTGTTACCCCAGAGATAAAATTAATACATCAGTGCTCAGTACTCTACACACATGCTAATAGGCAGTGCACATACAACCTTAAAGCAAAGCCTCATCGCTTTTCTCTGCCTAACGGTTGTGACGTCCCTCTCTGCGAGAGAGGCCTTCAGCAGGTGGATTAGTGTTTAATACGAAAGGAATAATTAGGATAGAGCTAAAACATTTGGTCTGAAGGAAGTCTTGCCAGCAGAAGAAACATGCAGAAATAGGAGATTAAGTTGACACCGCTAATGTATGTCCACAGCAATTCTATTGTTTCTTGTCCAATTTTCGATTTTCCTTGGTCATAAGCAACGTACTGAGCAAGGCTAATCAGAAGAGTGAAAAAAAAACAACGATTCTGTACACATTTTAGGGTGCCTAGTAACTTAACCTCATTGTAGTACAAAGGTGGGAGAAACCTTGAAAGGGGAGGCCACTTACTAGGCAACCGTGCCTGGGCCTGAGAGGTCAGAACCAGCCTCTGAGGCAGCACACTCTGTTGGATGGTGTGCGAGGGGGCCTGTGGCTGGGCCTGGCCTAGCTGGGCGGCCTGCGCTGAGGTCTGGCCCCGCGGTTTCACAGGGTTGGCTGTGCTAGTTGCTGTGGTGAAGGTCGCTGCGGGCTGGTGTCTTGGAGCACTGGTGGAAGCCTGAGTTGTCTGAAACTGTGCTGCTGCGGCTGCAATCAATAAGGGTTGTTTGTGCAAGCTGTTAGAGGTTTTAACTCCACTCTTTTAAACAACCTGCATTAAAAAGAAACCTTCCAACAGGATATTAAAACGGCTACAGGAACAGCTTGTCCTTACAGACTGGGATTTCTAGCCACACCTCTCACTCCATCCTAGTTTTACAACATTATATATTTGGAAAGCATTGTTTAAAGGTTAAATAAATACACAAAAGCACTGTAAATTCCCATCTGTGACAGAACATTACACGCGATCGGGGTTTAAATACCAACTGTGCCATATTTACTCCGTACGCTAACAGTTAGGTTACACAAAGCTTAGTTTTGCATTATACTGGCAGATCATACTGTAGGAACTAGTGGGGCAATTTACTGGCAATTAGTCTGTTGGTATTTTTAAGCTATTAGTATTCTAGATCATTAAGCTAGAGGGAAAAGGAGTTCTATGAACAGACTAACTTGTATCCATCTATGCAGAGGTGCAGGTAACCAACCCAGCGCTAACTCTGTTACCTTGATTGGAAGACACCGTAGCGATGGGTGACCTTCCTCGTACTTGTCCCTGTTGAGTTACCGTCGCTGTGGTCACCGTGCGTTGTACTTGAGTGCTTGGGAAAGCTACAGTCCTGCCCTCAGGCTTCTGACCGTACTGAACGGGTTGAAACAGCCTGAAAAAAAATATGAAAAGTCAAAGTCTATAGGAAGATCACACTTTGGCTGTTAAAAATAAGCTCTATCGCCAAAAGAAAGTATAAACTGATCACATCATCATCAGATGCTAATTACGTTCTCGCAGATGGCTGAAGCCAGCAAGACTCATCACTTCAGCAAACTTCACATGTGGACGCTCTATAAAGTCATTTTGCTAAGTCCAAGAAAAAAGAAAAGCTTCAGTGCCACATATCCAGTTTAATGCAGGATGCATCGGAATGATAGCAAACAGCTTAAAGAGTTTAGTTTGAGCACTGGAAGAAGAATGGGGATCTTGTATCGTTTCCAGAGAAAGACATTAACGTGCCGGCAGGTCATCAGGCAGCAACTTCGCATCACAAAAACAGTTTCACGTTACTTTGAGATCGCTACTTCACTGAGAGAGAAATACTCTTAAAATATTTACTTCTATAAAACTTCATATAACACTGCAAGCATGGATAATCCTGCAGGCCCAGCTTCGTCTTGAAGAATTATCTCCATGCTGATTTTGCAAAACAGCACTCACTTGCCGTGAACAAGGACTCCAAGAACAAAAGTCATCTGCTGGTGAAGTAAAAACCACGGGAAATCCATAAACAAGCTTCAAATAGAATGGCATGCCTCAAACAAATATTAAAATAGAATCCCTGTTTTCAAGGGTAAAACAATAAAGCAACAGAATAATAAAATGCAAAGTCAAGTCTGAGGTTTTGTGCAAACCACGGATGCAGCAGAACTCTCTGTGAACGCGACAGAACTATGTTTCCGCGCTGTAATTCCAGCTTCAAAGGAGGGCAGTTGTACATACCTGCTTGGTTTGAGCTTCACTGGGTTGGGCCTAGCCGGTGGTGGAGGGGAGCTGTAGATTTCTTCAATCAATTTTCTAGTAACTTTTTGTTTTGGCAACATTTGTGCTTCATAATGAGTCATTTTGTTTTCCATTCCAATGAGATCAAAGAGAGACAGGTCTGATTCCTAGAGATATTGTAAAATAAAGTTCATTTTATGTGACAACCCAAACAGTTAAGTCCTCTCTATGTTCTGTGCTGAATTCACTTTTTAACTTGAAATCAAAGCTGTGTTTAAGTAGTAAATTATTAATTATTAGTCAAAAATGTCAAGAAACCTTGGAAATACATCTTAAACTGTTAATCCTATTTTAAGCTTCAGCATTGAAAGAAAAAGAATTGAAATCATTAGCCAGTTATGGAAATAAAAGGAAGGCACATTGAACAATTCTTCATATACCTTATTTTCCATAGAATTAAATAGAACTCTTAGAAGGTGCTTGTTAACTATCAAGCTCAAATGTCAAACTATAAAGGCATGCATATAATTTAGGAGTAGAAAAAGATGAAGGATGGAAAGATCTACCAAAAAGATCATCTAATCTGCTCCCTTACTCACACTTCTCTCTAATGCAATTATTTCCCCCAATTATCTCAAACAGGGCAATTGCATCTCTAATGATACCACAAGCAGCTGTAATTCAAATGGACTGAGAGAAGTGTTCTACTTCAATCACTGAATCAGTGTTTACTCGTGAAAAAGAGTACATCCTGCACTCATTCAGCTACTCAGAGCAGAAAGAAAATTTCAGAATGCTGTAAAAAAGCACTAGGCTACCCAGAGTGTTTGCACTGTCAGAAAATTCCTGATGAAAGCAAAGCTAACTTCTCTTTGGCCAAGTAGTTCACAAAAAACTCCTGATTACAAACCACTTGAAAAGCTCAAACTATTATTACCAAATAGAGACACAGCAAGTACGTCCTTGGTAGGCACAGCTATGGAATAGCCAATTCTTTCTGTTGGCAAACTTCAGGTAGACTTACGATGTATAAGAAAGCAATAGTAAGTACTAAAATTCTACAAGGGCACTAAGAGAGAAAAAAAGCAGTTTATTTTTCTACTCACCTTCCACATATCCCTTTCCAGGGCACGCAGTACCAGAGATGCGGTTCTGTATTCCAGCGTTTCCGATACATAAGAGGTACTTGAAAGCCGGGGGTTTATCAGATCGGGGTGATTACAAATCCGTTGCAGCTGCATCAGGACATGCAGGACGCTGATGAAGTGTCCACTTTTGAGGGCTTCTTGGGTTCTACCAAATCGTTTATAAAGAAATCCATTAAGTACAGCTTTTACAGACATGTCCCTAAATCAGCAAGGTAAGAATATGCAATGCAGTATGTTATGCAAAAGTCTTAAAACAAGCTCACATTTTACCTAGGTCTTTCTACAGCATTTTAAGTAGCACTGTACCAAATGTAAATTTGGAAACAGGAAACTTGAGGAACAGTGCTATCTCACAGTCAAATACAATCTAACCAGCTCCCTACCCTCTACATGCTTCATTTTGTTTCATACCTGCACCTATCAATAACCACTTGGTATCACAGCCCACATAAATGGGTGGGTGTGAGGCAAAACACTTTGGGCTGTAAGAAATCAAGAACCACTCGTTAGAGGTAAATCTTAAACCAAAACAGCAGCAAACCTGACCATTCCAACTTGCTTTTTAGGCTCCAGAAGTAAATGCTTGATTTTGACTAGACCACGGCATCACTTGCCTGTAATTTTAGTTGGTAATGTAATCATATTCTATTCATTGGTCATAATGAAAAATTTCAGAAAAACACTAGAACACATCCAGCCATGACAATCATTTACCATCTTGCTTAAGCACCAAAAATGACAGCAATTTTCATTTACTGTTTTTAAGTCCTTACCCTGGTTGTAATATGACATCTTCATACATAGCTTTTTGTCGACTAGAAAGACGACACTTTAGCACATGTTCGTATTTCTTTGTTAGCTGCTTCTCAACATCTCTCTTTGATCTTCGCAAAATAAATGGCTGAATCATCTGAAATATTTCACAAACGAGGAAAAAAAATTCTCACTTCAAAGATACGATTTTACAAAAGGAAACTAAACCTATTCACACCTAACACATTTGATGTGATAAACTTCATATGCAGTATATAGTTGTATTTCTATGCTCACAGATGCATAGGCATTGATTTGTTCTTTAATTTCTGCAAATTATGCTTCAAAATTTGAGCCTTGGATTACTTTATGAGAGAAATCTCCACACTACTTTGGTAGCAGAAACTCCTCCTCTCAGCAGGACTTTCTGTTCGAACTGAACAAAGTGTTAAGAAAGGCCACAACTTTCAAGCTGAGACACACCTTTATCATTTCTTCCTTTTTTTTTTCCCCCACCAGCAGCTTAACTATTGTAGTAGGACAGATGAGAAAAAATGACAACATACTCTGTGTAACCTGATGACCAGTTTATGGCAATAATCCTGGTTCTCTTCATTAGCTGCTTTTACTGGAAAATCTAGATATGGTCTGGAAATTCCCGGAATCAGAAAATGTACCATGGTCCACAACTCCATCAATGTGTTATGCAAAGGAGTGTCTATCAGAAGCAAACGATGTTGGCTGTGAAAAAAAAAAAAAAAAAAAAAAAAAAAAACAAGATCTTTAATCAATAAAGCATTTAGCTAGTATCATTATGAAAAGGACACCGATATTTAAACACTCTCTTACTGTAGCTTTAGGTTCGTCAGGTATACAGAAGAAATGAGTAGTGCTAATCAAATTAAATCTAGGATTATTTTTTTTTTTTTGTATCTTTACCTTATCTTATGACAGTGGCAACAAAAAGATCCTGAGCATGTCTCTGAATCCTGATTGTTTCACCTAAAGGCACCTCTGTAGGTGCGTGTGGTGCACAGGAACTTGGGCAGACCAAATCCAGAGGTTTTCTATTAGTTTTCTATTAAGAAGAGAACTATGTGACATGAAGAGCGAAAAATCCACTACCAGCAGGAAAACTATTGCCTGCTCCATACCTGCGGAGACTGAAAAGTGCCTCCCAGTGTTTCTCGGTCATGTTCTTTATTTGCTGCATCTCATCTACTATCAAGTATTTCCATCGCATTTTCATAAATGCTGTGTGGCCTTTGAACAGCTGTTTGTAGGAAGTGATACACACATTGAAGCTGTTGGGTTCTGTCCACTCCTACAGAAGAGGAAAGAGGATGAGACAGAAAAGTTAAGGCAGAACTATCAAGTACCTTACAATCAGCTATTTCACAGAATTATTAGGGGTTAGAAGGGACCTCGAAAGATCGAGTCCAATCCCTCTGCCAGTGCAGGAACCTAGAGGAGGTCACACTAAGAAAAGAAAGATGCTATGACCCAAAGCATTTTAAAAGACAGTCTCGGTCTTTGAATTGTAGTCAGTTCAGAAAGCAGCTTAAGTATGGCATGTTCCAAGGAGTTCCAAAAATGTTTTGACTATGTGGAATCGTTAGGTGTGAATCTCTTTGTAAACCAATTCACAGTGTTAAAAGCTTCTCATACCTCATCAAGACGTAAGGAACACATTGATAAATGCATATTAAAGGTCCTGCCATCTGAAATGCTAAATACAACAGCATAAGAGTTGCAAAATCCACAGTACCTTTCTTTTTGCCCTAAGTTCCCTCTGGCTGCCAAAGTAGAGAAGTATTTTCAGCCCCGGGCACCAGCGTTTCAACTCCAGCTCCCACTTCAGTATGTTACAGCTCCGTACAACAACAAGGTGAGGACCCCAGTTACCTACAGAAGGGCAAACACAGCAGTTAACAGTAGAAAGAGACTCCTGGCAATTCCTGTGGCTTATAACCTCCCTTGATTTTTTAAGTGCACTGCACTAAATACCTCATTAAAAGTGAGATCCAATAACAACAAAGAAAGGTATTTCAACGATTAATCTAGTCTATTATTTTTTAGACCTCAAGTACCCCTTGTGCACCTAATATCTATTTTTCCCTCAACTACATCAAATGCTTGAAAAAGAGATCCTACCTCTACAATAATCTTTGCCTTACTTACATTCTTAAACGATTCTCAGTACAACACTATTAGTAATATCTGAAATGATATACAAGGTACACTTGTCCAACCTCACATTTACTTCTTGAATTTAACTATCTGTGGCCATCTGGTAAGGCTTTTTTATACTAATAAACTAGGCTTCAGATGTGTTTTTTCACCTAGAAGGTAACAAGAGATTGATCAAACAGTATACTCGATAAGAAGGCACACCTATGTCACATAATCTCAGAAAGTTTTTGTGACATTATCTTACTCTGTGCATTAACTAAAATATGATACATTCAGCAGAAAAAGACGTGACCCTGGGCTACAATGCACAAAGGTAACGCTGGCCCAGTACCTGTCTCAAATGAAACTGTTAGGCAAATGGACTTACCTTCATTACAAGCCAAGTGGGCAAAAAAGGCAATAATTTGTACTGTTTTTCCAAGGCCAGCCTCATCCGCCAGAATGCCGTTAAGATTCTTCCTGTACAGCTTGGCCAACCAATCCAGCCCAATCTTTTGATATTCTCGGAGAGGCCCATACAGTAGCAACGGAGTACTGTATTTTATCTGTAAGGTGAATGATTTGATGCTTATTTTCGGAGTTGAATTCATGAAGCATGTCATAAAGCATAACCATTCCACAGTTCAGTAGCTAGAAAACGTTTACTGGAATTTGTTGCTAAAATATGAGAAAATCTGAAGCAAAAAAAAATTCTTTATGTGAAAGTAAGCACACACAGTGGCAGAAAACAGGCACTCTTACCGCTGTTGTTATCCTAGAGCTGCCTTTAGGTAACAGCACTTCTGCTGCAGCAGCAACTTCTGCTATGTCTCGTGCATGCTTCTTTGGAGGACTTGATCTGTCTATACCCTTGTACTGGTCAATGCTGAGAAGGGAGTCTATGAGGACAACTTCTTTCTGAGGACTTTCTCTATCTGAGATACGGTCTTCCATTTCTATGAGAGAGAAAAATTACATTGACATTTAAAATAAACTTCAGTAGCTATTATACAAAAACAATTCTATGATTTTCAGGCTAGTCAAGCTAAAATGAAAATAGCGTAAGCTCAGGATAACATACATGTTCTGGATATTCACACTAGCTAGGCTACCAAGACCATTAGCTTTTCACAATTTCTAAGGGAGGTCCTCTCATACTACTTAAAATCTATCCTCAAATGTGTAATTCTAGCATCATGTTAGTACAGAGGAGATGGCAACTGCGTAATAATAGCTAGCTGTGAAGTGTGCTGTTTAATTCAGTGCAGAGAGGCTCTTCTTTGGCTCACTATTGTTCCTGACAATCTCACACATCTCAACTTGAAGACAGGTAAATACCATCCTCTTTTTGTAAACTGAGAAACAAAAAAAATATGTAAAACCACAAGAAATTCTTCACAGACCACTCTCCAAAATTATTTAGTAATAACAGAAATAGATTTAATTCTTCTAATGATAATTTCAAGTGCTTAGCAAGTCACCCACTATACTTTCCATTCAGTCTTGTATATAACATTTCTATTCACTTAAAAAATAAAACACATTTTAAATGGGATTCACTCAATATTTGTTTTCCCCTAGTATAAAACGTCTTTCAACAGAGAACTGAAGAGTCAATCAACTTATTTCACCTTGTAATTCAGCACAACTTCTTCCAAACAAAAAGTAACTTACCTTCCTCACTGCTATCCTCATCACTATCAGGCTTTGGCTGGGGCCAGTGAAAATTTTCTGCAAAGGCACCTTCATACATCTTTAGTAAATCTTCCAGAGGCAATTCAGCTGAAGGAATTTAAGGATATCAAAACTTTAAAAACAATGGTATTGACTGTTACATCTCATTACATTCTTCACAACCGTATAAAGCCAGCTCCCTAATCACAAGTTAATTGAAGAGATAATCACTAAATGGATGATGACACTATTTATTTAGTGACCTCGATTACAGAGAAAACTTGGCATTACACTGAGCAGTTTGTTCATTCAGCTTGCTTTTTACTATATTACAAACCTACCACACAAACTTAGAGTAGATCACTGGTTGGGGAGCCAGGGGCATCAAGTCCAGCCGAGCAGTTAATACAATTCAAGACTTCAAAGTTTCAAAACTGAGCTATGCCTCAAACAGCATCTCCATGATCCCTTGTCTGATCTGTTGAAGTAGGAACGTGCCTGGTACGGGTGGCCAATCAATCAGGAAACATCCTCATTAGGAACGTGGCTGACTGGCCAAGAGTTATAATCCCTCCAACTGGCCACCTGGCTGCAGCCACTAAGCTGCCAAACAGACCAAACAAACAGATCTGGAAACTGCATATTAACTGCCAGGCGGGCTTAGCGTAATGGGAAGCCTGCCTCTCAAAATCAGCAAGGTTTTTACCATGATAAGTGAAGTGATCCCTGTGGAATACGCTGCATACATCAAGCTCAGCATAGCAGTTATTGTTATGCTGCTAATGAGAGAGGGCTGCCATCCAGAGCACTGCTCCTAAAAGCTCCTCACCTTCAAGTATTTATATACTCCCCAAGATCAGCATTTCAGGGTCCTTTCAGACCTATCAGGTGGGCAACAAAACCCTTCTGAGATACTCAAGACAGGTGAAGATTAAATGTTCATGTTATATCTGATACCTTTCTGGGTTTAAATATTTATTATGCACTCCTAGAACTTAGCTTGAGAGTCTTTTGGTGTGAGGTTTTAAAGAAACGCAGTGCTTCAGTAGAGAAACACTTTTTCTCAAGCCACCCTGTGTGATAACCAGTTGAGCTTTATGAAATCCAAATGTACATCCGTACCCCATAAACTAACCACTAGAGTTTTCCAAACAGAAACTGTAGGTATGAATTATATATGACTGATCTGAATGCATGCAACCTCTCACCTATAACTCTACTTACAAATACAGTAACAGCTGCACATTTTCCCTTGTTGTTTCAGAGCCAAGCACAGAGAAGAATCAAGCTACACACCTTCTTTGGCTAGATTAGACAATTCAATTTGATGGTTTATGTTCCCTTCTTTAGCTTCTTGTTCTTCAATTGTTTCTTCTTCATCTTCAACTAAAATAAAATCAAATGCTAATCTTGGCATTCGAATTACACAACAGTTCAGGAGGTTTGTATTTATATACCCCTGAAGTGTACTAGCAGAGAGTATTATATTAGCAGGATTCAAAAAGAATGAGATGTGCATGGAAAACAAGAAAATCTGGAAGTAACTATACGTAGAACATAAAAGAGAAGTGAAAAGGAGAGAAGCACTTCTGCCTCAGGACAAAAGGCAGTCTTGAACTGTTAAGTGTTGGCTGACAACAGTCACCAGAGACAGGTTATTCTGTAGCTTTAAATTGGGGATTGTCTTTGTCAGGAACTAAAGCAGATGGGTTATTCAGTCTGAAATCCAAAAAAAAAGTTTAAGACAACAAGTAAGGTTTGAGAAACAAAGGAAGGAGGACAGAAAGAATTAAAATCCACCAACAATGATGGCAGTGCATTTTCAAGCAAAATATTATTCTCAGATTTTCACTGAAGTTCTTTCAAGGAAAATTTACTATCTAATTGACTATCTAATCTCTCTAAGAAACGGATGAAGGTTGGTATTCGGGTTGTGAAAAGCCCTGCATCCACGCAGTAATAGGCTGAAAACCTGTGGTTTCAGGGTTTTAATATCCAACTTTAGACGCACAATTTTGAAAAGTGACTCACCTTCCTCATCAGTCAAAGACGTGCTTGCCTTTCTTTTCCTTCCAGATGAAGAACAACCCTGGCATTAAATAATTAAAATATTTAAAATCGTAGAAAACAAAGTTAGGGAGGGGTTTTTTGTTTGTTTTTTTAAAGAAAGCAAAAAGTGTCTTGCAATCAAACGGCATTTGCTAAAGGACACTTCACAACTAATAGCACTTTCCTAGTCACGCAAAACCAGACACTGCTTCTGCACTGGAAGTAGCAAACACGCACTTCCAGGGTTTGTGGTTCAAATGACTCAGGTCCAGCTGTGGCACAGAGCCACAGTACAGCCCTTCTCTTACAAATGTTATTGAGGCACAAAACTTTTACCTAGGTTGGAATCAAGGACTAAATTATCACTAGTCAACAAAACAAAAGAGATTCAGCACAAGCCTACAATTGTTTACCCTCAGCTGTCCAGCATACTCTGTAGTGTGGTTCAGCCTGTGCAAATTAACATTTGCAGACAGTGTGAGGCCACAGTCTGGCTGAGAACACATGCTGAAGCTTGTTCCTAGCAGGGAACTCGGATGCAGGCATTCTGCTTGGTGAAAGGGGAGCATTTTGGCACATGGGCATCAAGCTGTGCCACGCCAGATGGCTCAGGGCCTCTCACAACAGTCCCTTGTCCATTTTTTTCCAATTGCACAGATGTAGCTGAGAGCCCTAGCACATATTCTGTCTAGGGTAAAAGATATTTAAGTCTCATTCAGTCTGAACCACTCTGCAACATGCACCTATAACTCTCAGTAGACAAATTATTGTTGAACAACTGAAAACGTGCTTTCATGCCCCACAGAGTTTAACCCTGGTTACAGCAGATTAAATTCCTGCCCAAAATTAAGTCTGGCAACTAATTTATACATTTTTTTTTTGGTCTTCCAATTTTAGAGTGAATGATTCAAAGCCACTGAGTAAGTATGAATTCTTCCTTTAAAAGACGTGTTATCAACTGCAATCCACTTCCCCGTTTAAACTTGTGGTTCATAACCAGAAAAAAAAAAATATTTGTGCTTACGAGTCTATGTTCAATTGTCAGTTACTACACAGAAATCTGCTTATCACCACCATGTATTTAAGGAAAACATTTCATGTTTAGCACAACTTTTTCATGCAGGTAGTCATATTTAAACTAATTTGATGGGGTTTTTAAGAAACAGAAAGACTTACCATTTCACTGTCTTTTTCCAATAAAAAGTCTTCTGCAAATTTTGCATCCTTACCTGGAAAATTATTATACTTGATGTATGCATTAATCACTTAGCAATCACTTAGCAATTCTACATAAAACTCAAGAAATACTAGCAAACTCTACCATAAAAAGCTCTGTAACTCATAGTTCAGATCTGTTCACAATCTATTGTTAGCATCTCACCATTTCATCACCAACGAGCATCAGAACTTATACTGGATTTCTAACGAAAGGGAAGACAATTACCTCTCCTTGAAATTCGCTTTAAATTCAAAGCTTTTCTCCGTTTCTCTTGAAATTCAATTTGCAGCTTTATTTCAACAACCTGAAATGTAAATCAAGTCTAATAAAGCACTTACATTTTATAAATAAATTACTGAAGATGAAAACAAATGAAGAGTAATGACTTGCACAAGTACTAGTAAGTTGGTATTTCACCTGTTCAATGTTAGACCAGAAGTATTCTATTTCTCTAGCAATTGATGCAGCAATTCTCCTTAGTTTGTTTTGTTCTTCCCTTTTAGCTCGCTCTTCATTAAGTTTCTTCTCTTCATGATAACGAGCCACCGTTCTTACCATCTAAAATACCATGAGAGATACTGAATTAGGATACCTCAAAATACACATCACTGTATTCCCTAACATACCGGTGGTTAGCAGCAGCCAGATGTTGACCATAGCTTTACACACCAAGCACTTACCTCTAACATTTCTAATTCTTACCATGCCAGTAAAACAGACATGAAATTCAAAAAAAAAAAAAAAAAAAAAAAAAAAA
>VWZK01017961.1:994208-1007834 GCA_013396935.1 Baryphthengus martii
AAAAAAAAAACCACCAAAATACAAGAACTGTCAACTAAGCAATCAAATAGAAAATTCTCAATTCACTACTCTCTCAATACAAAAATTGGAAATCTACTTAAATCAGCAGCAAACACACAAAAAACCCTTTCTTTCAGACAGCACATATCAAATCATGGAAATTACACCACACAACGTCAGAGACTAAAGGTAAAAGGAGTTCAAAAGAGTGTACATACATGTGACATACAGACTGATTTCACCACAACCTGTAGCTCAGGAGGTCCCTAGAACACTGATTTCCAGAAGTTTGAAGCATATGAAGGATTATTTTGCATTTGTCCTTCCTGTTTCTCCTATTCTTAAAAACCGACCATTGGCCACAAATGGTAGAAGGGCTTCAAATCCAGATTTAAATTTTATGCAAAACGCAGATCTTCATTTTACAAAATGATACATCTATTTCGATACTTTGCTTATAAGGAAGAGAGTTTCCATCATTTCAGAATATACAATAGAAAATAACATGGCAATTTAAACTAAAGACCTTCAGTTGCTCTCTTCATTACTTCAAACTGGTCATAAATGCATCAAAAGATGATGCAACATTGCTCGAATCCACAGAAAACTCTTGCTTATTGTAAACAAACAGATATTACATATTTCATCTCACACCACCCCAACTTTCATTCCAACATTGACTTAATCATTCCCACTGTGCTGCTCTCTTCCTCTATGGAAACTACCATGTTTCCACTGCTGTCTTTAGAGCTCCATGGTTTCTCCTTCATCTTTTTCTGAGATTAAGAAATAAGAATCAGACAGAGAGTCATATCCAGTGGCAGTTATTTAGAAAATTCCACATTTACTCTTCATTGAGAGGGAATAAATGATTTGTGAGGCAGGCACGACAGTTGTACTTTTTAAATACGACACAGTGAGCATATTGACTGGGTCCCTTACAGAAGCTATTGGGTTTCCAGAATAAAATCCACAAAATCCAAAACTACCATTTGCATCCACAATCAATGCAACTACCTGGTGTGTTTCAAATGCTAGAATATCCAAAGCTGGCAACATGGCTTCTCATTTAAGTTAAAAATCGAGGCCTTATAGAATCATAGAACGCTTTGGGTTGGAAACAACCTTTAAAGGTCATTTAATCCATCCCCTCTGCAGTGAGTACTATATTCCCATCACTTCTATCTGTAGGAAAAGATTGTTTAAACAGCTTTTCCACCACATTGAGTGATACCAAGATCTATTCTTCTTTGTCAAAAAACATTTTTCATGTACCTTCTTAGCAGTTGCCATCTTCCACTTTCTCTCTTGGGCGAAATCAGTTGCCATCCACTGCATTTCTTCCAGCAAATAATCCCAGTGAGACTTTGGTCTTGGAGCCTCTTGGAGTTTAGGCAGTCGCCTCAGGGACCATAAACCTTCCTTTCTCAGTTCTGCTATTCGCTGATGGATTTGATTTTCCTTAAAAAGAAGTACGTGCAGTCACAAAAAAGCAGCAGAATGTGCTTAAAACAGTAGTCAAACAGAAAAACAATTGCTCCCACTTCATCAAAATAACCAACATAAACAAAAGAAGTGTAACAGCATGAAACAGAAATCAAGTCTGAACATTGCACCAATGAAAAAATTACCAGACTAAATTCAATTTATATGTAAAGGGAATCACAGTCCTTCAATCTGTATTATTGGTAAATAACAGGATAGAAACGGTTCACTGGGCAGTACA
This sequence comes from Baryphthengus martii, assembly GCA_013396935.1. Taxonomy (NCBI): domain Eukaryota; kingdom Metazoa; phylum Chordata; class Aves; order Coraciiformes; family Momotidae; genus Baryphthengus; species Baryphthengus martii. The sequence continues at coordinate 995,935 of VWZK01017961.1, forward strand.
AAACACAAGTTAGAGACATTTGCAATGGGAATCAAATTTTTTTTTTTTCCTCCTAAATCGAAACTGCAGATGTATTTATCCACAGCAGATAAATATGTTTTCATTAATACTGCTTGATTTTGTGAAAAAACAGGTTCTGTGATGTTCCTGTTAAATAAGTAAAACAACATCTCCAGTTAGCTACAAAACTAAGTAAGGTTGCAGTCACCTCGGATGAGTAGACAGAATCAATACAAGAGAAAGAGAAAGAATGCAACAACAGGATGAAGGCCACTTAGTCATCTTCAACTTCTCTGAATGCCCATAAAAGCAAAACTCAGTAGGCAAAACCAACTGAAAAAACAAACCAAACACCTCAGGCCCACAAAAAATACACATTTTCAGAACTCAAATACATTGCTCAGGTTAATTGCTATCTGTGTGCTAACTGTTCATAAGTTTGGAGGAAAAAAAAACAAAAATCCTACCAGCTTTACTTGCTCAGCAAGCTTCTCTTGAGAGTTGTCCTGTGGTAACACTGCTGCATTCTGAGCCGGACTTTGTGTTTTAGGTGCTGCTGCTGCTGCTGCTCCTGCTACTGCTAAGCCTGGGGGTTTTGATGCAATAGGAGACAGGGACTTGTTAGTTGCTGGAGAGGTTCTGTTTGTTTGTACTGGGTACGTAGAAGGCGGTGTTGTGCCCGAGACAGTTGCTGGTGCAACAGATGAGGTAGGTGGTAGAGTGTTTGCCGTAAGACGCTGGGAAGGCTGAGCAGGATCCGCAGATGGTCGTGTCAGAGTCACAGTCTGGCCAAGAAACACATTTGTTAGTGTTAGGTTTAGGATTCAATGCTGTCTTAGTCTACACTACAGCACAATATAATGTGGACTTGAATAAAAGAAATGTACGTCTCTATTTTTAGAAGAAAAGGATCTAAGTGTCCAGTAGAATTAAAAAACATTAACTTTTTTCATCAGTTTTCAAGATGATAATGTTCTTAGACTTTACTGAGCATTGAAATAAACCTATTTTCAGCCCAATAACATTCACATACCTGTTGCTGTATTGTCGCTTGTGGCTGCGACACTTGGTTTGGTGTCTGTCCTTGCACATGGATTGCTGGTGGCACCGGCTGTTGAAGTGGCGCTGGAAGCGGCGCCGAAGTCAGGGGTACGCTTTGAGGCTGGATCTTCACCTGAATCTGAGGCTGAGCTGGAGATTCCACTATCTGTGGCTGCTGCTGTGAAAGCTGCAGTGTAGCCGGGAGGGACGTCATGGGGGCATTCACAGGCTGCAGCCTCCCCGGCAGCTGGGGCGGAGGGGTGTGCAGACTGGCCGCGTTCTGCACGGGAGGCCCTTTAGATGGGTCATACTGTTGCTGGCTCTGCTTCTGCCCAGTCAGCTGTACGGTCTGAGGAGTGGGAGGCATTCCACCTAGAAAGCAAGAGCACAGATCAAATTAAAACGGCCGATGGTCTTTACCCACGTAAGAGGAAATCGACTCCAAACAGACTAATTTGTTACTTACTTTGCCACAAGACACCATCACTTGAAAATACCACATCACAATCACAAAATAAATCACCATTACAATAAACAACAAAGTACTTCATGCACAGGACTGCAACTAAAATGTGGAGCACAGTAACTATAAAAAATCATGTGTCTTCTGAATTTCTTATAAGGAAAACCAAGAAAACAAAAAAAAAACAAAAAAAAAAACGGTGAGCTAATGGAATTTAACCTAAAATAACAGTAACAGCATCAAGTCTAAATAATATTTAGTTCTTAACATTCACTCTAACACGTATTCTAAAGCTTGGCATGACTAAAAATTGTTTTGGCATGAATAAAAATTTGTCATGATGTCGCCAATTAGGAGGTTTGGTTTTCATAAATCATTGGCTGGGTTCCAGAATCCTCAGGTTAACCATTTTACATCAGCACCTGTGACGTATTTCCATGCCCACATGCACCTTTGGAGCCCGTCACTCAGCTCCTTAAACAAACCAGGCATTGCATACCAAGTATTAATTTACATGGAGAAGTGCGTGGTGGGACTAGGATCTTGGAAAGCCAGAAGCCCAAGTTTCTAGTCCCATCACTAACATCTCCTTGTTAAATTAATGTGCAGCTGGCATGTGGTGACACAGTACCTTGTGCCGTTGGCATTAGCTGTTGAAGAGGAACTCCTGAAGCCACACCCGGGTGCTGAAAAACCATCCCATGACGGCCCACTTCAATTCGTGGTCTCTTAGACGAATCTGTGATATTCAAATTCCATTTATGGCATGGTATAATGGAATGGATTTAATTTTACAAAGCAAACTACTACACATGATTCCAACATCAGCTCAGAAAGCTACGACTACTATACATGTGTAGCATTTAGGAAGAACACACTCCAAGGGCAGAATCCCTCTAACTTCAAGTTGGCCATCTCCAATCTTCTCAGCCAGAACAATCGACCTAACAATATCTCCATGCCTGCCAGATCCAGTCCTATGTATTGTGAGTGGAGTGCACTCTTCACACAGCACCATTCACGATAGATAGTCCAAAGGATTTGGCAGCTCCCGAGGTGAGGCAAAACTGAATTTCAAGAGTTACAAAACAGTGGGCTCCATTAACTGTTAGGGAAGAAAAAAGAAAAAAAAAAAAAAGGAACGAAAGAAAAAAAAAAAACAACAAACCAAGGTGAAATTCTGTCTGCAGAACATACCTGCTGGTGCAAGCGCCTGCTGCCTCTTAAAAGCTTCAATTTCTATGGTGTTCACGGTCCCCGTTACTGGAGTCCCTGTATAGGTTTGCTAGTGGAAAAAGAAAACAAATCACAAACATTCAATCCGCAGATAATCTAACACCAAGATGTAATTTAGAAAGAGGCTGGCACAGGACAAATCCATCAGCATCATTGCACAGCGAAGAAAACAAGACTCATTCAATATTTGCTATAAAGTTTTAGATGTCCACAATGCACAGTTGCTCTTCGCTGTGTTTAAATTTTAAACCAGTAACTAAACTGATGAAGTTGGTTATACGTAATACTGCCTATATTTTTTAAAAAGTGATACCAAACCCAGGAAAATGGGATAAATTAAAAATAAATGTGCCCGGTATATTTTACTTTTTTTTTTTTTTTTAAATAAATGGAAATTTTCATTAGTGTATTACCCTTCATCATTTGCATAATGCTGCAATGAAGTCAAAAATGACATCTTCACATAGTGTATAGCTGCAATAAAATGCTGACTGGACAAAATTAAATGCGACTTCATTACAAGGTTAATTAGAAGGGAAATTAGATGAGGAAAGAGAATTTATGCATAAAGTGCATCATAACCAGCAAGACACAAAAGTAAGAAATGAGAGCCAATACATTTGTGAAAGCTAATCCTTTCCACTCGATGTGAAACACCAAAAACGTACAAATTAACTCTCATTCTGAAGACAGCTTAAGCTTACGTGAGTCTCCACCACTGTCACTCTCAGGACAGAGCTCCGTGAGAGTTAGCCCTGAAATATTTCAAGAAAAACTGCTAAGACTCAGAAAATGGAATAAAAGAATCTCGGCCAAGTTACACAAATTCCGATTCCAGTTTTCCAGATGCTAGTCACGTGCTTGTTTGCACGGCTGGCAAAATGAGCTCCATGAAGGAACTCGAGGAGGAGAAAGAGAATATTGCCATAAGGCTAATGGGACATCAGAACTCATCAGAAATCACTAGATGTTTTGTCTGAGGTTAAACGTCACACAACTATGAATTAACAAGCCTGGAAGAGCACTATTGATATTGGGATGCAAAAGAAATCACTGGTGTTTGATTCAGCAAGTTGGAGTTTCGCTTCAGTAAGTTTACACAGTGCGTTAAAACTTTTACTTTAAAATTACTACATTTAATATCGCCAACAATGGCAAAGAACATATCCTAGATGATCTTTTCAGCATCAAATTCAGACGGCAGATGCAGGTACAGGATTACTGAAGCAAACCAGTTTGGGTATACGACAATTTTCATCCTCTTTGGGCCTTCAGCACTACTGGTAAATTCTTACTAATGTCTCTCCGTGTTTGTGCAAGCCCAATTCCTTCCAGTGAGCTTCCATGTCGTATTTTTCAATTCTTCTCAATATTTAGCCATGCTCTACTCCCTATTCTTCTATGAAACTTAATATGAGAAAAATAAGGGCTATCCCAAGAAAAGTCTTAGGAGATTCTATCAGAAAATACTAACAGAGACTTTAGGTATGGCAGTTTCTGCATCTTAGAAAATGAGCTAATTTAGCACTTAGTTTCTCTCAAGTATCATTTTCTGATGGTGAGAGCCTCTGCCACACTGATGCACAGTAAGGGTTTGCAAATATTGTGAAAACGTATTATGATAACAGAGCAAAGACATCAATTTCCCAAAAGAATCTTCTAGTTTGTTCATGGGTCTCTTTGATTTTTAATAGAAATTCTACCAATGCAAATTAAGCCTAAGAAAGTAAACATCGGTCTATATTGAAAGAAACCAACTCCTCCAATGGTGTTAATAACCATAGCCAACATCACCTAAAATGACTGGGTTTCAAACACTCTTTTTGGAGCCGAATATATCTCAGGCCACTCAGATTCTATCAACAGCTATGAATTAATAACATTTAATTTCTTTGCAGCTATGAGGACATTTGTGACCACTCTAGATACAGCTACAGCCTTAAGGCGTGACTTTTGGGTTTAAGAATCTCTGACTCATGTTCAGCCCTAATGGTCACGGTTCACTCCAGCTCATACTCAACATGGATTAAGTTTTCAAATGTTTGTCTTCTCCCAAGGCAGACATGTAGCATATTTCAAGTCCAACAGCCAGTGTCTGGCAGAGCATTATATACTTAGGGATTTGTAGAATTTTCAAAATAAGTCACAAAAACCTCTTTTGTACATTGCTACCAAATTAATTAACAAATTCAGTTTAAGTTCCATTTGCATCAAATGCTTTCTGGGACCAGTTTAAGAAAGCATGTTCTCCAAATTCTGCTTCAAATGCCATTTATTTCACCTGAACTTGGACTCCAGATCATCTCTTCCTCACAGTTTCAGGCTGCATCTCTATTCAGAATTTTTGACTGGCATTTTCTTAAGAGTATGCCTCTCAGCTGTCTGCATTATCATCACGCAATTTAGGCCAGACGCTTCAAAGAGCAAATGAGTCTTTATAAATTGCAGTCACATACCACTAATACTAGACTAAAACTCTCCTAACTTTAATTAAAACAATGTAGTTCTCCAGAGGTCATGATTATGCAGCACATCCACACCAATCATTCTGAGTGCTGCACTTAACGCACTCAAATTGAAATAGTGATGCTGATTGGGACCCATTATTTCTCTATAAACAGCTACAGAGAGGAAGACTGATGGAAAGAGATGATACTTTTCTCTTAACAGTTTGTGCTAAAAGGCAGTAAGTATCCCAACTGCAGAGGTTTGTACATTTTTAACCTGTACCTCCTAGTTCCTCTGAAACAGGTCTGAAATGGTATAATACTTTCAAAGCACTTCATCATTGCTGCAGCTACAGCTTGATGATAACCCTAATCACACTAAAAAATAACCTGATATAATATTACACACTTTAAACATCTTAGGTGAAGCCTGATGACCTAAGAAGACTTTGCAGACAAATCAGTATTGGCCACGAGGAAGAGCTCTCGGTGCGAGCCCCTTTACTAGGCGACTCGTTTGTAAAATACCACAGTGAACATCCCAATTGTTCTACACAGGAATACAACACATTTCACATTTCATTTCAACTCTTCGTTTTCCCAAACACTGATGAAGGCAGCACAGACTGTACAGCTTCCATTGTACGACAGAGTAATTCACCCTGTAACACCTGCCAAGCACATATAATTGAGCTGAAAGGTAAATATTTTAGTTGCAGAGGTATTAAGGTATATTACTTCTCAGGGTATGTAAGCAATGGTGTCTGGGTGACATTGAGTTGAAGGTAGCTGCATAAACCCATACTAGCCTGAATTTGAAAGTTGTACCATCACTGATCCGCAAAAATTTTAACTGATTATCACATTTATTTCTTTGCTTTGTTCAGTATTCCCTCGTGGAAAAAAAAAAAATAAAAAAAAATACGACTTTGATAATAAAAATAAGCACTTCAGTTTCTTCTTCCCAACATTTATGGTAGAGCTAATGGAAAGCAGTTAGCTATTTGAAAAAAAAATGTGCCAGAGGTTATTATTGCTGTTTAAAACATTTCAGGGAAGGCAAATCCAAAACCTTCTGTAGCCATACTCAAAACCTTTAATAGATAAGGAAAAAAAAAAAGAAAAGAAATTTAGAAGAAATCCACAATTACAATGCCACAGACAAAAGAAACCATATTATCACTACGCAGAATGCACAAATGAACCAAATGCATTAGGGAAACAAAAGACAAACAAACCAAAGTGAAAACATTCAAGCTGAAAGTTAATGAAATAAGCCAGCAACCTGGAGACAAAGATTTAACTTCCTCAAGGCTTCATTAATACCGATGCGTTCGAAGATTGCAAAGGTTTTTTTTGGTTTGTTCAGATGATAAGGGATGGGCTCTTGGGAAATTCTAATTCAGCTAAGAAATATCAAATCTGAATGGAGAAAAAAAATCTGGGATGAAGCTACATTTTTAGAACCATTGAAAAGTACCTGAAATGGTTGCTGCTGGGATGAAAAAGCAGCAGAAACATTTGGAGGAAGCTGGGTTGCTATAGCGACAGGAGTACCAGTCTGCCCATCCTTTCCTGTCACAACCTTTACCTGAGAGAAATATTTTGGGAAAAAAAAAAAGAAGGGAGAATCATTTTCTTTTTAAAAGTTTTTCTTCTTTTTTTTTTTTTTTTTCTTTTTCTCAACACACTCGTTTTGTACTGATGGTACCTCACTGAAGAGGGGATTATAACTAAACCACCATCAGTGCAGCTTGGTTTGAGCACAGGCTGTTTTAGAAGAGTCCTGTCTCACTTTTATTAGCGGAACAAAGTACAGCCTTGACTATTTATAGTGACTCCTCATCATTGGAAACCTTTTCTGAAATCCAGTTAAAAGAGTATTTTAAATTTCATGATTGCTGCTCCTAACGGACAACAAATTAGCGTGACAGACAGTTTGAACTTAAGAGAGCTCCAACATTTATTTAAGCAATGAGCACAGCCACCATTCGCTCTCCCCTTGACTTCCCAAAGCGATCAACCTTTCCAGGCAAGGGATGAAGCGCGTTGCTTTAGCAGAAAGTGATAAAGGGGGGGGGAGGGGGAAAGAAAAGAGAAGAAGACAAAAAAATACAAAGAAAGAACATACGCAAAAGATGTCTTAAATCTTTCAAAAGGATTCATTGTTTGAAAACACATCAAGACTTTTGCTGTTGCACTTGGCAAAATTCTCCAGCAGTTAAATGGACAAGGGGCTCTCACAAACAACAAGACGACCCATCGTGGGAGGCAGTGAAGTAGAGCAAACCCCAAACCCAAAAGACCCAGGGGTACAGCCTCAACTGATGTAAATTGTAGCAGCACCACTGACTTCAATGAACTTGCACAATTTACACCCGCTAAAGACCTCTGAAAATGTGCGTTAAAAATACCTGGTATTTCAGCTGACAAACACGCAACCCAACAAGAACACCTAAACAATTTGACAAAATACAAACCAGGTGAAAAAAAATATTGAACATTTGTTGTCAATAACTACTACAACAGGCTAGATTTTATGTTACTATGTATAGAAAGAAATGATTCTTTCAAAATTATCAGTAACTACAACAAGTAGAAATATATTTTTCCTAGTCAGGAAGTTTAGACCATAAAGCCATGAACAAATTAAACTTCAGCTATTGTACTGTTAACATTTCCCACAAAATCCAACTGAAGACACAATCACTAATGATTCACACCTAAGAGAATCATCAATTTTCACCGAAGACACTAATTTCTAACAGATATTTCAAAGCTCTATGAGTTTTTTCACACACCAGGTTTGGACCGGTTCTTTACAAACTGGCAATTTATATCCATACATATTTTTACAAATTTTAAAAGTTATTTAGGAGGGATCTCCCCTGTTACAGTCACTTGCCATGAGAGACTTGCAGGTAGGCTCTGCCCAAGACAGGCACCGCTTCAGCACCCACGAGGGGCTGCAGGCCCAGAGCTACACAAAAGGGGTACAAAATTGCGGGAAAACTTGGACAGTATCTGTCTGTGGCAAGTTTATTTCAAGTTCTTCGCCGTTAATAAATAGTGAATTCAAGTCAATTAACTAGCAAAGTTAACAAGTTAACTAAAAGGGCTATTTGTTGAATCATTTAGACAGCAATACGTGCCCAGAGCTCCAAGACAGCCTAAATGACCTGGATCATTACTATGGACCCACATACATTGTGATTCCCATGTTCTCCCTGAGTAATTCGATTCATTCAGGCTTTTTGTTGGCCATAGCAACACAGAACTTCAGTAACACCTCTGGTTATAAGTCACAGGAGTCAAATAAAGGTTAACCTCTTTCTTCTAAGACTGTTAACTCATTCTCTTTTAGTTTGTGTAAGTCTAGTAAGTAAAATTTAACCTATGATTCCTATTCATATACATTCTGACAGCTTAAAACACCTTCCACACCAATGCCATCTTTATTTGTGTGCTGGCTTACATACTACCTAGGACACTGAAAGCTCCTTCCACCTCTCTATTCTTTTCTTTTAAACACATACATCTAACGGCACGCTCACTCCGACAGGCCGAATCACACTACCTAGCAGAACTGCATTCTCTCAGACCAACTATTTAAAGCAAAACTGCCGTACACCATCAAGGAAAAATGATTCTTCAGGTGCTGTCACATTCCCTAATACTTCACAATCCAGGTACCATAACTTCATTTACAATTTTACTCCAAAATGTTAACCAACCAATTTCTTACCTCATCATTGATGACCTCAGATTGTTCTTCCTCTTCTTCCTCCTCCAGATCCAGGTCATTTTGCCTCAGGTATGCTTGCAGAGGAACACAATGTTTCTTCTTGAAAGCTAAAAAGTCCATCATATTCCCTTGAAGATGTTGCAGGAAAAACAGTTCAATCAAGCATTCCTTAAAAGTTTCCTTTAGAATTTCCATCTGCTTATGGTGATGATCCAAACATTGTTTTCTCATTTGAGCAGTCTCTTGGTTGGCAGGAGGAATCTCTTCCAACTTTTTTGGTTGCTTTTTCACTGCCGTATTAACTGTAGGAGTAAGAGGAAGACTCGACAGCCCCTGTGGTACAGTGGCCCGTGAAGGACTTGTGGGAGGAGGTGGTGATGTCATTCCAAACGCACTAGCTCCTCCAACTCCTGCTATCAATCCACCAGAAGTCCTGTCATATCCAATGGGTCTACCCAGCTGCTGTCCTTGAAGCACTTGCTGCTGCTGTTGCATAAGTTGCCCCTGGATAATATTGCTGATTTGGGGTGGCAAGCTGGTCGTCGTAATATGGCCCGGGCTGGTCAAAGACTGCATATTTGCTCCGCTAGCGACAGGACTTTGAGGACCAAGATGATGGATGGTGCCACCAGACTGCGAATGAGGCTGGGAAAGCCTGCGTTCCCTTACCGTGGCGGGCGCCCCGGACGATGGAAGCTGTACTTGCGCAGCAGCTCCTTGAGCAATTTGTGCAATTCCCGGTCCTTCCTGATAGACAAAGTGTCCACCATTTGAAGGACTCAAGCTGATCTGCCTCACCAGCACGCTCGCATCTACGAACCCTCTCGTAGGGCTCTGGCTGCACATGCCCAAGCCAGGGCCCGGAGTGCCCGCCCGAACGTTTGGTAGCGTTTGCACCGGCACGGGGTTGGGCTGAGTAGGGCTTTGAGACTGAACTTGCTGAGGCAGCGGTGACGTAACTTGGATATACGATGGGGATCCATGCTCAAAGCGCCTCTGCTGAGGGCTGAACTGAAAACTCGGCGACGTCGGGTTCGGAATTGGCAACGGGGTAAGCGTTATCTGCTGGTTTCCTGAAGCCACCGGTCCGACGTTCTGCAGCGTGATGTTCACGTTCTGCCCAGCTACTGGACTTCGACTCATGATAAATTGCTGTATTTGGTAGCTGGGGGACTGGGGTGCAGATGGACTTGCAGAAGGCGCAAAAGAAGCTGCAGGGGACTGGGGTAGATTTGCCTGTTGCTCTTCTCCCTCGCTGCCCGTGAAGGACCTGGATCTCTGGAGCTGGCGCTGGGCATTCTGAGGACCATTACCATGGTGCATTCTCACTGTTCTAGGTTTTCTTACAGTGGACTCTAAATAAATACACAAAAACAGAAATTCAGGGAAGGTAAAAATATTTCTGTAACTGGAACTATTTAGTTACTACTCAAAAGACCACCTGATGGCAAGAACTCAGTTATCTTTCGTAGCTACTTAAATGTTTTACGTCCTCAGTCAAATTATCCAAAATCCCCAATATCACAAAAGCTCACTTAAATCCCTGGTACATTTCTCTGGCTAACAAAGTGCTACTGAATAGTTTTACAAATGGTTCCTCTTAGCTAGTTAGAATGGCTTCAAATGATTATAAAAAAAACCCTCACTTCTTCCCTTTCTTGAAGTGGAACTTCAAGAATCAACAGGCTCCAATAACAAAAGCATCTACTCTTTTTCGTGTTCATTATTCCCAATGTTTCAGTGCTTTTGACACTGAATACGTTCTCGAAAACAGAATGTTTGCTTATACCGTGCTGCAAGTTTCAACAATAACTAAAAATCTGATATAAATGGATGCTGATTATTCAACTGTATTTTCTAACTACTCAAAAAATGCATTATGAAAATTCTCCCTACCAAATTTGCTAGAAGTTTGATAAAGAATTGTACTTGATACTTAACTCTGCCTTCTCTTTCCTTCAGAACACTAACCCCTTCCAGAGATGAAAATTAATCTAAATCTGCATTTTGTTTAAAATAATGTTTATTGAGCCAAACTACCCAGAAATTAAAAAATGTTCTGGTTTTGTATTCCAAGCACTGACAAATAAAAATTCCACCGACATGCACCAACAGGTCAGTTCAGTGCTGGGTGTCACAGAGCAGCTGTAGCAAAAGAAAAATGAAACTTTTTTTTTTTTTTCCCAAATCCCTCTCATTTTTGCTCCTTCAGGCCAAGCACACCCACAAGGACGCTGCCACTCCTTTTTGCTCCTAACTCCAAGTTGGTGACAAGTGGCAACAGGCAGCAGCACGTGAAGACGGCAGCACTAGCGGAGCGGGACCGATGCCGCGGCTGGACTGACTGACGGACCAACCGGGAGCGCCGTTCCTCTCCGCTGCTCCCTCCCGCTACCCTGCCCTGGCTACCTCCTGGAGCCCTGGGGACGGAGAGCTCCCCTTCCCCGCCCCGGAAAGGACCCGGTTCCCGGGGAGGCGAGGGAGCGGAGCAGCGCTGTCACACACGTGCTGCCGAGAGGAGGTGGCAGAAGAGGGACTGGAAGGGGCTGCTTGAGAGCATCGCATCGCATCTCCCTGCCAGGGAGGCACCGCGGGACGCAGCCTGCACCGGGATCGCAACCCGGCTCGGGACACGCTTCGTTTCTCCCGCTCCTCGGAGCTCAAAACTGAGGGAGATCCCTCTGCGGAGCGGGAAGAGAAAAAACAAAAATTCCACTCCTTACAGGCACCTTTTCCAAAAGATTTAATAATACTGCAATACTTCGTGGTATTGTAACTCTTTCATAGCGCTGATAGCAAATAATTAAGATTCAAGTGATATCACCTATCGCCAGTAACAAGGTCTTATTATTTTAATTACCTATACCTCGCTAACATTTACGGCCCAAGTGAAAACACTTCATTAATTACACGCTGATAAGGAAGCGTCACCAGAGCGCTGTCCGCCCGGCGAGAAGGGATCGCCTTT
>VWZK01017961.1:1007921-1022635 GCA_013396935.1 Baryphthengus martii
GCCTGCGCCGTCGCCCGCGCATGCGCGGCGGAGCGACCGGGCCAGGGCCCGCTAGGGCCGAGCAGGGAGGGGAGCGGGGCGGGAGAACGGTTTCTGTCACGATCCTGCGGGCCTGGCTGGGTGTCGAGAGAGGGAGCACCGCCACAACGAGACTTTTGGCAGGACCGAAAATGAATTTTTATTGTAGTGCAGAGAGGGGGAGGCGAGAAACCGTGCCCAGCGTCAGGTCTGTCCGCTCTGCTGACACTTTCCTTCAAGATTCAGTGTAAAAATCCCCAAAGAAAACTTGCCTACTTACAGCACTCTGTTGCCCGGGCAATAAAATCCTCATACGCTGCGAAGGGAGAAAAATAACTCCAAACATAGGAGTGAGAAACATCTAAATAACCAGTGTACATGAGCAGTGATTGAAAAATAAGCTGAAAAACATCCCAATCAATAGTTTGGTTGCAAATAATGGCACCATAATTAAGGTAGAAAAGAGATCTGCAGTCCAAAACTGACATTCTGATCCCTGCTCACATCCCATCGGTATCACTGAGAATCAGTTTTGACTTTTGGCTTTCATTTTCCTAACCAAAGGAAAAAAAAGAGAATTTTATCCAAGTTCTTATGCACACCCTTGGCTGGTTGTTAGCAAGCAGGCTGCTGCTTGGCTTCTGCACGAGTAGCCAAAGGGAAAAGGAGACAATTAGAATGTGACAGATCTTAGGGCATGCTAAGAATAGTCATTTCATGGTTAAGGGAAAATAGATCAAGGTCTTTAAGAAAAAAAACAGGAGCATCTGGCAAAGCACAGGACCCTAAAACACTTTTATGTCCACAAGATAAAATTTAGTCCGATGCACTTTACAATCCTCAGGGGAACATTCGGTGACTTAAACGCTTCAGTATGTGGACAGATGTATCAACAAGCTCAGATTACCTCCCAGGATTGTTTCAGTATTTAAATTTGCACAGAACTGCTTCATGTAAACAGAGTGGAAGTCAGGTACTTTATGAAAGGCATTCTATTGTTGCACAGCAAGGTAAATTTCAAATATTTCTAAAGGTTTATATAAACAAAGAGAAATCCTCCTACCTGGTCCACAAAGCTAGCCATCTGTTCTAACAGTGAAGGAACCATGGTATTTCTTCAATCATACAGCTCTGAATCTGCATCATTTCTTATCTCAGATAGTGTCTCTTCTGTAAACTTTCTGGAATTCTCTTTTCCATTTTCAGAGCAGAAAGCCTTATGGAAGCATGTTTTCAAGTATTCAATAAGACGATGTATGGTGTCAAAAGATTTTTTTTAATCATCCTCAAATTGTTTAGCAAGGTCAGATTACAGATCTATTTGACACCTTTTGCTGCAAGAGATGTTTTGTTTGGTTAAAACAGTGGCAAAATTACTGTAAAATTATCACTGGAACAAACGCAGTTTCTTTCTAGATACTTTTATCTTCTGGCTTTTTTTTTGTATGAACTAACAATTCATGATTTTTACTGATTTTAGCTGGATCACATAACACTGGCCTCCAAACAAGTCTGGAAATAAATACAAAACTCGATGTTTAATCCCAACTCTGATCTAGTAAAGCACTCATTTTTTACATATCATTAAGGAACTGCTCACATTCTTAATGTTACAGTACCTGAGTTAAAATGTCTGTTGAAAAATCACCTCCCTGAGCACCCACTTCTTCAATCAAATGATTAATACTTTTTTTTAACAGCCTCTCTTCGACATAATTACCACTTATAAGCTTGTAAAACAAAGAAACTCATTAAATGCTGTTCACTAGAAAGCAGTGACACTTTCTGAAACTGAACTGTTTCGTATTTAATGCTCCTCACAGCAGTGGTCACCAACACTTGTATAGAGTCCATCAGGTATTTTCACAGGAATTTTTGTATTCATTCTTTAGGTTCTTAGAGGAAAGCTTTCTTTATACATCTGATTTCAAGTTTTCAAAACACCACGTTCTTTTAAGTTCTAATTTTCAAAAATGAACAATATTGTCTTCTACACAATTGGACTTTTTTTAAAAGACATCCTCCCAATAGCAGGGCATTTGCCAACAGTGTGTGTACTGCACTCCCCTGCACTCTTGGCCAGTGGTGAAAGGGGAGCAAATTCTCCCCTCTGCTTTCAGCCCATCCTTCCAGGAAAATTAAACAAACAAAAATAACCAACCCAGTCACTTGAGACAAGCTTTCAAATACATTTTAGAACTACATAAACATCAGCATCTCTTGACTAGTGGGTTTGAAATCCAATGACAGAGCATGGAGAAAGGCATTTATTGTTAATCAACAGCAGAAAACACACACAGATACTAACATTCGTTTTGATTGTCCCAACACAGAAATCCAGATGGCTGACAAGATGGAAGTGGAAGGGAAAGACAGGAACAGAAAATACAGTATGGAAAAGGATAGGGTTTTCATTTTCCTTTTAGTCCGAAGCGAAGAGGTGTGTACCACTGATCCAATCTTTAAAGGGATCCTAAAAGACCAAATGACCTACTCCAAAAGGATGACCTCAACCAAAAATCCTATTTTCCCCTCTAAAACCCATGTTCCCTCTATTTTTGATTTTAAACCACGTATACTATTTCTCAGTGTAAAAGTCACCTGTATATGTGAATATCTCAACCTCTTGCAATTGTATCACACCATTCTTTAGCCTTTGTATCCATCAGTAGATCTAAACCAGCGTCATAGATGACAACAGTATTCACATCTACATGGCTGACTCCTGTGGGAGGGGTGTGGGAAGAAAGAATAGCACAGAAGAATCACTTGTCTTGGCTGAAGTTTTTTTACGGATTCCTAAAATGGGGAGACAAGCAACTTAATTACAAATTCCCATTAATAAAGCATAACTCTCTAAATAAACTTTTTACACAGAATGACAAGACCAGAAAAACTGCTTTCTTATTACTTCCCTAACCTTCATTGAGCATGCAAACATTACCTGACTGCCCACATTACAGATCTACACAATTCAAAATTAATTTGTATACTATTAAAGCTATTAATTCATAGTGCCGTCAACCAGATAAAAATCTGAGGATCTATCGCAGGAGTCACATTATGTCCTATGACTAAGCACACCTGACTGGGTTATTACATTCTGTGAGTGCTTCATCCTTTCACTTGTCCATTAAATTGAATCCCTTCCATTGTGCTGCCTTGTGTTGCTTTAAGGCAAAGTATTCCTTGATGTTTACTGCATCTGCCAGAAAGCACAACAAAGCAATTTGAAATTAAAAAAAATTAGGAAAGAATAGCTTAACTATATTGTTAATGTTTGCTCAAATTGTAGGCCCCAGAGGATACTGAGAATCTTACTGGGGAGGGAAATGAGCATATTTTCAATTTATCCTCAGGCAATGCCAGGGCACTCTACACAAAACAAAAGCCCCTGGAGTAAGGCTGAGGAAATGCCAACATAGAAACAGCAACTACACTTAAAGTACAAACAATGTAGATAGCTACAGATAATGAAAGCAAAGGCAATTAATCAAAACGCTATTGTGAAATAAAACGTCTGCTTCAAGCACAAATTACTCATAACTGTAGGACAACTAGTGGCGTACTTCTTGGAAACACCCTGCATGCCTCATCAAATAGTAATATGACTGACATATTTCATATATAATTACATATTTGTGCTACAGCCACAGACATAATTTGCTTAAATAACTAATGAAATTATGCAAATTAAATTTGCAAATGTATCAGACTTCCCTGTAGCATTTTCCCTCCTGCTATGAGCATCCATTAACGATTAGCTTGAGTAAGAGGTCCTCTTACCAAATAGTGCCAACTGTGAGCACCACTCTCATTAACTCTTATGTATGTGAGAAAATGGAAGTTCAGGAAAAGTTCCAACATATCAAGCATTGGATTCATCTGCGTCAAAATCACACGAGGTCTTCTTGCTTTCAGCTTCCGAAGCAAGACAGCCAGAGCTTCCATCTTGCCTGTTGATGAAATAAAAACTTGAAGGTGCTGCAGGCAGCATTCAACAATTAAAGCGAGCACATACGCACAGTTAGAACAGGTGGTGGGGTTTTTTTTAATACCTGACTCATGCTGCAGCAGTCAAGGATCCGGAAACTGTGGAAATGAGGTCTTGCTCTCTGCTGCATTGACTCGAAGTAGGGAAGCATCTGTTCCTTTAGGTTAAACCTCAAGACTTTCATTTCACGGGTATATGTAGGAGGAGGATTTGCTACATACAAATACGGAGGCGCAACAGCTACAGCAGGCAACACACACAGATCTCTATAAAACAAACCAAAACTTTAATATACTGCTTTTTCACAGCTTGGGCTATTAACTACTCAAAAAAAAAAAATCCAACCAGTAATAATGAAGATGGCTGCGTGGAAGCATAAAGGAGCTGGCTAAAGCTAATTGAAAGTAAATCAGTAGGTGAAGTTCTATGTTAACATCACGTAAATGCAAAACCGCTTAAGATCAGAACAAGGTAAGAGGAAATTACCACTCTCTGTAAAGTTACCAAGATAAGCTGATATACAACTCCTCCTTTTTTGTAAGTGCTCATACAAAAAATACAGGATGTGTCAAAATTAAGTAGAATTTCTATATAACAGCTGCCATGGAACTATTAAGAGATTTAAAATCTTAGAATAATTTGAAATTATACATCAGGGATGCAAATTGATTCTGCATAAATGAATTTAGCCTGCAATAAGGATATAAAAAGGCAACTCGTTTATCACTTTTAGCATTTACAGTACTTCACATAAATACCCTGGTTTGGATGGTAGTATACACCAGTTGAACTTGTGCAAAGACTGCAAAATGGATTTGTCTCAATTACCTAATAACAACATCCTTCAGGACGATCTGTTACTGCTTCAATATCAGAAGGAGTTCTTGCAATGGATCCTTCAGAACCTCTAAATTACTTGGATTTGGAAGGCAATTTGCAAAGCCAGCCCAGCACCATTTGTTCATCCTGGCAGAACAACACTATAAGATTCTTCTTTCACTGATCCAAGAGCAAATTTCCAACAAGTCTCTGCCATACAGCAGGGTTTGGGAACAACGACACTACTTTCCAAAATATATTTTGTCCAGGTGTTCCTTTAGATGTCTTTTTTTCTTCTATGATACCCTTTAAATTAAAAATTCTTTTTTTGAGTGTATTTTGAGCAGATGCAAAAAATAAATTTAGGCAAAAGAAAGTTGAAAATAAGGATAATTTAGTTAATGCAAGAGTTCTATGAATTACAATGAAAGGAGAAGTGAACAGGAGAAAAGCTGGCAGTTAGAATAGTATTTGCAATACAAGGACAGATGTTAAGTTTGGTATTTTAATGACAAATAAATCTGCTTTTCTACTCTATGCCTACTGGCAAAAATATAATGGGACTTTGAAACTACCATTGGAAAGTCTACTAGTACAGACGGATGAGAGTAGTCAATTATAATATTCTATATGCTTTAAATATTAAAACCCAGTATTTCAGCGAACAGATGTGCACACATGAATCTCGTAAATTATACACTGTTCATGATCAAGTATATACTCTATTATATAAAGAGTTAGCACAGTACCTGTGTTGAATATGAAAGTGTAGATACTGATTTAGATTTAGTACTCAAATCATCCACTGTCACATTAATAAATTCTTTTTTTTCCAGGGAAGCAGCAAGACAAGACAAATATTTTAATGAAGAAAAATATTTTCACTTCACAGACACATGATATTACAATATGAAGATATTGTAGCTTCCAGAATTTTAATTTCTAAATAGTTACAAAGTTAAAAAGAAAAAAAAAAAAAAAAGAGAGAAAAAAACCCAAATTGTGAATTGAATCATGTAGCACCTTACCTTGATGTTTCAGAGATTGTCTACCAATAAGCTGACAGAACTGACTGTAAGACAAAGTAAATGTTTTCCCTCTCAACTGTAATGTTATAGATTTCTCTGACTGAACAATTCTCTCTTGTGCTCCAGCTATGGAAGCCATTGGCCCAAGTACTATACTTTTGTCTTCTTTTAACAGCCAGAAAAGAGAAAAAGATTAAAAAGAAGAATCTCCTCACTGTATATTGCAGAATTGGAATGCTTATCCCCTGCATTTGGTATGCCCTATTTCCAATGAAGAGTAATTTTACTCCAGACATAACTCTTAGGTTGCACTTAACTGCAAACAGACTAGGTCTCCCTCTAATAATGTTTGTTCTTAAACTACACATGAAATGTTCTTCCCCTCAGTACCACTGGCAGACCTATAAAAAACCAGGATGATTTCCTAGATACAGTTTGACTGGTATTTCACATAGGTAGTCATTTGATTGGACAGTGTACAGACTTTGCAATGATTTCAAGAGTCTGCACAGTTACATTTTAAGCAAAGCTTTAGGGGAAAACAACCACAGAATAAGAGATCTTTTTTTTCTGCACAGTTCATTTTTAGCAATGAAAGAAGCTCTAAGAACAATTAACACCTCAACAGAATAATTATCAGATATAATTTTCAATCTCCCTTCATACTGAATGCTTCCCATTCAACCATGCAAAAACTTACTGATTTCAGCTGAGTACAGTATATGTAGAGAATTTAAGAAAAGGCTCGACGAAGACCGTGCTTGAAATACTGCACTGCATCCCTAATCATCTGAAAATGGTCTGTTCCAAAGGGCTGTATCATATCAGAAAAGTCCCAGTTAATAATGATCTTTAGCAGAGACCCAGAGAACAGGACAGCAATGATGTCTGAATCTGCTCAGTCAGTTAAGAATGCCACGTGTGAAAAGCTGTCTGCAGGTCAGGACAGAGAGATTCATTAAGATGATACACATGGAGACCCGCTCAACTGCCAACAAAATGTCCAGTGTTTACACGACAGCATCATTTCATTTATAAAAAGATAGATAATAAGAAATTTTGTTTTGATTTTGCAAGCTAATTTCTGTTAGAAAACAGAATCACAGAGTGGTGGGGGCTGGAAGGGACCTCTAGGCATCATCTAGTCCAACCCCACTGTTAAGCAGAGTCACTCAGAGCCCGCTGATAAGGATCATATCCAAGTGGGGTTTGAATCTCTCCTAGGGAAGGAGACCCCACAGCCTCTCTGGGCAGCCCGTTCCATGGCTCTGGCACCCTCAAAGGAAAGAAGTTTTTCCTTAAGTTTAGGTGGAACTTCCTCTGTTCCAGTTTGTACCTGATGCCCCTCATCCTGTCGCTGGGCTCCATCTAAGAGAGACTGGCCCCAAAACTGCAAATGAAAATTGAAAATAAAATATCCAATGTACAGATACATTGACTACAACATTTCTTCCCCAAATTCAAGCAATATTACAAAAAAAAAAGACAGCAAACCAGAAAGATGGGATTAATTATGTGTACGACACACCTTTCCTATGCTGATTTTCTGAAAACGTGGCAAGGGGTTGTCACCTTCCTATTTTCTCATGATGATCTCCCATAACTGTTGCTGTGTCTGCTCTCTGCTGCAACTGAGACCTTGAGAAGTCTCTAGTCCTACCTTTGGGTTTCTGTCCATACTGCACCGGTGCAAATAATCTAAAAATTAACAAATTACCTTTCTACGCATACATGAGAAAGCTGTTAATTCCTCCATCCTAATACAAAAATCAAGGTAAAAAGCAAATAGTTATGTTGAGGCAGTAATCTGAGCTAGAAGAGGTACCCAGCTGCAGAGCATGTGGCAGGAGGGATTCTAATTCTCTCAACATGCAGAACAAACACAATATATTGTAAAATGCAAGTACCCTAAATGCTCTGAGGCTCCAGCTTTCTTTGAAGGATTACATGGAGAAGTACAAGCATAACAGACCTTCCAAATTCCTTAATCATCTTTGAAGTCTGGAGACAGCAAGAAAACTTCCCAAAAGACGCTAACGAGGGTCAAACTTCTTAATCAAACAAAATTTTATCTACGGCTAGGTGCAATCTAAGTACAAAAACCAGGGATGTCTCCTGCCACACATCTTTAGGCAGTCTGTGGTCTTATAGGTTAATTTATTGTAAGATGTTTAAGTCTGCATTGCTCTACAGCAGAATTACATTTACTCCCAGACCCCAAAATGAACCTTCTCAACTGCTCTTCAGAGAGAAGAGTCAATAGCAAAACCAAAGAGATCAAAATCTAACCAAACATCTTTTTTTCTTTCCCTTCCTCCCCCTAAACAAAACCTCAACATTTCTTTAAGTGCTTTGCAAGCATATCTTAGACTTAAAAATAACTAGAAGGAGAAGATTTAATTGTTCTGCTTAGGAAACTCTACTGCAGAAGTCACTTCCATTGTTTGATCAAAACCACAACAGACTTCAAGTCTATTTGAGCTTGGCAGTAAAGATCACAACTGACACTTCATAAATGAAAAGAACTATTAAGCAGTAAAAAGCAGCCTGTTCCCTCAGAAGACTGGCATACAGCCTTTAGCAGTGATCGGTTTGGAAACAAAAGACAGCAAGAAAAACAAATGCTTCTGAATGAACCCTCTCAGCCCTCACAAATACTATTTATTTCCATCTGTTACTTAAAATCAATCAACCAATCACTGGAACACTGCATACCAATTTGGTTTGAGGTTCACCGGCTCAAGTCTGGATGATAATGGAGAACAGTAGATCTCTTCAAGAAGCTTCCTAGTTACCTTCGGTTTTGGCAGTACTTGTGCTTCGTAACGAGGAATTTGGTTTTCCAGCCCGATCACATCAAAGAGAGACCAGTCTGTGTGCTTAAAAAAAACCAACAAAACCAAAAAACAACACAAAACCAAAACAGCCTAAAGAAATACTCTATTATCATTCAGTTGCAGTAAAAAAAAAAAAAGTAGTAATAACACCATATTATCTAAGAATTATTAAAAGGCTCTCAGCTGATGCCAGAATTAAACCAAAATGTGGAAGAGCCAAGTGCCACATGACTTTGCAGAGAGCAGCTGCTGTTACTTTAAAAGGTTTCAGCAACCCCCATCATGAAAATAGAGCAGTGTGCTCATGTTACTGAAAGTCAAGATCAGGACAGCACACTCAAATCACAACCTCTGCAATTAATTCAATGCTTACAATTGAAATATTTGTCTTTGTAGAGCCGGCATTCCAGACTCATCCATTCCCACCATGATAAATTAACCCTACTTCCTTTGCAAGCGTCTGACCCTTACCCTGCCCACCCTCACTCCAAAATGATTTTTCCAACAGGCTTAAAGGACTAAATACTTACATTTCCCAGGACACATAATGCTACTGTTTTAGCTTTGTTCAGTCTTTCTTCAGCTTCCAGGATTGCTGAAATCACTAGAAAAAAAAAATAGATGAAATCTTTGCAATGTAATTTTAACAAACAAGACTATAGTTGAAACTGAACTGTGGAATCTGATACAGCTTCTCCTCTCCAGAGCTGCACAGAGCTTAACTGGGCCCTTGCTGCTGCTCAGGACAGGATAAGAACAGCACCTTTCCCTTGATTTCAAGGCCCATCAGTTTAGGTTAATTGGGAATAAGTGTTCCACAATACCTGTTTTTTTTCAAAAAAGCTCTCCTGGGTTCCTGAGGTACAGGAGAATTTTTAAAGCAGGACACCAGCATTTCAGTTTGATCTCCCACTTCAGCACATTAGAGCTTTGTGAATCAACAAGAATAGGACTCCAGTTACCTATAGAGATAAAAGGTACTACATGACTGGAAATGACTGCATACCATTGTGTGTACAAACAACATACACACATACTAAGGAATTGTGTATCCTTTCTTATAAAATTGATTCCAAGTACATTTATTTAGCTTGTATATATTGAAAGCAATTATTTTTTTTCCCTCTTCCTGAAAATACATTCACTAACAAATTGTTAAAAATACAAATTTAGAAAATAAAAGATCTACAATATTTCATACCTCCATTGCATGCCAGGTGTGCAAAAATCACGCCAACCACTCCAGCCCAGTCTTCTAATAACCTCTAAGAGTGCCGCATAGTAAGGACAGAGTATCGCTTTTTCCTGCTGTTGTGATTTGAGCGCTGCCTTTGGATAACACTTCTGCAGCAGCAGCAATGCCTGCCATGTATTTCTCCACAGTAGATGTGAGAGCGTCTGGAACCTCCTTCTGAAGGCTCTTTCTCTTATTCAAAGAGTCTCTTATTTCTGCACAAAATAACAAAAATCATGGTGCTGCCATAGCTGAGATTAATAATTCATTAACAGATTTGATGCCTTTTACAGCTAATCCAGGGTCTAAAGAACAGAATAATTCTACACTGTAAGAACACTGTAAGTTTGTCAAACTTGACTACATAAAGGCAAACTGCAGTGAGACACAGGTGCACACATACCCCTTCTAGTGAATTACAGTCTCATGCACAGCCCCCAAGGGATATAAAACTAAAACCTAGAAGAAACAAGAGCACAGCAACAAAAAGCCTTTACAGTATGTTTATCAAAGTTTTAATAATCTGCAGAAGTTAGTGAGGTAGAGAAAGGAGATATTTATGACTCAAAACTAAGACCAAAATCCTAGCTTCTAAACATTTCTTTTGGTGAGCTTATACTACTACTACAAGTATGCAAAAGAACAGAAAAAAAAAAAAAGGTCATGCAAAAAAAATTAAAAAAAAAAAAGTCCTAGGTTCTTAGTACCTTTTTTTGAGATGTTCTGTGAGTTTATTACTTTCTTCCTCCTCTCTTCTAACTCTACTTGCAGTTTTAAATCTACCACCTAAAACAGAGTGAGAGTGGAAGGGGAAAGAGCAAAAGGAAATGATAAACATGAATGCACTTAGCTTCAAATACAGCTATGAAATACTTCACATTTCTCCAACAGTAATACAGGCATCAGACTAAGCCTGCAATACAGAGCATGTAAAGACAAAAAACAGCATGTACAAAACTGACCATGAAAAGAAGTCAGCCACATAACAAGCAAGAGGTACCGAAGAATACCTCACATCAAAACTTAAACGTCCGCAGTGAGCCAACTGCACGGACCAGGATTAGTGAAGCGCTTTCCCTCATGACATATAAGGCCTGAAGTTCCTCATGCAACCCTATGAGGAAGCTGTCTTTACTATCAGATAATTTTCACCACGCAGGCTGAGCAAAGTTCAGTTGTAAGATTCTCGCTGTCATGATTCAATCGGTTTCTATTCAGTACATTTTAAATTTTTTTTTCCTTTTCATTTAGCTGAAGAAAAACATAGGACAGAGTAAGAAGTTCAAATAAGTTTATCTAGAAAGCATATTTTTAAAGAAAGAAAAAAAATAAAATATAGTCCCTTTCGGACTACTGCCCAAACTTTACAAACACAGTGGAAAGGCAAAATAAACTTCACACAATCTCAGCGATCACATTCTGCTTATTCTTCCCCCCTTTTCTGCTGGAAAATATCCAATTCACATTACTCTTGGCAATTACCATCTTCCATCTTCTTTCTTAAACAAAATCGGTTGCCATCCACTGTATTTCTTCGGAAAGATAATCATGGTATGATTTGTGCTGTCGGGCCTCTTGAAGTTTGGGCAGACATTTCAGAGACCATAAACCTGCTTTCCTCAGTGCTGATACTCGCTGCAGAATTTCATTTTCCTTCAAGTAAACAAAATTAAACTTATATTTCCTACTGCACAACATAAAGCCAAACAGAGACACAGTGAAAAATGTTCCATGAATAACCAACAGCAATAATTGTTCAGTCCTTGGAAACACGCTACGCTGATTAAGTTGCACTTTATTAAAAAATAAGGAATAAACACATCTTGTGCAGATTTATGTAAAGTCTCTGAAGGACTCTGTGATGCAGCAGTAAAATTACGTAAAATCAGTAGAGGAGTTTGGGATGCAGGGGTACTTAGTCTTCAGAACTTGACTTTTTCCTCCTAAAATGTAGCACCTCTAGATTTCATTAGAAGATGAGAATCCATGAGGCTGATTCAGTGAGAATTTTCACAGAATTGGAATGCTCTGCCAGATGGACAGAATTCTCTAAAAATTTCATATAAAAATACATTCAGTTCATGGCATTTTTATTAACACATGTAAGCATCTTGCAACGGCTGGCAAGCAAAAGCAGAACAAATTTTCATTGTGATTCCTCCCCTCTTCTAAATATGCTGCATAAAAAAGTTAAAATAGTTGATTCTGCTTAATTAAATCTCTTTCTAGGATTTCCTTACAAGAGCAAATTCTACTTCCCTAGAGAATCTGCCCAATTCCTTCTCATTTCTTTTCTTTTCCAAGAAAAAAATCATATGGCATGTCTGCTCCACTAATTAAAACCAAAAGTGAGATACAGCTATCTACAGAGCATTCTCAATTTAAATGAACACCAAGTTTTATTGGAAAGAAAGATTTATACCCAGCTGTGCTACACAATGGCTATCTGAAGCAAATTAGTAGTGCTTGGCAAAGTCTTTTGCAAAAACTACTGAAATTACTTGCTCTTTCCTCCTCAGGTTGGGAGCAATAAATTCTGTCTCAACACAAAGGACAACACTTCCAGGACACAGCGAGAGGTTTGCACGCTGTTCCTTCTTGCTCCACCTTGGAAATTACTGACCTGCAACCTCCCACACCCGGCTGAAGTTTACTTTGAAGCCTGAAATGAATTTGATTCAGCGAAAATGAAAATGTAGCACAAGAATATTTCAACTGAGAGCTAGTTACACATCACAAATGATGTAAATGAACAGATAGGTTCTTCACAGATGTAAAATTTCAAGGGAAAGTGGCTGTAAAGTGCCCAAAATTAATCTTGTCCAGACTTTCTTAATGAGACAGATGTTACTGCTCTGTTTCTGAGGATACTTTCTTCCCAGTATTCAAACAGGCTATTTAATGGTGCAGAATAGATGACAAGAGCAGTTACAATACACGTAAAACAGCCATTCAAAGCCACCTACAGCATTCTACGCAAATCCAATACCTGTTGTTGTACAGGCACTGGAGTTGGGACAAAACCCACGTCCTTCTCATCACAGCCTGATGGTTGTACTTGCTGAAGAAAAGCTGGGTTCCTGCGGTGTGGAGCAGGTAAAGAACTACACAAACCTGCCAAGTTTGGTCCATTTTGCTGTTGGTTTTGCTCTTGGCTAATCTGTTGAGCCACTTGAGGAACAGGAGGCATTCCACCTGCAGATAAAACTTTTAAAAAATGCTATTGCAGTTATTAAAATAGTGGAATATCAAAAAGAAGCAAAGAAAGTGGCAATACAGACTGTTACACAGTTGATCTCAACTCAACTTTCTACCATACCACCATACAACTGCTTACCTGGAAGCTATGAAGACGCAAATCAATCAGCACGCTGGTCTAGAACGTACTGATCCACTCTTTAACCTGACAACACGAAGATCTTTTTTAGCAGCACCCTACCGATAGCGATAGCTAGGCAACCAACCTTTATCAGGGGATCAAATGACCGAAAAGGAAAAATTTCATGCAACAACATCAATTAAAGAAAGCAACAAATTAGGCACAGAGGGTACAAATTTAAGCCCAATGCATGGAAAATGAGATGTGCAGCGCTCACTAAGGTTTCTAAGATTTTCTCCAGAGGGTTTTTAAATCATGTAATAATTGGTATTAGATATAATGTTACAATTACTGAAATTCTCATTAAAGCAATTATCTTTAATTACAAAGCTTAAAACTTACATTTGATCATCATAAATCATAATACATGTACCAGATAGACCAGCATTATTTTAAAGCTCGTGACTTCTTTTTTAAACTGTTATCAAAGCTAATTATGAGTCTCTATGTGAGGTAGTATTTTTGGAACTAAAATTGTGTTAACCTAATAAAGTATCTCATTATCAATAAAATGGTACATCAGTCTACCACTTCCAAAGCTCTATCCACATTTTTCTCTTATTTCATTTTCACATTCTCTATTTTGCTATGAATTTTTTTTTTCCGGTCACTAACTTTCACAGAGTTCATCTCAATGGTCATCGACCTTTTAACTCAATTTAACCACTTGATTTCTTTTTCATGATAGCAGATTTATCCAGTTACTTTATTTCTAGCAGTCAGACACAGAGGATTCGTGCAGCACATAACTGAGTCTTGTGTGAGTAGATTTATACTTCGACGATGACACGGGACAGGCAACTGGCAGTTCTGGCTATCTCCAGCGCATGGACTCAGGATGACCGACTGGAGATGGAGAGAGGCCGGTGCTCTTACGCGAGGTCACACACTGGAGATGATGGAAGCTAGAACCACAGGGTGATGACGCGAAGCCTCGATCCCGCAATTCCCAGATCCCTCGTTTCCTCCAGTGCTGCCCTTTGAGATGCAGAATGATTTATCCTATAAACCATTAATACAAACCCTAGCGGGCTCTAAACGCTGCCTTGAAAATGGGGTAACGCCTGCAGCGCTCCTGGCCAGGCTGGGAAGAAGCTTTGGCACAAACATGAAGTTATCTGAACGCACAAGGGCAACGCATCACCAAACCCCTCTGCTGCGAGGCGCTCTGGGAGCCCGCCCCAGTGAGCAGCGGGCCCCGCACCTTCCCCACCGGCTGCGAAGCGGCTCCGCAGTCACCCCACTCCCCGTCCCGGCGGGGCGGCGGTAGCGAGGTGGGAAGGGGGGAGTTCACTCAACGCCCTCCACCTTCCAGCGAAGGGAAGAACGGGCTCCGACGCCCCGCTCCGCAGCCCTGGCGCGGCACCCGGGGGCGCTGCCTGCGGCGGGGAGAGCGAGCCCTGCC
>VWZK01017961.1:1022724-1123519 GCA_013396935.1 Baryphthengus martii
AGCTGGCGGGGGCTCGGGAGCCGGGCGGGCCCGGGCAGCAGCCGCCCGGAGCCCGCGGAGGGCTCGGCCTTTTTCTCCTGGCCCCAGACAGGGGAATCGAATTCGCTGGATAATTTACCCCAGCTCGGTATGGCTTCAGAACTGATTTTATTCGGCTCCTGCGCCGAAACCGGAGCTGAAATACCAAATTACTAATCCCCATGAAATAAAACGGCACACACACACAGAGGTATGAAATACCCTGTTTTAATTATTAGTGTTCATTTTCCTCAAAGGCTATAAATAGAAATTCTCATTGATTTCAACTGAGATGCATGTCACTTTTGGGGCCCTTATTATAAGCAAGTAAAGGCAGGTGGGGTTTCTTTCAGATTGAAAGATAGAGCTTTGGATAGAAGACTAAAGCAGATTAGGTCAATAGTATGAACCAGCAAGGGATATCAATGAAAACCTGAGTCCCTCTCCAGGACACTTTTACACACTTGCTCTCATAAAACAGAGCAAGGCCTTCATGGTAAAATAAAAAAGCTGTAATTAAACCCCAAGATAAAATAAAAAAGCAAATCTCTTTTGAAAAGACAGCTGGGCTCTGGCAAATTAAAAAAAAAATAATTCCAGAAGGAGCCATAAAATTAGAGGCTTCGGTCAGAAACCATTGAATGCAGCAGCAAAGAGCTGAGGACTCATCCTCAGCAGCTACTGTGTTACAAAGCAGGTGTCCATCCAGACCCAGCTGGAGGAGCGTAACCAGCACTTGTACTAATACTCAAATGCTTGGAGAGTCTTGTTCCACTCCATCCACAAGCGTTCTACAAAAAGGGCAGGAGGGCTGCTGCCTTTACTTGTTTTCTCTTCCACCACCTCCATATAGAGTTGGAAACAAGAACCAGAAGTCAAACGACAGTTGGGGAAAGGAAAACAAGCACTCCACAGTATGCAGATTGCCCAAAACACAGAAAATTAAAATCGATTCCCAAAAGAAGACAGGCCTCAGATATGTGCTTCCCCTATCATTGCACACATTCCTCTGTTCTGAGGAGCTTGATGGGAATTCACACATGCACAAAGCGAATCCAGACCCAACTAAAGTCAGAGGCAGTCCGCACTGTTCCTCTCACACATGCTAAATTGATTCAACTCCAAATCTAGCAGCTGGCTAGATAGTTCCCACTAAGAACTGAAATACTAACCCAGCAGCAACACATTTAGTGATCCACCACAGGCAATTCTAGAATGTCCATGGCTGCACACTTTGAACTGCAGCCCTAAAAATTAATTTTCATCTTCTCTCACGTCTCAAGTACGGGTGTGTGAAATGACACCTCAGGCAGGAAAGGCCCAACTACACACGTCGATGCGCATCTGTATTTTCAAGTCTGCCCAAGCACATGGGCAATACTGGGAGGATGACGTGACATCTCCCAAAGAAAAGTTCTCATCTTGAAATACATGGTTGAGTCCATGTTCCAAAATCAAGACCTCTCACTAAGGAACAATTTCTTTCAGATTTGTAGGGCTTTAGAAAACACAACAAATTTGTTTCAATACCAAAGAATTCACAGCAGTCGGCACGATCATCGGCTCCTAACCCATACATGTTATTCCACAGGAAAGACACAGATGATAAGGAAAATAAAAGCCTAATGGTGTTTAGAGATCAGGTTAAATGAAGGCGAATAAAATAATTAAAAACAATCAAAAGTTCATGGACTCATAACTTCATAATAGTAACTAAAAAAAAGAGTATATTAAAATGTTTCGCTCCATCTTTATGTAGAGATTATACAGATTTAAAATACTATTTTCTAGGTAAACATAATAAAAACATTCAAAGAGCAATTAAGATATCCTGCATTACAAGATTCCTTTAGAGAGCTTCTTTCTCGTTACATTATTTTCAAGTATTATCAGTCAGGTGAATCAAGTCAGTGGTATAAACTAAAAAAGCTTCTTTTACTTTTTCTACTGCATTTTTTTCCCCGGTTTCTCCTGGGCAACCAGTTCTTGTTCTGCAAGCACACAAACTCCTGCTTCACCGGATTCTTGGATTTAGAAAGGCCACTTTTTTTGTAGGCAGAGGGAATTGCAAGCAGGAGGGGTCCCATGTCCAGCCACTTCCTGGCTCAGTCGGAATCATCATCACAACCATCGCTGCCTTCGAGATCGCTGCTGCTCTGTAAAGTGAAATGGAAAATCATTTGTCAGTATTTTATTTACATCCAGAGGCTGACCTAAATGAAAGACACTGACTTTAAACTTCTCCAAAAGTGTAAGAAACTGAGGTTAGATCCCAACTTCATGACTTAGACCCATCTTGCAATAAACTTCTGTGATAGTAAATGATGCTTCTTGTAGCAAAAAAAAATAAAAATGTAAATTGGATTACACACCAGCAGAAGCAATTTTTTCTCATTTATATTTACAACTGTAGGATTACCATCTGCAGTATACGGTGAACTTAAATGCCAGATAATAGCAAGGAATGCTAATGTTTTTTAAAAAAAAAAAAAAAAGCAGTTGAGACAAGTTACCAAGTGTCTTTTTCCACACACACAAGTCCCTTAAAAGCTGTTTGTTACACTGTCTAAAGCCAGAGTTGAGAATTTTGTTTGTCCACTGCAGGCGATTTATGCCCAAACTGTATTTGGGATATGCCAGGGCTCGCTAATACTTGTTTAAAAATGAAGTCAGTTGTACAAAATAGTGTCAGGAAAATAATACACGTTAGCAACTTAGAAGGAAACTGAAGTCAGAGTTCTTAACTGGGAGCCACTCCTTCAGGAGCAGGTCAATACAGGGGATAAATTTGAGGGGTTTATGGAATTTTTTGAAGCAAGTATTTTGACTGGTATGATTGGCATCAAAGGATTTTATAAAGAAAGGCTAACATGACAATACACTTGTAGTTACTCCTTTTTCTCCTCACCGCCGCTTGCTGAAAACATAGAAACCTCCAAATCCCATGGATGTTAACACTGACAATTTAATAATCCTACAACAAAACAAATTCTCAGACTTAGACAGCTGCCTTCATAAGAGCAAGCACAGCTCATTGAAGTGCAAACAGCCTACAAAATCTCAGAGGAGTCTGTCATATCAC
The DNA here is from genome assembly GCA_013396935.1 of Baryphthengus martii. Lineage (NCBI taxonomy): Eukaryota > Metazoa > Chordata > Aves > Coraciiformes > Momotidae > Baryphthengus > Baryphthengus martii. Next base: position 1,025,825 of record VWZK01017961.1, read on the forward strand.
CCCTTTTTTATCCTTCTGCAGACAGCTTGTGCTAACTGTGGTGCCAGAACTGTACATGGTGGAGTTTATCTAAAGCAGGCAGACTTGCCTCCTGCTAGCAATAAATCAGTGATTTTGAGCCTGTCAGCAGCACGTCCTGTCAACATTATCATCACGACTCCTGAGCCAAGTAAAGACTCTGCAACACATGGTCTCTTTGGGTCCCATTCAACCAAACTCATGTGGCATTTGTCATAACCTCCTGTCACAAATGTCCTCATAAAGCACTATACTTCAGAAAAACAATTACCGCAGGTACAAAAATAACCCTCAGAAATTTCTGCTATCTTTGTATGATTCGATGACGCTGTGAATTCTATTTTATATGTTGAAACTCTTCCTCAAACAAAAAATGGCAGAGACAGGATTAAACCTAAAGTTCTTTAGAGCAGATCGGTGTCTACACAAAATAAAGGTAATTTTAAGGACTCCGTTAAGTGAAAAAAAAGGTCATTATTTTCTTCTGAGTTGCACTACCCAGAAGTCTTAGCTCTGCCCATCATTCGTCCTTCAAAGATTTGCCAGCGCTCTGACCAAGAAAATTTGAATTACATACCTAGCTGTAGGGTATCTTTAGGTTAAGTTCAATCCCCCTCTCAAGCAGGGCTTGCTTCAAAGTTAGATCAGGTTCATCAGACCTGTCCAGTCAAGCACTTCTGTATTTTAAGTCGCTCCAGTGATTGCCAATTTAAAGAAATACCTTGTGAGTTTGACTCGGGCTTCCTCATCTGATTTCCAATCTACTTCTAGCAAGCCCCCAACATCTGTCCACTCTTTTCTTGTGAGGCTATTCTACATCTCAACCAGAAAGAAAACAAACCAACAAGCCTCTTAAACTATAATTTTCTTTAAAATGTATTCTACACCTCTGTTATACTACAAGTTAAGAGCTGAAAGCAGTTCCTGTTGTGAGAAATCAGATTCCACAAGATCCCTTAGTAGGAGTTGTTCTAATGACCCATTTTGAGCTCATGGCAGATTTACTTGAAAAACCTGGTCCCAGATTTCCCCGATTCCAAATCTAATCTAGCAAACAGGGTGTTACACAAAATGAGAATCAGCTTCAAATCAGGGAACACAAAAAGAGCCAGCAGATATTTAAAGGGAAATTGTTAACGCTGAAAACTAGTCTCTCCAAACATCTTCACAACAGCGAAAGCTGGTAATGTGTCCACAATTTGTTGCCAGTTCATGATTCTGCAAATTGTCCTGTGTTTTAAAGCATTTCTTCCGTCCTCCCTCCCTCCCTCAAATGCCCCCTGCAACACCCTGCAAAAATAACACTTTGTATAGTTCATTCCGCTATCATCAAGTGCACAAAGCCAGAAAAGATAATACACATTTTTCGTACCCCAGATGACTGTCACTTTCCATGGCACATTCAGAGAAAACAAAAACGTTACGGAGGGAAGAGCCACTTCAACTTGAGAGCTTCCATTTGATAAAATAACGGCCATAATGGTTACCTTTGAATTTTTGTTGTTAGCTTGCATCTCGACAGCAGAGGAGTTGAAGTCGTGAATGGAGAGGGTGGTTAGCCAGTTTGCCATGGATTTCTCCTCCCTTTCGGTGTTGATAATGGTAGGATAAATATACTGCTCTTTAAAAACAGCAATCTTCTCCTCCTCCTCCGCCCACTCCAGCGGCTCGTGCAGCCCATCATTTCCAAAACGTCTGTTGTATTTTTCAAAGTGTACTCTTTCCAAAACCAGCCCAAGTCCCGGGGCTTTGGGGACATCTACTTTCTCCTCTCCCCAGCTGCGCTCTAGGATAGACTCGGCAGCGTAACCTTTCACGATAGCTATCACCAGCCCGATCATCTTCCGTATTTGATGCATCATGAAGCTCTGACCTTTCACTTTGATCACTGCAAATTCAATGTTTTCCCTCACAAAGGGCTCTCCACAGCAGATCTCCATTATGTACCGCTTGGCACTGGGGTCCCTGGGTCCCTTCTGAGAGGTGAAGTTGTGGAAGTTGTGTGTTCCTTTATAGCACGCGAGCAGTTTATTGACTTTTTCAAGGGTCTCTTTGTCCAGTCGATAAACCTCTTCTTGCACATCGTGGTCTTTATGGGCAAAGGCAAATGTTGGCAGCATGTAAGAGTAGGTTCTGGCATCACACTTGTTCTTGGAGTTGAATCCCCCAGTGACTCTCTTCACACCTTGTTTAAAAAGTGACATTAGGGTTTTTTAATCAGTAGGTTACAACCTGATTGTGATCTCCCTCAAACCAACAAGAACATTTTTTAAATAAAACACAATCAAAAGAAAGATTTATCTTATAGGACACTAATTCCAAACTAACAGAAGCATACAGATTTATGTTAAAAACAAACCGCTTATCAGTAAAATTATAATGGTAAGGGAGAGACATTCTGCTGGAGAAAGCTCCTCTTTGAAAACATTTTCTCTGCCTATTCCCAGTGTCCTTACCCAGAATTCTGATGTGAGAAGGAAGATGGTTATTGATCTTTTCTAAGATGTCATCTATTAGCCTGACCTTTAGCGACACAATCTGTCCAGCTGCAGACACACCCTATAAAAACCATAAAACACACAACCACATAATTATGTACCTTGGAAGCTCTGGGATTGCACTTGCAGAACTGAAATAGCTGAAGAACAAGTTTATTCCTTTCTCTCACTGGTCATTTCAGGCTGAAGCGAGGCAAAGGCAAGGCCACAGGCAGAAATCCAAGTCAGAGTACTCCTGGAAGACCTGCTGGTGCTGTATAGCCATACAGCACCTTAGCGATCTTAAGAGAGCAGAACATTGCACTCCCTTCCACCACATCTCACTGGATTTGACTGCTATTAAGTAAAGCACCAACCAAAAAGAAGTTACTTATGGGTGAGATCAGCCCCGACCTCCAGTTCAGACTTAGAACCCCACTGTGGCAGGCTTAAAAACAACCGAGATGCAGCTAAACTCTCAAGAGCTGCATCAACCAGGCAGCAACAGCAAGGAGCAGCAGCAGGTTGGGAGGCTGAAGCAGATGAGTATGACAGCAACACAGACACAGGTTAGGTATGAAGCACCGGCTTTACAAACAGCATCTAATCAACATCCTGTGCTTTCTAAATATTTATGTGTACTCCAATTCAGTAATGGACGAAAGGAGAAGTTTCAAGCCACATTCACGGTGATTAGTATTTGCTACTGGATCTCACTCTAGAGAGTGCTTAACCAGTTAATCCCAGAGCACAGGCTGGAACCATTGTACCTTATCTGTTCGAGCACACCGCTGAAAAGACATTTTCTTCATATCTTCCCCATGGTTTTCTGGGATGCAGCCTGACTGAACAAGGGCAGATACTAAGTCATCTTCAATTGTCTTGAACTGTGAAGACCCCACATTTCTCTAAAAGAGGATACATAGAAAATAAAATTATAAACACATATAAATATGTAACATATGTACAATAAAAATATATGTTTATACAGTATAAATATTTATATAATAGAAATGTAAATATAATAAATAGGACAAATAATCTAATTAGCTAACTGAAGTTGATAGCTGAGAAATTTTGCTAATCAAACATGGCTGTGAAATGCTTTAAAAGTCTTCCCTTCCCAGCCCTAAAAGCACTGCCATTCTTTGAACAAAACTAGCTGTACTTTACCAGAGAGTGTTAATAAAACATCCACATTCTGATTTACCTTTTACTGTTACTGCAACTGGAGGATCATTTCTACTTTCACTCTGCGATGGAGTTTTTTGGCAATTCCTTCATCTGCATGAAACAGCACCAATGAAATACTGTTCCAGTGCCTGCAAGTTAAGAGGTGCTGCTCTGCACCCAGCCTCTGCAAATTCTGCTTCTAGAAGTTAGACTGGGGTCTTGTGTCCAGTTCACCTGAGCTGTTCATAGAATGGTTTAGGTTGGAAGGGACCTCCAAAGGTCATCTAGTCCAAAGCCCCACAGTGAGCAGGGACATCCTCAACTAGAGCAGGTTGCTCAGAGCCTTGTCAAGCCTCACCTTGAATATCTCCAGGGATGGGGCATCAACTACCTCCTGGGCAACCTGTTCCAGTGTTTCACTACCCTCATGGTAAAGAACTTACTCCTAATATCCAACCTAAATCTGTCCTTCTCTACTTTAAAATGATTGCCTCTCGTCCTGTCGCTCCAGGCTTTTGTAACAAGTCCGCCTCCAGCCTTCCTGTTGTAGGCCCCCTTCGGGTACTGGAAAGTCTGTTGTAAAACTGTGGGTTTGTAAAACTGTCGTTTTCACCAGCGACCTCTGCACTCAACTCACAGATGAACTGTAAGAGAAATGACAACTCCACTTGTGTGTAAGGCTGCAGAGCACATCCCCTCCGGCACGTACCGGGAGAGCTGACAGGCCTCCTGACATGGATGTGCCCACAAGCACAAAGTTCACTGCTGCTGAACAGATCCACTCTGTTGCACAAGGATGATAGACTCCCTTCCCTGTCAGTGTGCAATCTTATCAGTTACCCCGCGGAGCTTTTAAAGTAGCCTCAAGAGGGTGTATGGAGCTTGCAGTGCGCTGAGAGGAGCAGCAGATGGAGCAACACCCTCCTCTAGCTGCCAGGCCTGTGTGGGCAGATCAGCTGCTGGGGCACTGCTCGGATGCTGAAACAAAGCAACATCCCTTTCCTTCCACATGCAAACATACAAGTCTTGCAACAGTTTTCCTGTTTCTCAAATGCTACAGGCCACTCTATTAGATTGCATAAGAAAAAGGAATATTTAAAAGCTTTTCAAGTACAGATAATATTTTTTAAAGTACAAGAGATGGCAACAAAGATGCAAATTTGTTTCATTCAAATCTGCAGCTCAGTTCTTTGGAGCCTGCATGTAGTGAGACAACTTGAGATCTCACCTAAAAGAAAGCTACCCCAACTGCTATGAAAGGTAAAGCTTCAGCCAGAAGCTGGAGCTGGTCAGAAGATCACTAGACAGAACTGCAGTGCCTGTGCTTTCAGTGCCCTCACAAGCCCTGTCTGCCGCAGTTTTCGAAAAAATCTTCTGTTGATGCTCTATAGTCAAGGTACACTCATTATCATCACCAAATATCAGAGATGCACCACTGAGTATTTTTACTCAAGTTACTACCAAGCCATGTGAATCCAGGCATGCACTATTCCTACCCCAGCTTTTCACACTGCAACTGCTTCCCTACTCTGTAACCATGCCTACAGTTATAAACCTAATGGACTTCGAAAAATAAGCAGGCCACGTTGTTTTGCCAAGCCACATACTTGCATCCCATGGTAGCCTTTCCCTGAATATGCCATCAACAACACAATCTTCCTTTTGGGTGACTTTTTATTCTGATCCTCTGCATCTTCCTCATCCGCATCTCTCTTCAACTTTTTATTCTGATGTCCGTTTTCTTCCAGCCTTGCAACCACCTCACTGCTGCTGTTCAGTCTCTTTGGCTGGCTGGCGACCGCTGCTGTCAAATCTTCAGCCATGGTGAGAACCTGCAAGGGACAGAGCACACAGCACTCAGCAAGAAACTGAGGCAAAAAGTGGCGGCTTTATACCCCGGAGCAGCAGAGGGGGCACCCAGGGCCGTTTAACAAGCTGGAAACAGGAAGGGCGCCCACCCCCTGCTCCCTCCTGGGCCATGTCACCTCCCCTGAGGCCACCGCCGTTTACCGAAGGCCTGGCACGGCCCCGAGCCCGCAGCCCGACGGGAAGAGCGGCAGGCTGAGGAGGGGNGAGTCGAGTACCGGGAATTCCCGCGGCTCCTCACTGTGTGGGGGCAAAGCTCCAGCCCTGGGGCGTCTGAAGGGCCGCGGGCGGGACAGCGCGGTCCTATAACGGCAGGAGCCGGCCCATCCCCGGAGCTGTTGGCTTTGCAGCAGCAGCCCTCGTTCTTCCCGGGGCATCTGGCTATGTAGCGTTTTGGAAAGGGATGCTGAGGTGATCCCGGGTCTGCTCGGGGATTTCCACCCGAGGGCAGGCGCTGGGGCCTCCCTCACAGCGTCCCACCTGCCACGCGCCTGCAAAAACCCTGTCAAATTATTGAATCGGCAAAAGCAGGGGGAAAGGCAAACCAACGAATACACTCCTATGGTAAATACCAACTGTGTAAGAAAACCGGTCCATCTTTTCCTTACAAACCCACCCAGGGAAACTGGCGCTACCGACACCGCTGCAGGCACAGCGAAACAGGACAAGTGGGAGGAAACACTTAACATGACAGTCGGTCGTTAAAAGCTCCTGGTTCCCGTCCCAGAGGGATGTAACGTTGGTCCCTGTGTCACTCTTTCCACGCAGCTTCTACTTGTGCCAGCATCAAGCACAGGCACCTACATTTTCGTTTCCCGTCAGGTTTCTCTCCAGCCGGCTTCCTCAAGCAATCATTGTGCCCGTGTCTTCTGCAACAGGTTTCATCTGCAGCGATGCACTTAACGGGAAAGTGGAGTACAATAGGCACCCTTATCAGGCAACGACATGTACCTCCCGAGAAGCCAAACACACCTGGGAATGTTTTTGTTATGCTACGAGCTTCAGCGCTTTGTAGGACGGAGCTACCCAGGGAGGACACAGGTTCCCTGGCACGCTGTGAGATTAGAGAAGAGAGCTCCATTTATTCATTCAGATGGAAAATGGAAGAGTTGACGTTTCCAAGCAGGCCAGATTATCAAACGCAGGGTTGTTATTTCTGCTAATAAGGGGAAGAAATGCAGCAAGTCCTTTTTTGAACTGACGCTCATGAGTTATTTGAGTAGGATGGGGCACTGGGAAGATATATCACACAGTCCCAGCTGCACTTTGTTTAGAGAAGTGATAAAAAATCGCCTGTCACCGTGCACCAGTGCTGCCAAAGGAAACGGGAATACAGATTCCTCTATCGCTTCAACCAGGTCGTTTCAATCTTTTTTTTTTTTTTGCCTCATTTCCTTAGGAAGTGAAGCTTATGCAAACGCGCTGCCTGACTGTCCACCATCACCGCTTCCTTCTCCCTCCCTACCGTGATTTCTGAATTTGGCTCATTTCAGCTAAATTTGAGAGGGAAGAAGCCTCAGCTGATCTGGAAAAAACCTGTGGTGGGACAGGAGAAAGACTTATATGGATATGCCATGAGGGAAAAAGCTTTGGGATGCTAGCCCCTTACCCGTTCCAAGAGTTGCAAACAAGCTTTGAAACAGGGTCTGCTTGTGCCTGCCGTGGCACGGCTTGCCTCTTTCCTTTTAATTTACCTATTTTATCTTTAGACAGGTAGCTACCAAAGGCAAAGAGAAATTAAAGTCACTTGCCAGAGTTGTCGCTGTCAGTCGGTTCTGTGGGAGACAGTACCAGCAGGACAGACCCTCGGGGAGGTCCAGCTCAAGCGAAGAGGCAGTAGAGACACGGTGGAGCAGAAGGTCTAATTGCAGAGCTCCTGTGTAGGGTCTGTTGAAGCCAGTGCCCTTGCTCGGCTTTGATTTGCAACGCACACTGAGCACCTAACGTCTTCAGGAATTAAATTAACGAGGGGTTTCATTCCTCTCACACGCATACCCACGATTAAATTGGTGCAAACCGTTCGGGAAGTTCCCTGCTGTTTATGCGAGGAGCAGAACATTTCGCACGTGTTTAACAGGACTGATAAAATGACTCTGAATGGTACATCTGCCTGGCCTTCAGTGAGAGCGCTGCCATCAAGCTTACTCAGCAGTGAAATCAGGCTCGTAAAAGCTCTTCAGAATCACAGAATGGCAGCTTGGAAGGGGACAGTCGCACCTTTGCCAGCCAGCTGCCCGGGGAGCCAAACAGCTGGAGGACGGGGCTTCGGGCACAGCCGCCTGCCGAGGCGCATTCATTTCATTGTCACAGTGACATCGGTATCAATCGATTCTTACTCCGAATTGTTTGATAGGAGCGCTCACAGTGACAGAGACAGCGCTTCTCTCTGGGACAGTTCCCGGCCGCATCCCCCCGCCCCCGGCTCACTGCTCGCCGGGGATGCGNGCCTCTTCCCGCTGGGATGCGCCGGCAGGACCCCAGCGACTTGCTCATCTCTCTCTCATAGTCTGCTTTGGGAAAGGATGTATTTATTTCAACAAGATTTGCTTTAAATTTTCAGAGAAATATAATTTCTTTTAAATCAATAATGAAAAAAAAAAAAGCTAGGAGGAAACATTGTGTTTTGAAGGATGTTTTCGTCATATTGTTTTCTGTTAAAGGGAATTACAAACCCACTCAGTTAATTTTTACTGAGTTTAAGGGCTGGGGAATGCAGTGTACCCAGAAATCAGCTGTAGCAACAGAGTTCAAAGGAGGATGAAAACCCAGAGCCCTCCTCTCCCCTGGAAAAGAGGTCGGGGTTGAGGGTTAGTGGATGTCCTGAGACTTGCGGCAGAAAGATCTTCAGTGCAGTGCTGGAAAAGCAAATCTAGGGAGACACATTTTTCTCACTTGGGCAAACATTCATTGCTGCACGGCCCTAGAAGTTCAGGAGCTACCAAGCATAGTCGAAAGCTCTTCACCTCCATGCTGGAACCAGAGACATGCTGTGCTGCAAGCTTCATCTCTGACAAAGCAGAGACTTGCTGCTTCCGCAGCTCCCCAGCAGTTGTGTATCAGGGCATTAGCTGGAAACAAGCACAGGAGAACACAAGGGAAAAGCACTGGGAACTCTTTAGCTGTGGAGAATATTCCTGTTTAAGTGAAGTGTTCTTCCTTCACCAGGCGCTCCTGGTGTAACACAGACAGTGTGTTCTCACTTGGAAGTCACTCAACTGCCTAAACCAAGATCTGATTTGGGAGAAGTTTAGCAACAACTCACTTTTAAGTGGTTCCAGGTTACCTGCAGCAGGAACCCTGGCAGACTTGTAATTCCCCTCGTCAGTGTGTTAATGAGCCCTCTGCCAATGTAAGCAAACGCTCACCGCAGAGGCTGAGAAGCAGCAGAAGCCACAAGCTTCTGGAGGTCTGCAGCACATTGCCTTGTGCACTGCAGACCGGGGAATGACTTTTTTAGGAGCTGACCCTTCTTGCACCGGGGCTTTGGATCTGAGCAGTGTTGTGGGCACAGTCAGGCATGTTTAATGATGCAAGAAGTGGCTGGGTCCAGCTCTCAGAGATTTCCAGGAGTAGCACCTGGGTCTTGGTGAGGGCTCACGGAGACGTGGTCAACATGTGGATACTCATTTACCCTCTGTCCATAGTAAGGGCAGGAACCTGTGTTTGACATTACTTGCTTAAGTGCATTCATAGAAACATGTTTTTAACATGTTTTCTGAATCCAAATCCCCTGCCAGGTTTCAGCTCCCAGGAGGGGAGTGGTTCTAGCTCTATTGTCCCTAAAAACGCTTTTTTTTTTTAAGAACAGAAACATCCCAGGGAAGTTTGTATTCCCACACTACGTGCCATTCCTCATCCAGGGAATGGCACCCACCATCAGCGCTGCATTTATGGTAATAAATTTAAATGAATCCAACCGCTAGGGTTTGTCTGGAGAGCATTAGCTCCTGCCCTGCAGAGCTTGGGTAGCGCATTGCCTCCCTACCACGCAGCTCTTCACCTCCTTCAGCAAAACCCCTTCAGCCATCACAGCCTCCAGGAGCATTTGCTCCGCTCCGGTGAGCAGGGCTATCACACGGGATCCTGCCGTAACCAGGCACAACCTGTCGCTGCAGGAGGGGAAGAGGATGGCAAGTTAAACGGTGCAGAGCTAAAATACGCTGTGGAGGAGTTAACTCCTCGTGGAATAAAGCTTGAACAGAGCTGGTAACTAGAAGCAGAATACTTGATCCTCGGAATGCTTTGGTTCACCACACGCCCACTCATTTCTACTTCCTTGATGTCACTAAGCCACCTCTGATCTTTCAGAGTTGAATGAGCATGTTTTTGCTGACGTACTTACCAACAACTAAATATAAAATGTGGGAATGAAGCCAAATGCCCTGGAAGAATTGCTTGGGTTTGTTTTCTCCTAGAATCAACAGCAGCATAATGTCACAGTCAACATCTAGAAAGTTGTGCAATTTTCACTGGTGCTTTTAAACTGTCCAGGCCCCATAGTTCAGAGCTTTTAGAAGAGACTGTTTATTTCTGTTGTTGAAGTCTTCCCAGCTAGCACTTTCCCCCCTTTGCTTTGCTGCCTATGAAAGAATCCCATGGATTCAGCAGAGTATTGTCTGCCCAGGCAGGCATGTGACACACTGTGCTCCATCTCACATTTAGCTACAGGTTTTCCACCTGAGCTTTTAAACATCTTCACAGGCAGCTTCAAAAGAACCCCCCCTCCTTGCCCTCAACATCAGAAACTTCTACATATATATATATATGTACATATATATTCTTTATCACTATCCCATGTTGCAGGGAACAAACACACACTTCTTGTTTTCCACAAAAGGAGGCTTTACCCTCTAAAAAAACACAAACAAAAAAAACCCCCAAACCAACCCACAAAACCCCGACCAGAACCCCCCAAAACAAAGACCCAAGTGTGCTGAGCTGCCAGACTTTAAGCAGCACCAGCATTTCTATTTATTCAGCTCTGACCAGCTTTCTAAGGGCTGCTGCAGGGTCTTGCCCAGGTTGTACCCCAAACATGTCTTCACCAGACTGAAGTGCAGCTTCTCAGCATTGTCCCCAACACTAGTGCTGCTGCAGCGAGGGCAGCTCTGCTGGGAGGAATTGACTGTCCCTGAACTAAAATCAGGGACAAGTGACCAGAGCCCGGCCTTTCCAGGCACAACCGTTCTCACGGAGCGAACACATGGTGCCCAATTCCCTGCGGTGGGAAAGGCAGGGCCAGGAAACAGAAGTTATATATAGGGCTGAGAAGAAAAAACAATTCCAGCTCATGGTGAATTAAGATTTTGAAACAGGGTCTTTTCTTACAAAACCACAATCCAGTCCCGTAACTGTCCAGGGTGATGCTGAGTCACACAGGGGCTGGCGGGCAGGACTCTCCCCAGGGATGCTCACAGACAACAACATGCACGGCCCAGCAAGCAGAGTTTTGGGAACTGCTTGGTGGAATTATGGTAATTGGCTCCTGAAAGTTTACATGTCTGTTGCTGAAATTTCTGTAAGAGTGGAAGGACTGGATTAATTCAGGACCTCTCTCACGTCCCAGATGCAAAGCTCAGCTTTTCATCCTAGAGTATGCTCATTCAGACAGAGCAGGGACCACAACTGCCTGGACAACTACCTACCATCCCGTTCAAATAACAAACTGCAAAGAGTACAAACACAGCAGGAAAATATTTAATCTTAATTAAAAATAACCAAATCACTATATCCATGCTTTGTTTTTAAGCACCTCTCTTGAAAAGCAACAAGCTTCCTGACATTTCATTTAAAAAAAAGGTAGTTTATAATAATGCAGAACTATTAGGTCTCCTAAAAGCACCACCAGGAACCTGTGTGCATTTCTGACCCTTCCACGTGGCCATCAGACACCCCTGCTCAGTGGGCTTTGTGCTGGACAGCTAAGGAACGACCAGCTCCGACAGGCGGATCCTCTGCACACACAGAGACATGGGTGAAACTGGAGTGTGTAACTGGGTGGGACGGGATCTGCCATCAACTTACTAACCACAGCAAGAGGAGACCATAGCCAGGTAATAAGGATAGATAAATCAGTGACTACAGTTCCCAGCCAGGAACCGGCTTCAATGTTTCCAAATTTGACGGCTTCATCTATGGATTGAGGCAGCGTAGCTTGTTTTGTCCCAAGCTTCTCACCTAAACTTTCTCACCTAAAATGCCTGTCAGAAGCAAACATATGAAATACCTTACTCAGACACTGCACTAACCAGAGTTACAAAGTACTGAGAACAGGCCACTAACAATTTCAAATCAATTTTATTTTCTTAAATTGGTGTCGTACAATTTAAAGCCAAAAAAAAAAAGTCACACAAAACACAAATAAAAAATGTTGACAAAGTATCAAGCATTACCTTATAAAGAACAACAACCATCATACGCTCTCACAAACCTGAAGATACGTGTTTTTCAGACTGAGGTTTCTTGAAATCTATTAGAGACGCTAGACACAAACGCTGCCACAGTAACAAAGCCATGACAATAGCAGTGGACTACACTAGCAACTTCAACAATGGTGGGGCGGTTGGTTTTTGGGGTGTTTTCTTTCTTCCTTGGTTTTGTTTTTGTTTGTTTTTTTTTTTGCATACCTTATTGTCTACAAAGCAATAAATATTTTTCACCAAAAAAGTTGGTTTCACGCTACATGCAGTTAGATAAAAAAGAAAGTCACCAAAGTGATGGCAAAATAAACCTGTCTGATTTTTCTTTTTTTTTTTCTTCCCCCTCCTCCATTTTTGGAGAGGATTTTTTTGTGTGAATTCTTTTTTTTTTTGTATTTTCTTTTTTTTTTTTTTTTTTTTTTTATCTTTAAGTTTTTNTTTTTTTTAATTCAAGCACAGTGGCTAAGTTTCAAGTATTGAGAGAAAACATATATATACACGTTTGTGCCTGCGTGTGTATCTATACACATACACACACATAGCCTTGTATGTATATACACAAACACATACATATATATTGGTTGTAGGTCTGTAAACCACAATATTTTTTTTTTTATTATTTTTTTTTTGGAGCAATATATACTTGTATACATTGAATGTGGACAATTTTGATACATTCAAGTAATGAAGTACAGCTGGAAAGTTAGTGCTGAGCTTGCCACACGCACGCGTCGCGACACCTGCGGCAGAGACGTGGATCCCGGGCTGTGCTGCTCCCCGGCGGGAGCCCGTCTGATACGCTCGGGGTTCGAGGGGAGGCTTCGGGGGCCGTCGCAGGGGTCTGTATTGCAGAGTCAGTCCTGGCTTTAGTGCTTTCGTGCTGCCTCCCGCTGCTCCGCTCCCGCCTGCAGCATAGCCCTTTGCAGAACTGGTGAAAAAAAGCCTTTCGGAAGCAGTCTGGGTCTCCTCGGCATTTCTGTCCACAGGCTAAGGGGGTCGGTTGGTCGGTTTTGTCTTTTTTTTTATTTTTGTCCTTTTTTTTTCCCAGGCACAAGCACAAACGGCCACAGAAGCAGCAGGCTGTGAACGTACGATGTAACAGCAGCCCAATACTGAAGCATTTGTGAAAGCTACACTTAAACTTCCCTAGTTGGGGCGATTGAAAATATTTTAAAATTTCTTTATTGGCATTTCTGCTCTGTGATCAGAACCAGCCACGTTGCCACAGATGACGCCAGCTCCAAAGTCAATTAAGTTGCTCCTGAAACCCTTGTAAAGTATCACACTGAACGTGCCAATGTCGAGAGGAGAAAAAAAAAAGCGATGAGGGTTTAACCACCGTGTGCAAAAAATGTTTCTAAATCCCCAAAAACAAAGCCTGAGGTTTCGAGTTGCTTTCAAAGATGCTTTTCTGCCCAGCGCTAACAGAATACTGCCACGACTCCGATAAATTAAGACACACGCGCACACACAGACAGAGGGAAAGGCAGCCAGCTCTCCTCTCACGCACATGCTCACAGCATCCGAAGCCTCAACCAGGACTCGAGCCACTCGCACCCACAGTCCCATTTGGCTACAGAGTCTCCTTAAAAGAAATGCTGAACATAAAAACGAACACTACAAGATTTCTTGGTAAAAAAAAAAAATTAAATGAAGCAGCAAATAAAACTTCTTAAAAAATGCATTTCCAATTGTAAGTGTGTAGGATCTTAACGCCTGTTCTTGAGCTCTTAAAAAGCACGGAGCTTTATATCGACTGTCCTTAAAAGAACATTTAAATAAAAAAAACCCAAAACAACCCAAAATAAAACAAACCTTGGTACTGCCAGACTGCAAATCAGCTTCGCCTGGTGTGGAGGAGGAACAGCACAGACTCTGCAGTGCTCCTTGCCTCACACTCACAAGATACAGTACAGTTAAATACGTACAGTTACACACAAACCATATATATATATCAATATATATTCACCTTTAGGAATACATATTAATATACGCACACACGTAGTGCAATAAACCAACCAGGAAGCGAGGAAAGGAATAAAAAGAACAGCATTCCTAACAGTCGTGATGTTCCTGGGTTGTCGTGTGATGCAAAGTCAACTTCTCCAAGTTCCCATAGTGTGTAAAGTGCTCCTTTGATTCACAAAGCTAGTGTCTTCAGTTCAGGGTGGGGGGTGAGGGCTCCAGGAAAGGGGTTATTGAGCCAACAGCTGAAAGCAGGACAGCGCTAGTGCTTCCTCCTGGTAGATATGTGCTGACAGCCCGAGCTGAACAGCCAGGAGTCTTTCACGTTGATCCCGCTGCGCTTGGGGACCAAGGGAGGAACGGATTCATTTTGGCTTCTTACAAACACCGGAGCGTTACGCTTTCTGTCGCCATCCAGTTTCCTGCGCAGAGTCTCTTTGCCCGTGTCGTTCACCCAGCCAGGCATGGGCAGTCCGCACGGCAGCCACGGGAAATGCAAACTTCCCCAGCAGCAGCATGTCCTTTGCCTTGCTCGCTAAGTCCGTAGGAGGTGGGAGCAACCTCAGCAACGCTCTGGCAGAAGGGAGGCGAGTCCACCGATCAGTAAGCGCTCCAAGGCGTGAACACATCTGAGATGGGACAGAGGGGAGAAAGGAGGGGAGCCTCGGGGTGCCAGGAAGCTTGAAGATGCCTGGCTCTCAGCTGGGATAGGGGAAAGTACACAAACTGGCCTTGATTGCTGAATGATACCCTCCAACATCAACTGAAGCCAGCAGTTTCAGCACATCCATCGCCTGCAATGGACACAGCACTGGAATACCCTGTTCTTAAGCAAGAGGGATAGGCAGCAGTCTTATCCTTCAAAGTGCTGGGATGAAGCAGACTTCCATCCTTCATCCCATCTGCCAACGAGGGAAACCTTTCCACATCGGCTACGTCTTCGCCCAGGCCTTTGGGCAGGGAAGCATTTGTGCTTGCTGCAGTCACGCATCCCCGCACAGGAATCCGAGGCCGTGGAACAACTTCCCAAAATGTCAAAATACAAAACATTGAGCAGTTCATCCTCCAGGTCTCCTTCTGCCAAAATGGCTTCCCACTGCAGCAGCAGGCCAGTGGAAACAAAGTGATCAGCTGGGGCGAGGTGCATGAGGAAGGACAACACTGAAATCAGGCACAGAACCCCGACAGCAGAGCCGACAGCCTGCGCTCGATGCACAGTTTACCTGAGAGAAAAAAAACAACAAAACAACAGAAATCAACTTCTCGTTTTCCTGGCAATATAAAGTCTACCAAAACATTCTGAAGATCGAAAAAAAAAAACCAAAGGCAGAACTTCAGCAAAACCAAGCAGCCCTTTGAGAATCATTAGTGAGTACTGATTTAGACTAGGTGAGGACCTGCCCGCAAACACCGTGCTGGGAAGGGACAGGTCAAAGTGTTGAATAATTGGCAATCCAACAATGAAAGCCAGGAGGCAGCAGTTCTGATAGAGGTATCAAGATGTTATAAAGAACCATCATCCATCGGGAACAATTTATTCACTTTTAGTTACTGGAGCGGTTTTTGCCAGCAGGCAAGATGACTCAGGGTCTCTAGTGCTATTTGTCAGGGCTTACAACTGAGAGACTGAGCCCAGTCCAGCATGGTCAGTGCCAGATTCTCACTCTCTGAGACTAGAACACTCTCAAAAGCTAAATGTTTGGTGGAATTCAGTCCTCTCACAGGAAGACTTACTGTATTTCTACATTTATCAGAAATAAGCAATCATATGCCTGAGATCTAAAATGAAATGTGTGCCCACTACAGCCTACCAGAGTATAGCTCAATCAGGAAGCTGGAACACAGGGAGGGGGAAAGAGGGAATATCAGGATATCAACTGGGAAATCTATTAGATGCATTAACTGTACCTCTGGACAAAAGATGTGATTTAGGTTTGGTAAGAAATTGTACAATAGAAACTACTTAGCATTCCCTGTTCACTTAGCCCTCCAGTACCACACACCACCTGCCAATCCCCCTTTGCTCCCCTTCAGTGAGCCTCATGTCAACTGTGAAAGTCAGTGATAATTAACTGACTGATTGCCTGTGAGCCAGAGATCTCTTCTCTCATTACCTATCCGAGAGCTCTGCCTACACGGACGCCTGGAGCAGCCCAGCAGCACTCTGCCCGCTGGCCCCAGACGGCATTTGGTTTGGTTTGCCAGCTGCAGCCTTTCCCTCCGGCCTCACTGACACGCCGGGCACTGCTGTACATGGGCTGCTTCAGCCGTGCTGGAGCCCAGGCTGAGCCAAGCTGCTCTAACAGACTGTGGCTATCCCCTCCCGTCTCCTCTGCCTGCCTTCCGGAGAAAGAGAGGACAGAGGTGATTACACCCCAGCCATAAGGGCCGGGGGAAAGTGCACTTAGAGCAAGCGAGGTCAGCCTCTTCCAGAGTGCAGAGCTGCGGAGCCGGCAGCAGCGGAGAGTAACACCCCGCACAACAAAGGAGAGCACGAGGGAGGTGACAGCTCGGAGCAGCAGACGGAGAGGTCCATCTGTCCCTGGGAGAGGAAGCCAAACAATAGCAAGGAGGTAAGAGTTCGGCTCTCATGGCTACAGCAAGGACTTGCTGATGAGAAAATTATTTCTCTGCTGACTTCTCAGCCAGGCCTGGGTCTGGGGAGCTAGACAGCGAGCAGGCCTGTTTCAGAAGACGTGTTGGAAGGAGCCCGCGCTGTGCTGCTCGGCCGTCTCCGCCCAACAGCCGCTGCAGTTTCACGTTCCCAAGTGCTCTGTGCAATCCAAGGGATGGTTCCGGCTGGAAACCAAACTCAGGCCCCTGCTGTTGCCAAACCACTTCCTTCAGCAAGTTCTTTCACACATCAAAAGCTCCAACAAAGCCCTGGCAATCGTTCTACATGGGAAGTTCTCAAAATATGGCTCAAAACAGGGCCCTGCATTTCTAACGGTTTTCCCACTGGGAAAGCAGGAGGCCAGGTTGCGAGGAGCTATAACAAGCCAAGAGATCTCTGCTGTGTCCACCGAGATATAGCCAAAGGAATAAAGGATGCTGGGTACTGAAATTTCTGATCCATGGAGCTAGAAGAACACATGTTCTAGTGGGAGAAAAAAAAAGAAGAAGTCACTAAACACTCACATTTATTGATGTTTTCTATGTCTCCCTGTTCAGTGATGATGTTCAGGAGCCCCTCCATCAGCAGCAGAGCTTTGTGGTACCTCTGTGCACAGTCCTCTCGGTGGTGGAACATCTCGTCCAGGGCCGCAGACTGCACCTGCAGGCAACAAGCCCGTGCCAAGAGGTTACTCCCAGATCAGACCCAGCTTTCTAGCCTGGCCTCGAAGCTGTGTGCACACCTCCCTCAGCCAGCCTCCAGAGGCTGCACACAGCATCACCAGTAAAACCACCCGCTAAGGCCACCAGCGGGAACCGTTAACGCCCGCCGCTCGCTCCGTGCTACCCGTGCTCCCAGGTGCTGTGTGGTTATTACCATTTGCACAGCATAGCTGAAGATGAGCTTCTCTGCAGTGATGCTGTTGATCCGATCCATTAGTTTCTGTTTGTCCAAGAAGAACCTCTGGAGTCTCATGTTGAGGCAGTGGCAGGATGATACACTGGATTTATAAAGCTCATTCAGCTTCTTCACAACTAGAGGAGAGGAAAGAAATGCTTTAGGCACTACTTCCAGTTCTCCCTGTGTCTCCCCATCTCCACGCACAGGACCCCGGAAAGAGTAACTTCAAGACAAGGGGGTTACGTTAAAGCCAAAAGACTGTCAGGAAAGTACTTGCTGCATCAACAGGGTCTTTTTCCTTCCCTCTGTCACCTTCACCAGTTATAAGCCTGCACATGACAAAGCCTTCACATATGCCCAGTTCACCTAAGGCCAGGTCTATTTTTGTTTCCTTCAGCTGCCACAAGGCAGAGAGCATTTTGCACCATCTAAGATGTCTCACGCACCACCAGAAGGAACAGACAGGCCAGATACAAAGCTTCTGCTGCTTGATGGGCGATGACGTGCTGTGAAGCAGTACGTGACTGGCATGGGGTAGCTGTTGGAGCTGAGTGTGGATAACAGCACTGACTAAGCAAGGGAATCTCTCTCGGGACTCTGCTGTCCCAGAAAGAAAAGCCACTGACGCCTGTGGAAGGCCACCTCCTTTCCTGAACCACGGCAGCTCGTACGGGAAGGTTACACGACAGAGAATCAGGACTCAAATACGATTCTGAGGGATTAAATAACAATCTACATCGGCAAGGGAGGCTACAGGCTTGAATCTCCCTGCATGGCACTACCTACACAAAGTACTGAACACAAACTCCCACCGACATCTGATGCGTATTAACTGCTATGTGCACAGTTGAAGATCCTCACAACGGGTGATTTGCTCCAGGGGGAGGCAAATTAACCCATACCATGAACCAGCCTCTCTCAGCTACAATGCAGAGGGGCAACCTGACATGATGGCCAGATCTAGTGACTAAATCCAGCCTTCCCAGGCAGAGATAAAGAGAGCAGAGAAGAGCCTGCCTCCACGAAGAAAGGCCGCTGTAACTCTTCATCAGAGAGAAGGATGGAGGCACAAAACCATAACTTTATCAGGGTCCAACTGTCAGACCACCCTTGATCAGCAGGAATTTGAGGGAGTGCGAACCCTAAAGCTCGTGGGCCACATCAGGAGGGCGAAATGAAAAACTCCCTGAGAAGAGAGTCAGGAGAGTTTTTTGTTTAAAAACAAAACCCAAAACAACAGACAAACACAGTAATATCCTCCTGCATGGAGTACAATCAGAGCTTTGAACTGTGCCCAGATTCTCAGGAAAAGAGGATGGCTGTGGGTAGGGACCCTGCCTGGCACACACTGCCCACGGGCACTGTTTTTTCCATATACATGTGATACAAGTACCTTGAAAACCCTCGTCCCCACTGTGCCCTGAAAAACCTCAAGGGAGCAGTACTTTGTGGGGAGAGAAACAAGAAAAAGACAGCCTTGCCCAGTTCCCACAACTGAAGGCCAAATTACACTATGAGTCCAGAAATTGCAGTCTGCCCTGAAAAGGAGTCATTGATTTGGGTTATGACAACTTTCCTGAACTTAGCCTGAACTTCAGGAAGATATGTAGCTAAACCTATGTGTCTTACTCCATGCTGCCTGCTACAGCGGATGTGTGCTCACTGTACTTAATTTCTATTTCTTTTTTACACCCCATCCCAAGGCAGCACGAGTACTTTCAAAGACTAAGCTCCTGGGGAAGGTATCTGGTGGGTCAAATAGTGCTTCAAAAAGCTGCCTCAGTAATACAACAATGGTAGTTTTAAAATTATTTTAATGGCAGTAATTTTAAAATTATTTTTTCTAATCACTGAATCGCAGCCAGCTCGCATCCCAAGCCAGCCAGTCAGATGTAAATGTGAGGTCGTAACGCCAGCAAAGTGGTGACTCTGGCATTACCAGTATTTTACTTCCTGTGTTTTTGTTTCACTTGAAAAATCATCACTGCCAAGACAGGTCTCCATTTGCCAAGTAAGCACCTCCTAGAACACACGCTGTGTAATTAAGTTGGACTTATGTCAAGTACAGATAAGCACCTGAGACAGAGAGGTACAAGGAATCAGATAAGACACATTCCCCTCTCACTAATTAGTGCTGAAGATTCTCACAGGGGCACAAGCAAAAGCTTTGAGACAAAGTCAATGTAAGGAGAAGAACGTTCGCCTCAGTGTGAATTAAAGAGACTCGGCCGTGCAAGGGGACAGTAAGAAGCAAGCCCCTGGGTATAGCAGTGGGGGTTCACACTCGCTCAACCCCCTCCACACCCTTTGCACCACCTTTAATATTTCCATTCCAGGGCAGTCCTTTGCGCCGTGTGCCCAGCAGCCCCTTACCTTGCTTGACAGTGGAGGAGAGGCACAGCTTGCCAGCTTTGATCTGCTCTATGGCCATCTGCAGCCCCGAGGACAGAAGCTCCGCTACCTTCAGGTACAGCACGAGCTGCTCCGCGTAGCTGCAAAGAAAGGACATCGCTATGCAAATGCAAATAGATCCATGGGACAGTGTAAGCGTCCCAGAGGACTTCTGGGGCCAATTGACAATGATGGGTGGGAGGGAGTGACAGAACACTTAGGAGCTGGGTGGCTTGGTCCTTACCTCCACTCCCGGCTGAGGAGGCTGATCTGGTCAGCCACCACGCTCTCCTGGAGCTGGTACTCGGATGTCACTGAACTGCTCATCTCGCTGGAGCTGCCTTTAAGGGCGGCGATTTCCATCACGTAGTAGACAAAGGCCAGTGTGAAGCGGAGGCTGCGCAGGATGTCAGTGTGTTCTTGCTGTTGAAGGGATGCCAAGGTGGGGGTTACAGAGGGAAAGCTGGCAGGCCAGGGAGGGCTGCTCTACTAGAGCTGTGCCAGAGATTCATTCCAGCTTACACTGAGAACACCCAGACCCCAAACCCCTTAGACCTCTGCTTTGGGCAGGGACAGTCAAACTCGGCCCTGAGCCCGTACGCCACACCAGTTCCTCCTCCACAGTAGCAGCGACAGCCCCAGGCCAGAAATTTACAGGCAGCTCCCTGAAGATGTTGATAAGACTCGCTCCAAAATTACATGCCCCCTTTCCAAGGAGGATCCCAGCATTGTGAGACTCCTTCAGAAGGCAGCCACGAAGGGGGAAAGACCATCTGCACCATGGGCCTAGCTCTGGTCTCCTCCACAGAAGTGCTGGTACAAAAGTGAAAGTCTATGTGGATTTCCTGAGAGTGACAACCTCCTACAGCACAGAAAAGTGCAGACACAGTGTGTTCCACCCTACAGTCCAGCCCTCACTTAGCCTTTGGTCTTTATATCCTCCCAATTCAGTGCAGTGAGCCCTGGAGGAGGTCCTCTGTAGGGACAGCAAGGACAATCTTCTATCTGCAACTCCTTGCCACTTCATGAGTGGCATACACACTGCTACATACATTTCAAAACAGTTTTTCCTCTGCTATTACAGATCAAAGGGGATTATCCCATTTCTGGGAAGTTGCATTGCTTAAGTCACTGAAAACATTTTTGGGAAGTTAGTATTTGTGGAAAAACTGAATGCTTGTGGGTCCTAGAAAATGAGCTGCTGCCTGGATCAGATGCAACTCTGTTGTTTGTAGTCTCTCTGTAAAGAAGCGGCTAACCTGCTTGTCCTTCAAATAGGCAGTGGCTCAGTTCTCTCAAAGGGGGCTGGTAAGGATGCTTCCTACATGAATTTATCAAAAAAACCCCATGCTCAAGTTCTGCAAGCTTTTGTTTTTGATTCACTGGCTCAGGCGGCTTTGACTATCTGAAATACTAATCTCTCCTCCCACTGCCTTGCTACCTGGACAGTCCAGTAAGGTAAGGAAGTGTTATCTCCATCTTCCTCTATTTAAAAGCAGAGGAGGAACTTGGAGATTAAGTAATTGCCAAGTCGTACAAGAAGTTTGTGGCAGCACAGGAAACTACTGAGATCTTGCAGGTCTCATCCTGATATCTGTAACCAGCACACAGTCCTTCCTCTCTGCCTATATAGTCAGCTTCCATTAGTTACGCTGGCGTTCGTGGCCTCACTTGGCACCACGAGAGTCTTTCATTCTGTAGCCATCTCTGTATTGTGTTTTTAAAGCACTGCAAAAGAAGCTAATACCCAGCCTTCAATTTGCCCTGTCTGCAGCTAAATCAAGTTTTACAAAAGATGGAAGAACCACCCATCTGAGTGCGACAGCTTTGCTCGAGATAAACAAGGATGCTTAAACAGAAAGATTTCAATGCCCTGAAAGTATCAGCAGAAATCAGAAAACCTGCCAGGTTTGCTTTCTGGCCAACTCCACAGAGCACAAAAGGGTCTCAAAATACACTGTAAAGGTTCTGTGACGTGCAAAGGGATTACTGTGCTCAGCAGAAATGACGACCAAACCCAAATGACTCATTACAGACACGGAAGCCGAGCTTAGTGCTATTAACAAGATCAAGTTGATACTTCCTTAGGACACTTCTCTTCAGATCAGCGTCCGAAGTGGTGGCAGCTGGCAGGGCCCTGTGCTTCTGCTCACACTTCTGGGGCCTCACATAGGTAGGATATTCAGTTAAGCTCACTCCTATTGTGATCACATCAATGCTCAAAGTCGTAGCCCTGCGGCTCCACAGGTAATTAAGCAAACAAATACAATTCAGTGCTTAATTGACAAAAAAGTGGAGCTAAATAAAATCTGAAGTAGAAAAAAATCAAACCCACATCCTTAAAACAATGTATGCATATCTCTGCGGGTATCGAGGTTTTCAGCAACACCAGCAAAATTCAGAGAGCTTTCCTCGGTCCCAGACAGCCCACAGAGGTATCACAAAGAGAGCTGAAACCGTGACCGAACCTGCCTCCCACCTCTACTGCAAATGGGCAGCCTGACCTACATTTCAAATATATCTCAGCTACAGAAGCATTTGCTCTGCTTCAGCCTGTCTTCAGATCCTGCAGAGAGGGGAAGCCTGGCAACCTTTCAGCTCAAACAAGCTGGCTCAGCCGTTCTGGTGCAGAACGTGGTGTGTCCCCCACCTCCATCAGCAGCACAAGTGTCAGGTTTACATTTTTGCAGATCCTTTCAGCAGAGGCCGTGTCACTGCCTGACGCCCCAAGTGCAGACAGTCCTCTGACACATTAAGCTCCTCATGCTCTCAAGGCAGCTATTACTGATGTTGAGCTTTTTGAAAGAGAAAAGGCCCAAAGTTCCCAGGTTTTTCTTCAGAATCTCTTACTAGGGAATGCATCAGATAACTGATGTTTTCAACCTGCAGTTTCAGCTTTGGAAATGGTGAATTTTAACCCTGCTCATGGAGTGCCTCATGGACTAAACAGCTTGACAGCAGGCTCAGGAGTCACTGTGCTAAATGTGCCCTGGGCTTTCTGAGCACTGCACTGGCCTGGCTCTCTTGAAATCGGTTTGATGTGTCTCTGGAAGCTACCCCCTTGGCTGCGAACACAGAATCACCTGACCTCTGGATCTGCTTTACTTTTATTCCCTGTCCCTTGTCCCTAACAAGTCCCTGGGATATACCCACCTCCATGAGCGTCTCTTCGGGCAACTCTGGTGCCTCAAATGTAACAGCACCTTCCAGGTTGGCGGTGATGGGATCAGCAAAAGCGTACCGGAGACTTGAGGGGCCTTCCACAGCATCCCCACCAGCTCCCACTGCCAAGTGCCTGCCGGTGAATGAGCCTCCAGAACTGAGAGAGCTGGAAGACCCCACTGAGAAAAAAAACAGGCAAAGGAATTAGTATCTTCAATAATTCCTTGCCCAGCAGAGGGAACAATCCTGCAGGATCCAGGATCCTGGATCTGATAGGAGCCAGCAACAGGCAATTTGGAGGCAGACACAAGGACTCGATGCAGAATAACCACTCCCCAGCATAGGCTCCTTAGTGATTCACGTAGACCAGCGTACAAGCTGAAGCAGATTTAATGCACCTTCCAGAATGTCCGTCATTTATGGAGACAATTCCGAAGTACTCTCTTTTTTTTTCTGTCCAAACCCTTTCTGAATCCTGCCACAGTATCTTGGGCTGATTTTTATCATATACCACCAGAGCCAACTTCCCCATCATGGGTCAGCATGGTTTGAATAGCTGGTTCCCCGACTTTTACACTATCACTGAATGAGCACCTCTGATAAGCGAGGGTTTTATCACGGCTCTAAAACATCAACCACTCGGCATGCAAACCAGGAGAGCTTTCTCTTGCACGTCCTGCACTTCTGCTTCCCCCATTTTACAAATAGAAAGCTGGACAGAGTAAGTGACTTCAGCTGAGTCAAGACCCTAACCTCAGGATTCAGGAGACACTGTAAGTATGTTGTCCATCAGATGATTCCCTCACTACCATCTCTGCCTTCTTGACCCTGAATCCACCTTAAGAGCACATTACATATAAAAGATGGACACTTCAAAAGGAGTTTCTGTCTCAGGGTATTCTTAATACAGTCACCACTTCCAGAGGGCTTCATACTCACTGACACACTGCCCCAGAGGGGTATATTGTGACTGACGGGGGGGTGTCAGTACCAGCTACAATACTCTGCTAATTCTACCAAGGTGATATTCTCCACTGGCACTGGTCCTTTAGTAGGACATGTTTCTCTTCTACCTACAAATTTAATTTGCTACCTTACTCTGCCTTCAAAAGGTTCAGCAATATAACAATGCACAACTGATCTGCAGAGAGGCACAGTCTCCTCTCCTCCCAATGCTCTCTCCCTGTTGGCAGCTGTGCTTCAAAGCAGACCACCAAAGACTGGCAGAGCATTATCAGACCTTTCAAAGAGAGGAAAGGACCAACAATATCACATTGTGGAAACCCTGTAACTCCAAGAGGCTGTTCGCAGAAACTGTTATGATGACTCATGAAAAGGCCTTTCTGTCAAGTGATCTTATTTATGGCTTGTCCAAGCACATGGGGTGCAGAGTTTCACCTTGCAAAGTGCCCCTTCTCACCATTAACTTTGTGTAGTAACTATAACATAAGGAGTTACTACATAGACCTAATAAACAAAGCTTGTCAAGCACTGTTCCTCTGACCGCCTTGCCGTAATGCTGTGTATGTGTTGTAGGTTGACTATTCAACAGCCTTCTCTTCCAGGCATCCCATCAGAGATGTGGACTGTTTGGCAGACCCTAAAGTATCTATATATCAACCCACTGGTGCTTGGATCTGCTTCTAAGTTGCTATTATCCCCGCAAAAACAGTACGGAAGGCCTGAATTCTTTATTCATAACATTTCAGCAGTAGCTCGAGGCTGTAGCCAGGATAGTAACTCCTTTGTGCTACAGGCCTGTCAGACACTTTGTAAGAGTCTCTGCCCTACAGAGCTCACCCTCTAAGTAGAGAAGACAAAGACAGGATTATGGTCCCAACTTTCCAGACGATCAAGGATGTGAGTGGTTTTAGTTAAGATGGAAACGCAAGCTATACCCAGGAACTGAGTCCATGTGTCCCCCCATTCCAGTCAAGCAGCTTATGCATAGTTACATCCGAACCTTCCCCACAGTAATTAACAACAGAGTTGATTACATTCAGATGAGGAACAGCCACGAAGAGAACCCGAGCAAGCCAAAAATGCAAATACAAGTGTCAAGTGTCCAAATATTTTCGTAAACTGCACATAGACTCCAGCTCCCAGACACCCTCTCCCAAAAGGGCCAATTACCACAGCCTCCACTGCTGGCTGATAAGGCCAAAGTACTGGCATCTTAAGAGAAGTATCTGTCAAGCAGGAGTGCATTGCCTCGTTTCCTACCTCAGCAGCTCACAGTGTTAAGTAACATCACTAACAGCTCTGCAAACAGAGCCATCCTGGCCCTTTCCTAATGGTACTTGTGCCCTGACGTTGCTGGGCAGGGATGGTCACACTCGTCTTTCATAGCTCATCCAAAACCTACGGTGAAACCGCTCAGAACACAACACAGTATTTACATTTGTGGACCTATCAGCAACAGTGGGTCTATGAACAGCTGCAGCGTTATTCCTGAAGCAGAGAGCAATGAAGTAAGAGAAGAGCTTGCCTGTCTCTTCCAGAACTGGAAACCCACTATCTGGCATTAGTCCTTTTGCCAGCGCTAACAGTTATCAGCAATAAACTGGGATTGGCAGGAGCCGGCACAAGAACCTCAAAGGCATGTAGATCAGCTGAGCTCTACAGCCTGTGCTCTGGGCAGCCCTCTGCCACCACTAGTGCTTAGCAGCAAGGAATTCAACACATTTCTCTGCCCCAGGCATTCCCAGTGGAACAGGCAGGTAGGTATCAGCCCTTTACCTGAAAACATCCTGGTCCTCGTAGTCTGTGGGGGGGTTGTTCCACTGGGAGGGGATCCGACAGTAAAAATCACTGGGGATGGGCTGGCAGAGCCCCCAGCCCGGGCACCAGAGTGCAGGGTCCCTCCGTAAGCACCTGAGGGAGCTGGGGAGACAGTTGAAAGGTGCAGACTGGCATTACAGGAAAGTTACTCAGAGCATGGTGTGCCTCACCCAGCGGCTTTACGCTCCTGCAGACTCTTGGGAGACAGTGGTCACCAGCACAGTCCAGTGCTCCCTTTGGAGGCACCCTCGGTGAACACGACTGGTCCAGGCTGGCACAGACTACAGGACACGGGCCTGGGCAGCGTTACGTGTTGCTGCAGCTGTTCTCCCCTCCTCACTTCCCAACCTGCAAGCCCAGGAAGACCCACCCTCGCAGAGCCATTCATATTTGAGTCGCCTGGCAGAGAGTCCCCACTTCCACATGTTGTCACATTCAGAAGGGGCCAAAAGAGGAAGCCCTGCCTAGAAAAATCACACCACTAGCTGGCAATTACACAGCACACGTAGCCCACAGACCTTCGAGCGCTCCGCAAAGGAAAGCAAACACTCCTCACACACGGCAGTCACTTCCTCTGCCAAAAACCATCAGAAAAACTCCCTCCTGTTTGCAGGAGGCATGTAGGCAAACTGTTCGCCCCAACCCAGGATATCCTGCCAGATCTGCCCGGCTTCCCCACCTACCTGCTATTTCCATCGGCTTCTCATTGTTCAGGCTGTCGTTGCTGCCAGCTTCTGAGATCTGTGCCCCAAAAGCTGCCTTCAGAAGCAGGTCGGTGAGCCTGCCTGTACTCAGAGATCTAAAAAGAGGACATATGATGCAGAAAGTCAACAAGCGCAAGGTTTCAGCTAACTTCCACTCCAGTTTGTGTCATTCCTGGTCCACAACCACTTAACACTACACAGAAAACTGTCTGGAGCTGAAATAACCACTCTTCTTTCAACAGAGCATCTGAAGCTCGTCCTGCTACTTGTAGAAAGCATGCAACTGCTGAGACTAACTGCACTAGTGCAAGTACTGGCCACAGCATTATTACAACACAATTTTTCTTTGATGGAAGATACAGAAAATTAGTATCAGAGGTTACAGCCTGTCCCTGTGGAGGAAGACTTTAAAACTCAGCACCACATCTGTTTGCAATCCAAGGACACTAGCAGCTAACTACAGAATGTTTACAGATGCTCCACTACACCTTACAACTTCAGCTGGGCTTTGAAAATTTGCCACCTGCCCCATATTAGGGAACGAAAACACCACAGCGTAAAACAGACTAAAGCTCACCTGCCCTTGATCTCTTCCACAGGCCTCAATCCCAGGCCAGTTTGCTGGCAGTGGAAATGACCCATCTCCTTCAGATCTGGCAAGGTCTTGTTCCGTGTCGGAGTCATCATGACCCCCTGATGGGCCAAGAGGGTGAGGAGATTCTGGGAACTTGGGGTTTTGGGAAACTCAAATGGGGACACAGCCTAAGAAGAAGAGAAAAAATAGAGATCTGTTTTTAAACCAAGGGAGGAAGGTTCCCCTTGCCCCCTATTTATTTGACAAAATTAAACTGTAAGCTTAAAAACCTGCTTAAAATGAAGAAATCCCACCCCACGCAGTTACTTGTCCCCAATCCCAGAAAGACTGAAATGAAAGGACAACAAACGGATGAAAATTTGTAGCAGCCTAACACAAGCAGAGAAAATGCTGTCCCGGTGCCAGCTTCACGAGACACCAGAGCTGTCACCTGCTTAACCGTCTGCCGTCTCTGCTGGGGATTCCTCCTGGACACTCACTTGCGTCACCAGCCGAGCGGCTGCGTGCAGAGCAGCCCAGGCGGCCCAGTTCACTAATGAGCTCCTGCCTAATCTGGGCAGCTCCTTTTCATTGCCTGTTTAAACCTCTGGACGGGGCTCAGATGGTGAACGCCGCTGCCAAGTGAGATCTGTCCACTAAGAACTAGGACACTACCCCATTTCACACAGATCACTAGACAGCCCTTGAAGACAAGCAAGCAAGCGGTGTTGGATCCAGGTCAGAGTTACCCAAGCGTGCAGCGCTTCACCCCCAAATAACCCAAAAGATCAAGCCGTGGGAAACCCAGAAGCAGGCTCCCTTACATACCTTTGTAGGGGAGCCCATTATAGTTGGCAAAGGGCTTCTCTGCATGAACTCAGAGAGCTTTGGAGAAGATCTGAGCTGCCGGCAGTGCTGCAAGCCATGGATCTGCAGAGGCTGGCTGACTGGGGTATGAGCGAAGTGAGCAACAAGAGGATCAGAGTGCTGCTTGGTTATCTTCTGCCTGCAGGAATGCAAATCTGACAGGTTGGGAGCACTGTGGAGCCGGGAGCCCATCCCTCGAGGAGAGTGTTCAGGTGCCGAGGAACCTGGAGGGCCCAAACACAGCAACAAATCACATCGTTTCCTGGTTCTAACACAGAAAGCCAGCTTGATCCCAGGATCCACTGCTCAAATATTCACAGATCAAAACCTTCAGTGGATGGCTAAGGTTGGCACTCTGATCAGTGCCGTATAGCTGCTAGGCCTGATTGGGTTTTGACTCTACAGGAGCAAGAGATTTGAACATCAGGGAGATAAAAGTGTAGCTTCTCTCCTTCACTGCAGCCCTTACAGAGAAAGAGATCACAACTGCCAGAGCTCAGCAGCAAGGAAATTACACATCAAGCAGGCCACTGGGCAGAGGAGGTGCTTTTCCTTCATTCAGTCCATTGACTTCAAAATCCCAAATTCCAGTTTTCACAACACAGGGTCAGTCAGCACTGGAATACACCAGCTGGTGAGATGTGAATGGATCAATCCCAACTCCAACCAGCACACAGAAGTGCTAGCTAGCCAAGCATCAACTGAAGCTGCTGAAGGAACATATGCAACTTTGCCTGCCCTGAGACTATGGTTCTGGCCTTATCCATAAGAATAATGCAGGAAGGTAAGGACCAACGCACCGGCAACAGGAACCCGGCTTCTCACTTCTGCTCCAAGAGAAGATGGGGTAACAGTCTGGCTGGGCTGCTCTGGGATTGTTCCAACTTTGAGGGAACACAATAAAAAAAAGTGTATTCAGTAATAAGTTTCCATAGGCAGTAACGCTCTATGCATCACCTCTTTTATAGAAAGATGCTACTTATCTCTTCCATCTTCTCAGCCCTAGCTGGGTAGTGAAAAGATCAACTTCTGTAAAAGGAGGAAATAAAACCTTCTCTCTAGTATTGGTTTAGCAAGTCTTAGTCTGACTTTGTAGTGATATTAATTCAGAGAAATAGAATATGAATACTCTGCATTTCCCCACCAGCAAAGACTAATAAATGCAGGACTGGAGACACTAAGGGTATAGAACAGCTGGTTACATCAGAGTCTGTCTCTTTATAGAAAACAGCAAATTGCATCAGGTGCACACTGGGGGTTTTTCTTATCCCTTTCCACTTAAATTGCTTATTAGCACCTGAATTAGGATACCACATATTGAGACAGCTACTTTTCAGTTTGAACAGTGAAGTTCAAGCCCTTCAAAAGCTGGTCAGAATGTTGCTCTGACAACAATCGGCTTATATTTTTTTTCTCATCTCAGCCTGAGTCAGTAAAAACATACTTTGCACTTACAGAAGCCCTCTTCAGAGTCAGGAAAATATTTGATGGAGACACCAAAACAAAGCTTGCCTCTCCTGGGGCTAATAGGTATTTTCCTCTCCATTTTACCAAGGTCAAAACACTTGTCAAATAATCTCCTGAAGAGAGCCATGGGAGAACACAGAAACCTGAACTCCCCATTACCTGGCAGCTACAGCTGGTCATAACCTCCCTCTTTACAGAAAAGAGGCACATGATTTTATTAGGGCAGCAACACGCCCGTGGAGATCTTACCTTGTGGTGATGGCATAAACGGCTTGGCACCGCCAAAGGAGAGCTTTCTAGAGCTGGGCACAGATCCATGCTCTCCAGGATAAGGAGGGGAAGCACCAGTTTTAGGAAAACCAAGAGGACTTGTACTGCTAGACCTTCGGACCGTACCAGACCTTAGAGGAAACAACAGCAGCACACATGTTACTCCAGGTTCCAGTAAAGAATAGTAAGGAGAACAGTATCACTGGACACGTACACGCACAGTGCGACTTCCACAGAAGTGGAGTTTCATGCTGGTTTATTCTGGATCAAAATCCCGCTGTTCTAGGGGGCTACATTAAATACAGATTAAAACAAGAATCCTTGTTCTCAAGAGCTTCAAATCAAACAAAATTTTGCAAAACAAATGAAAAGAATGAAGGAGATTAGCTTAGCTGTAAGCAGGAAAATCTGTCATTTTTCACAAGTCACTTTTAGATGCTTTCAGGTATCTCAATCGATCCTGAACAAGACACTTTTGCATCTTGCCACGTCCGAGGTTTTTATTTTAGGCAGTGTCTTCAGAATGCCCTTAGAGGGCTTGATTCAAGTGTCCCTCCTGTGCTGAGCCGCTCACTCTTTTGTCACAGCAGCCATTTAGGCAGAAGGCTCCATGAGCGCAGGTGGCATGATGAGGAGGTAAAGCTGTGCCAAAGGCCCTGCTCTGCAACAGAGCTTTGACTCAAATCAGAAGCTACAGAGCAGTGTGTGGCTATCAGATTTGAAACAGTTCAGTACTACCCAGAGGAATTTTCTCTTTGGGCTTAATAGTCAGAATCGCCTGGGCTCCAAACTCCTTTAACTTCCTGTGAAGCTTCACCTGAGGGAGTTAAAATTAATTTCCCCAGCCCAAACATACAAGAACCTTAAGTATTACCCAGCTGCCAAAATGAAAGAAAGAGGTAACCAGACTAGTGAGCATGGCCACACCATTACTCTGGAGAGAGATGAGATTATTGTACGTTAATTAATGTTTTCTCAATATTTGAATATTTTCACCACCCGTTAAGAACACACAACCTAAGCTCTATTTACTGAAGTGCCATTTTGCCTCTGCAGGTTCTTTCACCAAGATTCCCACTACACTCCTCTATGGGAGAAAACAGTCTTTTCACCAAATCCTTCATTCTACTCTCAATTTGAAAACGTTTTATCCCTTGTTAAAAGAACATTAGTCTCAGTCAGTAGGTGGCTTTTCTGGACAGGAATCAATGAATAAGCTGGAAAAAAAAAAGGAACCCTTTGTGCTCAAACCACTGCAAGAAGCTGTCACCAAGGTATCCTGTCTCCTCTCCCTGGGATGTTGAATTAAACTGTCCATATGGATCTGAACCCAAGGAACAGAGGCACGTGGGTGTCAGCAGTGCAAGCTACATTACCCACAAACAGCAAGGTCAGCCTAATGAAGTGGCAGTATATCTACTAACATCACTAGGTTTATGTTTTACTTTATGCCACATTACAGAATATAAATGAATAAAATAGTAATGATAATAATAAAGAAAATCTGTTTCAGTAGTTAAGAATTTATATTTCACTCCCACCCCACTTTTTCGATGTGTTACTACATTTCTCAGCCAAATGAATCCATGCTATATTCACATGCTTGGGAAAAAAAAAGGAAATTCTTTAAAATTTTAACCTAAAAATCACTTCTTAAGATTCAAAGGCTTAACTCTCATCAGGTGCCTGACGCCAAGTGAATACACAACAAGGAAACTGACACCTGGCAAGGTGAAAAGATACCTACACATTCAGTGTTGCTCCCTCATGTTTTTAACTCTCCCAAACACTAGCCATCCAGAAGGCTGAATATTATCTGTGAGGAACTGGCAGAAAAAAACACCAGCTGACTGTCGCTGCTGAAAGATGTGGAATGTCAAACGCCACCCTACGAGACATGGGATAAGCAAGCAAGCAGATGGGCAGGACAGGTGACGTGGCCAAAAGTACACACGCTTAATTACTACCTCAACGAGCAACATATCTATCTATCTATCCAGAAAGAAGCCTTGTTACACAGCCACACACCAGCCAGTCAGGTGACAGCAGGTGATTTTTCAGAACAAAAGAGCCTACTTCCAGGTTTGCAGTCAAATGACTTGGCAAACGTGACCAGGCACTTGGCTGTAATGGCCTATTTGATACAGCTGATGGAGAAGTGGAATCACACACTAAATGCTTGAGGAAAATTTCTCCTTCCATTCCTGAAAGGTGTCTACTGAATTTGCTGATTAGAGGAAGTGATGGTGAGAAATAAATATGGCTTCCTGGGGCAGAAAAAAACATGACGTCAGAGATTTTGGGAAGGTGGTAAAAGCAGAGTGTGAATCATCCTGATTGTGTCCATTCCTCAAGTTCCTCTGTAGTTAGATGTTAATCTCATCATTACACAGTGGTGACTAAAAGGAGTAAAACATGACAGTTTGATCCCTGACTGGTAGCTGCAGGCTGCGAACCTGAAGCCAGCAGCCCATTGCCAGCCTTGGGGCACACACAGAATACCAAGGTACACCCTCTGCATCTTCTCCAGAGCTCTCACTTTACACACCACATGGATAACCAGGAGTCTTTTGTGAGTTCCAACACTAACAGGGCCCACAAGTTTTGCTGTAAAAAATATATTGCACATAGGAAACAGGAAGAAGCTTACCACAAAACCTGCCACACACTCACAGAAGTAAACATAAAATAGTATTAAAGTAACACTGGCATGAAACAATCTCTCTGCTGATCCTTGATTTATATCGACATATTGTGTCTCTACTTCCAAGCACACTTTGAATAAGCCTTATCCTGAATGAGGTTGGCTGAAGCACAAACTTAGGCTGATATAAGTATTACCCAACTCGTGAAATCTAAACTTAAACTAATCCAGATACCAAAGCAACTCATCCAAAAAAAAGACATGACACCTCACAGACTCTTCTGTTTGCAAGTCCCTGCTGCACAAGCTCTTTAAGATCCTGAGTCTCCTTTCAACCAATCTAAGATCAAATTTCAAATCTGTAAGAACCAGAAATTATACGTGCGAAGAGATAGAAGTCCTAAGTGTCTTGGATGTACAAGGTGTTACCAGTGAACTCAGGAGGTGAGCTGCACAGCTGAAGGTTGGCATCCAGGTCTTCCTGACAGCTTTCAGAAAACATGCTCTGCCTCACAGGCATAAATTGCTCATGGTTTCATCAGTCCTGGCTGCACAACCACATTAATATGCAACTCGTGTAAGACACATCATCTATGGTGTGATGAGCTACAGGAACTAATTAAGGTAAAGTCAGGTAAGTTTTGCAGCGCCATCCACTTTAGTTGCTCATCTCAACTTTTGCCTTTTATAAAGGCATCTTGGTTCTCAGACACCCAAACCGTAGCTGGTATGGGAAAAACTATCGGACTCAAAGGGGCTTAGCCTGCACTGAAAGTTGACAGAAGCTGTCTCACCTACACACACGTTGATAAAATTCACAGCACTTGGTAACAAATAAATCTCAGCATCACCACAAAAATATCTCCAAACTACATTACCAGATAAAACATACCACATTACCTCCCTCCAGCAAGAAGCGGAGCCCATCACATAGGAAAATTTTTGGAGGTACAGAGAACAAACTGTGAAACGGTTTGTTTTACAACCCTCAAGCTGTTACAGAGGAGCCCCCGCACCGACGCTGTCCCCTCCTCCTCCCAGTCCCAGCACTTACCGGGGAGAGGCGTATTGATTGGGAGACTGCAGGTTCTGCTCAATCCGCCGGTAGTTATGAATTTGCGTTGGGACCGGAATGGGCACCGAGTGTCCGTACTTGCTGCTAGAAAACTGACCTGGCCGGCTGTTGAAAGGAGACACACAAAGAAAATCCCTTGTAAGGGGTGGGCCTTCAGCCAGGGAACTGGAGGTTTTATCTTCACAGAGCAACTGTACGCAGGGAGCGTCCCCGTGGCTGCTCTCGGGTTGTGGGTTTATACTGGGAGGCAATTCAAAGTCCTATCAAAGGGAAGTGGCATCACACTCCTGAAAGTAGGCACCTTGCTTCCAGCACAATTCCCACCCACAGACTGGAGTTAAAACATCCACCCAAGCGCACCACTCCCTCCAGGAAAATTGGAGCCCTGCTATTTCAGGCCACAACTGGCCTAGTTTCCAACAGCTCAGATCCACAGCCAAAGAGCACATCACTGAACAGGGGCTAAACATTAGTGGCTTACAAAGGACAACAACAAACATTTCGCTGCCAAGAGCTACTTGTGATTCACGCAGAGGCACTGCTGCATCTCCATCAAAGCCTCTGCACACCAAGAAGAGAATACAAGCTTCTGGCATCTGTCAGGGTATTGGCAACTTAACTACAGGATGGAGAAGGCAACTTGGAATAAATCTGGGGGACAAGAGCTGGTATCTATATACCTATCAAGGTCAGCTAGAATATCTCACACACAAAATGGGATGGGTTCATTCTGCAAACTTCAGACTTCTGTCTAGTTCCATGCAGGCAGGTTAATCAGCTCATGCCTGACATCTATTCCCCCAGGTGACAGTTTCCTCTGTTACTCTTCTCCTGTACACCACACAACACACAAACCAAGCTATACCAAAACCACGCAAACACCACCTTTAACTAAGCAACCATCTAAAGCCTATTCCCAAAAGGCTCCAGAATTCTAGGATTAATTGCCATGGCAATGCTATTTACAACTGCCAACATCAATCGCAGGGACATGGCACAATTACAGAAAGATCTGATTGGTAATGAAGGCTTCTGCTGTCTTTCTTATTGTCAGTTGAGGACACACACTTGGGTCTGCCCCCGAGAAGCAGGAAGCATCACATCTTTGGGTCTAACACTCAGAGTGGAAGTGTTTTACATAAGATAAAAAGAGGTGTTTAATTCTGCAAGAACATACATGGGCACACGGGAAGAGAGAAAAATTTGTGAGTTATTTAGCAGTTCAAAGCTTCCCATTACCAGGATTTCATTTCTGGGGAAGGTCACTAGTATTCTGTGGTTTACAGTGATAGTGTTGACAAAGCTGCCCTGCAGGAATGTGTCTGCAGATCTCCACACTGTGCACATGAAGACACTCCTCCGTCACAAGAGAGCCAAGTAACTGGAAGAGATCTTTCATCAGGGCTGAAAGGCTAGGAAGTAATTCCGATTTTGTCATTCCTCTCTCCACAAGTTTACTAGTTTTTTTAAGATCCATGCATTCTTTCTTGTGTGCTCTTATTTCTTTCACCAAGAGAACAGACTCTTAATCTGATGTTTGTCTCTAGAAGGCAGCATGGAAGCCTTGATTCTTCATTGACATCCAATAAAAGAAAAGCATTCAAGGTGTCTGACTGCACAGCAGAAGGTGAGGCTTTAGTCTCTCTGCCTTCCATCAGCGTAAGACATGGTGTCAAGGCAGACAAAGCGAACAGAGCTTTAACCAAGAAATCTGAGGGTGCACATCATACTTTGTACATATCCTGACCTTCAACATACATTTCAAATGCTACTTTTCTCATCTGGTAAAAATCCTTTGCAGGAAAAGAAGTTCTCAGGTGAAGGGATCCTCCCTCTCCTCAAGAGTTGTAACAAGTCCTTATAGAAGTCAGGTTTCTCCACCAGGTGCAAGTAGCAAAAGCAAGAATCCAAATGAGGTGACATATACTAAACCTGCTAACTGGCTTCAAGCCTTAAAGACTACAATTGACTATAAATTTGCAAAGACCAAGAGATAAAGCTGAGAGAGTTTAATTACTTGGTAGTAATTAAAAGCTCTTTGAAAATGGTATTAAATCCATTGCTGTGGGATGCATCCAAGGAAACACCTTTTGTTAGGCTTACTAAGCCTCTTCAACAAGGAAGTGTTAAAAAGAAAAAAAAAAAAAAGAAGATAGCTATCAGCATATTTTAATTCTGCTTAGTCCTTACCTTCTTGGTTAAGAACAAGGAGAGCTGCTCTAGAGTGTACCATGACATCCTGAGGAAAACCCACTGCTGGCCACTCTAAAATAGTCTTTGCTTTCTGTCCTAGTTGGACTGCGTCCAGCATTGCTTGCTAGCCTAGAGTCACACACAAACAGGAGAACTGCTGCTTGCAAGTGAACAAACACAGTAGGAGAGAAAATCAGGAGCCCTCAGTGCCAGTGAAGCCAAGTGCTGAACATCTCACGACATCTACAGTGAAGGGCACTGAAGCCCATGTTAATAATAAGGGCCTACGTGGCTGGTACCAGTTCAAAGCACTTTCAGAAGACAGGTCAATGATCATGCTTTACACTCTGGATTTGGAATGACTGCTCCAATCTTTCATTATTTATGTCTTATTCCCCTTCCTGGACAGGGTAGGAAGTAACTTCTCAGTGTTTCTTCAAAGCAGATAGGAAAGTAGGAAGTAGTGCTAGAGAGTTTGGCACCTGCTCCCCAGAAGCGGCTGGGAATAAGTAGGAAAGATCGTAATAGCAGAAACATATCTAGATCATAGCCACTGGCATCCACTTGTCACCTTGTGTTCCCAGAGAATTTGAGGAGGCCAGTTCGGTGAAGACAGCGGTGAACAGTGAAATGCAGGCAGAATTTACAGTCAACTTCCATGAATTTCAACGCACTGTTGTCCAGAAGCAAGGCCAAATCCTTTAATAAAGACTGATCCCCAGAATG
This sequence comes from Baryphthengus martii, assembly GCA_013396935.1. Lineage (NCBI taxonomy): Eukaryota > Metazoa > Chordata > Aves > Coraciiformes > Momotidae > Baryphthengus > Baryphthengus martii. The sequence continues at coordinate 1,062,111 of VWZK01017961.1, forward strand.
CAAAGGAATCAGTTAAGGAATAAGCTGTTAAAAAGCTTAGCAGGTGATGGCACAAGAAGCCTCATGCAATTAAACTCCACACTGACTGTGGTATGTGCTTGCCAATTAATCTGATCACGTCAGCAAGGCTTTGAGCTATATTCTTCTCCTTTAAATCTGTATGCTTTGAGGCTATGTTTTGTCATTTTCTGGGCTCTGTTTACGTGACAAGTGTATTCAACACATAGTCCGAGACTACATTTGATTCTCAAGAAAGATTTTAGGGTCATCCGTCTCCCAGTGTGAAATCTCCTTCAACTGCCCTTCCCCAAGAAGTGCCATATTGACAGAATAGAAGATGGAAGCTCTTCTGCTTCTCCAGTAGGCAAGAATCAGATGGGCAGCAACACCGCCAGCTCCCTGTAAGCTAAGCACACAGCCTAAAGCTTCAAGCTCTAGAGTCGACGGGATCACCCTCCACAGGCCACTAATGTCTTCTCAACATAAATGTGTCTGGAGGCACTGGTGGTGCTGGGCAGCTGGTGCTGTTGTGTGTGGGCAGCTGTCACCTAATCATATTTCTGAACATCAAAGCTGAGTTTATAGCAACTGTGCCCTCCGATACTAAACAAGGCCCACGTAGCAGCATTAGTTTGTACAGACATAGTGCAATGAGCTGTTTGGAGCTTCAAGCGAAAGGCACGCATCTAAGCAGGCCCAGATCTGTCCTTCAACAGCAAGGAGAGATGAGCAACAGATGTGGATCTGCCCTCCTATTTCTCACCCAGTAATTCAAGCCCACAGTAGTTCCAGCCTTGGCTGAAGTGTGCTCTAATTCGCTGCACAAATTCACAAGCAAGGGTCTTTAGCTGGAATACTCAACGCCTCTGCAGGCTGAGCACAGAGGGGATGAGTAGCACATACATGTCAGTGGAGTACATTTACTTTCTGCTTGAGAATAATCCCTGTGCCCCCAGGAAACAGAGCTAATTCCAGCTCTTCTGCATTTTCCCCTGGCCCCTCCCAAGGGCCAGAGGAGGGAGAGACAGGCTCTATAGTTGGCATTGATGAGGACCCGAGGCTGGGGAGTTTTCCTGGGTGTTTCTTGTTACCCTTTAATTAAAGGAGAGATGTGGATCTTGCCCAGCACATCAACATCTGTAAAATCCTTTCTTGGAAACCAAGAGGTGTTCAGCTAATCAATGTTTCATAGTCACCACTAAACAGTCTTTCTTACCTGGATGGGCTAGGAGAACTGCTGTACGGCGGTGAAGGAGATGGTGTCCTTCCCTGACTTTCCAAGCCTGCTGAAGTCACCAAAGAACTCCTGAGGAATGATATAAAGAACCCAGCTATTAGGGCCTGAGAACAAACCCTGCTCCCCACCTAAAAGCATAGCAACAGAGCTGTGTCTGCCCAGCACCCTCTGCTGATGCTACTCATAGGAGCCCTGGAGATTGTCACGCTGCCCGACATACACTGTGGTATTCAGGAGTATGATGATGATGAGCAAACTAAAAATGGTCAGAATCAGGCAGGTGAGAGTTATCCCTGAAACAAAAGTTAACTAGGTAACATCTTCCATCCCATCCGCCAGAACCCAGAAGACTGTACTGCACAGTACACTCCAGTGCCTAAAAATCTCAGTTGCCTTGGTGATCTTACCCGCTGTACATCAGGCTGTCTTGGATCGGTTTCCCTCCTGCAGCCTCAGCAGTTAAATCACCTGAGGAACACGGAAATGCAGAAACAGATTAATTCAAGATAATTTTCTTCAAAATTTTTACATATTCAGAGCAGCTGAAGTTTTGGGTAGAACTTCCTGCTCCTCCAAGACCTGCCAAGTTGCTTCTGAAGTCAGCATTTTGGATAATACATAGGGGCTGAAGCTGATGCGGGTGATGCCGATCCTTATATCCTGAAGTTTTGGAAAACTCAGGCTGACAGGAAGTCCTTCTGGAAGGGAAACAAAACCTGATGGAATCCTTTGGGCCAACAGGTATACGCCCACTTGGTGCAATTAGATGCTGTGTAAAAAGACAGCATAGGGCTTTGAAACATCCGTGTCCTAAGCGGCAGAAATCCAGGGCAGCCAAATGAGCTGGCAGCTGGATACACAACATGGGGGAGTTTGTGCCTTTGCCAAAACATCTGAACACTGAAAACATGACTAGCATGAAACAAGTGTATACTCGTCCCGTCTCTGTTCCTAGGCAAAATATAAGCAACGCTGAGCTCTTCCTTATCATAAGGACCTTTCACAGATACCAGTTCTATTTCTCCAAATTCCTGCTTTAAAACAAGTAGTGCAACTGTGGAAGGAGGAATCACAGCATTTATCATCAGGTTCCAACTCAGCAAAGCATCACACGCACGGTCAAGGTTGAACAAGATCCTTCTGCTGGTTAAGGACAGACTCGTGCAGGGGCATACTCAGGTATGTGACCGAACTGGGGCCCTGGCCTCTATGTACATGAGGTATTTTCAAGCAATTCCTATCAAAGCATAAACATGGAGAGGTGCTAAAATTAAATTCAAAATGTTTGAAGAAAAAAATCCAACATATTTTAGTTTTTCTCAAAAGATTTTTTTCAAGTGTAAAATCCAGCTTGCTAGCTGAAGGCCTGTCGTAGACTGTGATGCTGAGTGAAATTGAAGACAGGATGACACGGAAAAAGCTTCTGTGAGAGAAAGACATTTCCCTTTGAGCCTACTTATCTTCTTTTCTACTTGGATTTCCAAGTTCAATCTCTTATTGAGGTCCCCAAGCAATCTTTACTCTCAAATCCTGTCTTTGAAGGTAATTACAAAATATCCTATGAAACTAGACAGCAAGACAGATGTCTCTTCCAGCTTGAGAACAAAACCCATTCCTGTTACTCAGTCAAACCAGGCAGGTTTAATCGCTCTTTCAACTTTCTAGTAACTGTCCTTAACAGTCACATCCCCCTCTGCTTAGAACATCTGCCTTTTTCCAGAAACCACCTTACTTGAGAACTGTGCTGGGACCATAACAAAGTCATCTGTGTCACAGGATGAATTCTTACTGCTGCTTCCACCAGAGTCCTTAGATCCATGCAGAAAGCCGGGGGAATCCTGGGTAGGAGATGCCAGCGCCTTCTCCTGCAGCTGCTGCTGCATCTCTCCAAGGGACTGCTAATTCAAGAAGAAAACAAACACTGGCTTCAGCACAGCTACTTCATCATTCTGCTGGATCCTTTAAACTGAGCTGTACAAGGATGCAAACAATATTTTGCTGATAAACTGGGGCTGACAGTTTGCCAGAAGCAGCTGTTTAGTTTACTAAAAGGAACAGCCTTTAATGTGCATGTCAGAACAGCGCATCTTTTGTTACACAAAACATACTACCAGCACGGGTGATGTTCCCCTGATAAGTAAAATTCACTTGAGGTATCGCATCCCTCGGCTTAAGACTTTCTGGATTAACCACACATTTTCTACCAACTCCATCTAGCATGGCTGGGAAACAGAGAAGAGCTTTCAGAGATAGTTTTGGTTGTTCTTTTGGGTTGTGGTTTTTTTTAGTTCTGCTGTTAAACATTAAACATCAGGTCTGTACTCGCACTGTTGGCAGATCTCAGTAACATGCACGTAAGTGCCTCTGTGCTTTCAGGACAACCCAGTTTTGCTGTAGTGCTGATAAGGAGTTAAAGAAAGGCCTGAAGGAGGCTAAGCATTGAGTAGATGTACATCTCTTAGCCATCAGATGGAGAACAGACCCTAAAAAGTCCCATTTTTTTCACTTCCTTCAGCAAAATAATGAATAGCCCCACAATCCTCGTGTTCTGCAGACAGATGGAGGAGGCCAGATGGTTTAAGAAAGCTTTAAGACAGCTGAACTGCCCAGGAAGCGGATCACAATCTTTATCCTAATGCATTTTTAGGCTGAGGAGGACTTGAATCAGCTTTCACTTGAGCTCTATTCAGAGAGTGTTCACCCTCCAAAGACTCCTGCTGTACCACTGGGAACTCTCACTGTACACACAAGCAGAAAGAATCTTGCAGCTGTCAAAGTTGTCTCTTTTCCACTCAACCTGCTAGCTCTGCCCTGCACATATGGCATTTTTTACATGTTGGGCCAGCACACCTTCACCAGCAAAACTTCAAAATGCAGAGTGGAACTAGTGCAGTACTTTTCTAACATGGCACCTCCTCCCAGTCTGGCAGGAAGTCTGTAGCATCCTTGAGCTTCCCAAACCAGAAAAGTTCAGGAAAGAGAGTCTGCTTTTCACACTATCTACCCATTCCCTGAATCTTACGGTTAGGAGAGTCTCAGACTACTTAGGACTGCATGAGGGAAGAAGCTCTCAGGGATGCAGTTATGCAACATTCAGAGGAGAGCAGACCCCTCCTCTCTGTCAGACCACACCATAAGCACCTACGTTAACTTCTGATAGTGCCTCTCAGCCTTTCGCACATCAGATTGAGACACCGTCACCCAGGGAAACTCAGAACAAAGCAAAAAAGCAGCAATGCCAGGGAGGGAAAAAATTCAATCCTTCTCCCTCCGCTACCCACCACACCACCAGCATTCCTGAGTTCAAAGTCAAAAGGCAGCTTTCACCAAGAGCTTCCAAAAACAAGCTTTCCGTTCAGTGAGCTGGAGGAATGTCACTTCACTGGTCAGTTAATATTCTGCCCTCCAGGAAAGTTTTCATCATTTCAGGTAACCAGAAAGAAAAACCTTCAGTTCAGGTCATCTCTCACAAGACTAACGGATTGTGGCAGGTCTGGTCTGAGCAAACAGCTTGGTTGAACGTCCCAGTGTGTCACCTGGGAATGATGGTAAGGAAGGAGGAGGGTCACCTTGCAAAGAAGGGTGGATACAGTGTGAAGCAGAGACTCTCCTTCAAAACAGAACTTGCACCAAGTAGGTAGTGCTATACCCTAAACCTTTTTTGGTTCCAAGGAATTTTCCATCTCTGCCAAGACAAGCTAGTATCATTAATGTCAACTTCTGCCATAAAAGCTTTCCGTACAGTAGGCAATAGCAAACTGAAATATTTGTTTTGCAGAGAAAGATAACCTTCAGGATCCACATTCTAAACAGACTGGAGAAGACGCTGAACCAAACCCAGGCAGAACCGAAGTGTTCAGTGACTTGCACCAGAAGACTGCAAAAGCAGAGACCTTGTTTCAAAGAAGTAAGCAAGGAGAGTAATACAAGCAGAGCATCCTCTGAGCTGTACTTACAGGAGGTGATGCCAGGTGGGAAGTAGAAGAGCTGCTGGAGGAACTACCGGAGCCTGAACTGGGGTAAGAAGGCATTGGCACAGAAGCAGCTAAAACCAGCAAAAGACAAAACCAAAAGAAGTTGTCAAACTAAGTCCAATCAATAATAAAAGGTCTTTTACATCTTTTCCCATCAGGTTTCTCTCATGTACCATCACATATGTCATCCATCAGATGGGGCAAATTAAAGGAGAACAAAACAAGAATCAGCACTCTGTTCAGTTGTACGATCGACACCCATCCCCTCCTCCACACGCTGTTTCACAGTTACAGCTCTGGGAGTGGAAGGTCTCAGAACATTTGACCTTGGTCCACTCAACAGCTGACATACAAAGGTAGGAAGGTTTCTGCCCTAAAGAGCCTCCAAATTATCGCTGTAAAAGAAGGGAAAGTAGACTGAGTTACTTGTCAGGGGCAGGAGAGCAGAAGCTAGATCATACCCTCACAATTTCTTCTTCGTCAGACCTTATGGCTTAGCACACAGACATCAAATGCTGGGAGGTCTATGCTAAGTCAAACAGATGCCTACTCAAACCCTGTACTTTTGCTGCCCAAACAGTCACTTGGGCATCCCAGGCCATATGTTATAAAAAAAATCCCACAGACTTAACATTCCACAAGGAAATAGTTCACTGCTTCCTATAACTCAGCACGTTCTCTCTCAGTCAGTTCTGCAGGTTAAAGAGGCTTTGTTTATTTAATCTTTGTACAGAAATTGTTCCACAGCACAGGTTTTTATTTTACCTCTTCCTTTTATGTTTTATTGTTCAATATCAGAGTTGCTTATTTTATTCACTTCATTATTGAACCGGCTTTTGTAACCCTCACAGAGGCAAAAAGCTCACACTGAAAGAGCTAGTTGGCATTGACCTTCAGGCAGAAATGATGATTAAGGCATCACAAGAGACAAGAATATTTAACTCCAACGACTTATGCAAGTGCGGCTCAGTAAATAACATAGAAAAGTTCAGCTCAGCTGAGGAAAGAGACAAGTCAAAGGTAACACTGGCTCTTTAAAGGACTTTGAAGTATTTACTAGTTCAAATTCCCCAGTCCACCTACACAAGACCAAACAGTGCAGAAGCTGCAGAAGAGTCCCAGCATCCCCACTTCAAGGCAGCTTTTAGTCGATTTTACTCTGCAACCATTTTGGTATTTGAATGGCTTAAGACAGAGATCAGAGGCAATGCTGAAGGGAGGAGAGGAAGACTCTGCTTCTCTTCCATTGTGCTGGCAGAGAATTAGCACCTTGTATCAGATGTCTGCACCTTTACAGGATCTGCACTAATGACTCCATATTTCATACAAGAAAGCTTAACAACATCTAGAAGAAGAATGCTTCTGTCTGAAGTAAAACTACCTCTGTCACTAACCACATTAGATACTAGAAAGGACTCGCACTATTCAACCGGCTAGAAAAAGTCCATCTCTCCACAATTAACTGTGTAAAGTTTTTTTAATGATAAAAGAATGGGAAAATATGCCTTTTAATGAAAGGCTTTAAGAAGTCCTTCCATGTAGCCTATTAAATAAGGTTAAAGGATGACTGGACCAGTGCCTCCCTAGCACAAAGAGAACAATCACTTAGATGCTGAACTCCTCAGTCTGGCAGAGATTTAACAAGATCCAACAGGAAAATGAAGCCAAAGATGTGCAGACCTAAAATATATGTTTTAACCTAAGTAATTAGGCACCCTAACAGTTTAACTGAGGTCACAATATGCTCCTCCACCCTTTGCTTAATAAAACTCAAACACTTTGCTGAAGAGGTTAAGTTCTGCCAGTGTTCTGAGGGTTGGGTTCACAATGAAATAAATCTTGCCAAAGCTTTGTGAGAGGCTACTTTCTAGCCTCTGCATCTATTCTATACTTCATTTTATGCCCTCAATGGACTGTGCTGTTAAAACACACTGCCCTGGCTCCAGTAAAGGAACAGGGACTACGGTACCCTGATGGTGTGTATTCTGGGAGGTCGGTCAGGGCCTTGGCAGGGAGAACTACACTGCCCACACCTCTTCCAGCACAGCTGGTTCCCACTCCCCATGCTCTGGGAATGCAAACAGAGGTCTGAGAACTTGCCTGTAACTTGCCTTGTACAGACAGACCTTCCTATTATGGAAAGGTACTTTTAAGAAAAGGTCAGTGGTTTCTGAACTCCATCCACACGTGCCTGCTGCAAGACCTGCACCACTGTTCATTTTTTTCGTGGAATTAGTACTTTTGTTAGTCAGTTCGGTTCTCTTTGAAGGTCCCCTCCGCTCTATTTTGGTTCTGTGTTTATTATTGATTTAAACCTGACTGGAATTGAGACTTTTCTATTTTTGTCTGTTTGCTTTGGACAATGTTCCATTAATCTAGGAAGGAAGACAAGCAGTCAGACTTGCCACTATCATGCAAAACTCAGGTTAAAATGCTGTCTGCACAAAGCAAATCTTCAGATACAGTCTCTACTAATCACTGTTCTTATTTAAAATCCTGTCAAATCCCCAAATTCACTGCTCTTATTTAAAATCCTGTCAAATCCCCAAATTCACTGTAATGTTGTGAGGTCCAACTCAAAAGGTCCTGACACTAAACCCAGACTTTCATGCACATAGAACCACAAGGTCTGGCCCTGACAAACCCTCTCTGACCATCACATCCCTGTTGGTGCATTTTTCAGCGTCAGCCACCTGGGCCAGCTTGAAAGCAAGACTCTCCCTTCCATCTCCTCCACACACCCAGGCACTCCCAGTTTAAAATTAAAAAGGGTGCAAACACTTGGCTCATCATGTTTCAGCTCAACTCTGAATGTGGGGAACGTTAAGACGGGTTGTAGGCCCCCACCCATATCCAGAAATTGCTGGATTGTAATTGTAATGTAAGTTAAGTCTGTTTTGATAATTGTCCTCTTCAACTTGTTCCGGCAACAAAGCAGTCACCCTATACCTTGCGTAACAATGCCAACTGGTTTCAAAATGGGAGAGCTGGGAGCCTTAAAGGCAAGCCTGTGCTCCAGCTGTGTGGATCTCAATACTGGATCCTACACCTGCAAAAATATCACTTCTGACAAAGCCTCCTACCAAGGGCTCGGTTGCCCTAAAAATATTCAAGCCTCCAGATTTTATATAAAAGTTTTATTTGGAATATGAGTTTTGCACAGACTGGAGAGATGCATTTTTGTGATTATGGGGATCCAGTTAAAAGCAGTCATCAAAAAGTTATTTACTTGCAGCCTCTGACAAGGCAATAATTTTGAGTGCAAGAACTGAAGGGACTTGTCCAAAGAATAAAGGTGCTTTTTAGAGTTTACAAATTGGTACCATTAAGATCTTTTATATGCAGGTCATGGTCATCTTTTGCTAGTTTTTAACCAAGTAGTTTATGTACAATAAAACTACAGAGACGGTAAAAGTCAAGTGAAGCCTGACAGATATTGGAGGCCACCACCCATACACTTCTGAACCATAACCGCTCACATTTTATGCTTTTAACTCAGAGTAAAGGAGGTACCAGTTTACCCTTCATTAAAGGCAGGAGCAAAAAAAAAAAAAAAAAACCAAACAAAAAACACCACTCCCAAATATTCTGCATGGGTACCAATTACAATATGTTTACTGAAAGAAGGCTTGCACAAGCATCTAATTATGTCTTCTCATGAATTACAGTAACACACTGCCCCATATCATATGCTGATCAGACCTGGCTACAGACAGACGACATTCTGACTAGACACAGTATTTTAAAAATACTTTATTAATCATTTTTTTTATACACCTAAAGTACATGCTTAGTCACAGGTAAAAAGCCCGCCATAAAAAAATAATATATAAATAAACAAACAAAAAATAAAGTACTTGTTTTAGTTAATAAAGCCCAAGGCCCTGGACCCATTCTCCAGGCTAAAGCCTGTGGCAAGCAGAGCTTTTCAGTACACTCTGGAGGGCAGCAGACCTGGGTCCTTACTTCATTAAAGGAGATGAGAAGAGGGACATGACAACAATCATCCCTTGAAATTGCAGTGGAGTGGATGAGTTTGTCAGAAATGTTGTATTTGAAGATTTTTGATAGAAATGTTGAATTTGCTGAAGCGTCTTGAAAAAAATGCAAATCTATTTAAACAAGGGGGACCCCCTGCCAGAATTATAGAGAATTATCCACATTTGGGTAGTCCCCAGTTTTCTGGAATTCCAAAAATGGATTATACTAAAAAGAATTACTTTAGAATTCCTTGAGATGATGTGCCAACATGCATCCACAGAGAACAAACAGCTGATGGCTCTTGCTTTATCTTTAATCATTGTGGGACCAGCTCTGGACTAGTCAGACAGAGTTGAGGAGCCCAGGTGATGTGCTGCTGGTGGCAGCTCCCGTTCTGCCCTTGACACCTGAGGGCAGACTGGTCTGCAGGGGCACGGAGACCACCAGGCTCTGCTGAGACTGCAAAATGTTCTCCTATGGAAAGGAAGTGTTCATGGTTGCCTGCAGATGTCTCTGAACTGGAAGATCCTGTAGGCAAAAGCTGCACAGTGGGTCCCTGGGTTTAGCTGAGGTGTCTGCATCCATCACATAACAGCTACTACTCCAAAATAAAAGATGCTGGTATAGATTATCCAGCAAACTCTCCTAAGAGAAACTCGCACACTCCAGTGTGAATGACTTAGTCCTGCTTCCACCGAAGTCTGTCAGCTCCCAAGGAGAACAAAACCACAAGGGCACACTGTTCCTCCCTGTAGTTCTCGACTGCAGGTCTGAGGGCTCTAATTCAGTCTGGGCACGACCATCCTGATTCAGACGCAGCCTTATCTCTTCTCTTCGATACTTCTTACACTCGTGATCTGAGCCACACGTTGAGATGAAGCAGTACAATCAACTTTTGGGCTCACCTTACCTCTGCATGCAGAGACAGGGGAGCTAGCCCCTGAGCAACTGCAACCTTGCTGAAGTCAAGTACTTCAGCTAAAACTGTGCAGATGTTAAGCACACTGCCACATGAAGCAGCATGAAATACATCCCAAGTGAGTTTTTCTTACTGATGTCACCATAATGCAGACCTTTGCTGACACACTGGCTCTTCTCTCACCTATTCAGAAATCAAGAGGACCACCATTCCCATATGCAGCCTCTCTCATCCAGGCTATTTGCTGCACTTCCCAGATGCCTTCATCCATCACTGCCATCTGGCAGTAGCAGACACCTCCACAGCAGACAAGAACCATCTTCTCCCCTAGCCCATTTCTCTGCACAACTATTTGAAGACCTCCAGCACTGGAGAGATGTTTCTCCTCTCATCTTCTCAAAGCCAGTAGTGGTCTCTCCTGTTTGGGGAGGACTCCAGGCCGTGAACATATGCCTGGAAGCGAGGACCAGCAGGGCAGCCCAGAGGTCTAGAGTTCACATTGTCCTTAGCGGCCTGTAAAGGTGCTCTTTTTATTGGGCTTTGACCCCACACCATTAACTTTGGTGCAGCTGGGGGCAAAGGCTGAGCTACAGTCTCCTGGCCATAAGGGTGCCTCTGGTTACTGCACAGTAAATGTGCAGAACTTGGAAACTGAGGCCAAGTCAGGAGAACCCTCTTGTGTTCGCAGGGGGTTTTCTGTTCCCCTGGCCAGTGAAGCAATGGAACTGCCGGAGGCAAGAGATGAGTTGGTGGGCACGCAAGAATGTCCTGAGGGAGTCCTCTTTTGCCCACGGGGGGATCAGACTTTGAAGAACTTTTCCTGCACAGCAGGGGCATAGCAGGTGCTGAGAGCCGAGCTGGCTTAGGAGCAATCCTACACAGGCAGAGTCCTCTCCTGCCTGCAGAGCAGTCCTGCTTTACAGGACTCACCCCACAACTTGCCGGCGCGGACGGAGACAGGGGCCTGGCTGGCTTGCAAGCTCCCCTAAACCAGAAGCGTCTTTTCTTGCCTGCAGGACGGTCACCTAAGTACACAGTTAAAATCTGTATCAGGAATAACTGAGAAGTCCTGCTCCGGAACCAGGAAAACCAGAGACTGTCAGGAATGATGTGGATATCAGACAAGAGGTGTCCATCCACAGCATACATCCAAGACGGGATCCGTGTTCAGAAAGCACTGGACATGCTTCCTCCAAAACTTCCAGCCCTTGCATTGGGCAGCCCAAGACAGTCACTGATGAAAATTCTTGGCTCGCTCTCATTTTACTCAGGAGATTAAAAGCCCAGGAGGATCCTTTCAGAAGGCAGCAAACCTACACAATTCCACTACATCAAATCTCTTGGGTGGAGGACTATTAGATCCCATGCACAAGAAGCAACTTTGATTTGCTTTCCACTGAAAAGAAACTTCTGAATCGTGGTACACGTGGTTGGAAGATTTCACAAGTTTTGAATCAAGAGGGAAGAAAGAACTTCCAATGGAAATCTGTCTTTGTTTTGGCCAGTTCTCAGAGGCCCCAAAATTTAATGCTTCTAAAACAAGATTGACCAAGAATTTGGAGGTAATGTGGAGACAAGATCTGGAAACCAGAGGCTGTCATTCTGCACAGCCAACCAGGTCCCACCTGGCAAGCAGAGGCAAGAGTGCCAGTTGCCACCATTCACTACTTGGAGTTGTCCTACAGATGTGGATGGAAAGCAAGGTCGTGCTGTGTAACCCTGTTTACCTACAAGCATCCCCACTGGCCAAGAACTTCATACAAAACAGCTGAATGCATTTCAAAGCTACTTTTACTTCTACTTTAGGCTTCTAAATAGCCCCCTAATCATCCCTTTGAAAATAACTCAGCAAAATTAAATACATATTGATAGTAAAATCTGGACATGGCACAGTAACAAACACTGAATCCCTGCCTAAATATCTAAGAAAACATAAAGCAGTCTTTTTCTTTCCTTTTGAACTAGCAGCAGAGGAATTCATGTCATGGTTCAAAGAAGAGCTGTAATCAAAAATGCAACACTTACATTTTTTCATAGAGGCACTTGCATCCAAGAACGGGTGATGGAAAAATTCATCTGAAAAAAAAAATAAATCAAGAACAATGACTCAGTGAAAGGAAATGACTAAGAAGTTTACAAAACACTTAAAGCATAGCAAGTTACAGTATTTTACAGTGATTTTTCCAGGCAATGCAGTCAGCCATGGAAGTTGGCTGGCTGCAATTGCCTATAGTAGTAGTGGTCGAGAATGCAGACTGAGGACTGGACTCATAAAAAAAAAGGACGGGAAATAATTTAAAGTCCAAGGATTGTTATGTAAGTATGAAAGAAAAAAAAAAAAGTGGCTTATCTGCTATCAGCCATCTCTGCAAAATCAGTCAGGTGGGAGTGGAGAAGGGAAATTAGCTGGGGCAATTATATGAATGAAAAAAAGGGAGGAAAAATCTTTGGCAACAGCACGGCCAAAAGCCATGAGGATTTGCACTCTGGGACTCGCCACCGGTACTAATGGATTTTCCTTCCCCATGAGGCACTAAAGAATTTAGTAAGGTTTTGCTGTAAGCTACAACCCTGGGCTGCTGGGGACAATACACTAAGTTAATTGCTAATCCTCCTCTGTCTTGTAACGGCCCCCTGTAGGAATGGGAATCAGCTCTTGAGGGCCAGATACAGTGTGATGATGTCGAGACCTGGCACGGCCACATCTGCTCACGTGCATCAAAAGCTCCTACCAGCAAGAAGAGAGAAACTCTAAGGTGCAAAGAAGCACTAGAAGACAAAGCCCCTAAGCTGATCAGGATGGCAGGTCATCCTAACTGTAGGGAACCAGGGGAGCTAGGTTCGTCACACTGTGCTGCCACTCATTCTGCAGAAGAGGAATGATGGACAGAAGGACTTCCATCGAGTGACCTTCCATCGCACCAACCCAAACTGATTGAGCATTGAAGGCACAAATGCATTTTCTAAAAGGTCACCACAGACAACAGCTCAGAATTCCCTCCCTTTCATACCAGACAACTGTTGCTTTCTTCACACATTACAGGAAACTATTCTACGGATCCAGACCAAGAAAAGCTCCTGTCCTGGCTTGCTGGAGACCCTCTACACGTGTGCCTGGCCCCGTAAGTAGCCAACCCTCCTGATGCCTCTCATCCACCACAGCTCTATTGCCAGAGTCCTCTCCTATCACAATCAGCAACTCAGCCTTTCAGGAGCTTTAGTCATGGACCAAGACTGATTATGTGGCTACCGAAGGCAGCTCAACTTGTTTTCCCAGCATTGATTTCCTGTTGCAACACCCAAGGTTTACAAACTTCTGCTTTCTGTAAACAGCTCCTCTTTGGCCAGTGAGCTTTCCAGAAAGCAGCAACTGGGGGTTTTTTAATCCCTCTCTCCCCAGCCCCTCCTGGACACTGCCACACCAGGGTCCTGCAGCCAGAGTGTACTGGTCTAGAGCTTAGTACAACAGGAATGAAGCTAATCTCTGGCAGGGAAACCTGGAATCTCACAGATTGGATCTGCTGTGGATAGGGAACATCCCTATCCTGCCAGGCGCTGCTCAGCTGATAGAGCTTTGTGCTTCTTCTGCAGCCTGCTCCCCTAGAGGGTTCCATCCCTCAGCTGAGCTAGTTCAACTGAAGGGGTGGAAATGATGAGTTCTCTCACTTTGCCCCCTTCAAACTGCTTATTAGTTGTGCTTGCAAAGCAAAATTTAAACAGCCCTGCTTGTAATCATCAGCAGGAGGCTTGCAACTTGAAACCCTCCCGGCTTTCCTCTAGATAATCTTGAGATTGCAAAGACCATCAGTTCCTGGTAGAAGAGCAGCTGAGGCATACAACAAGTTAATGAAGTTGCAAGCTTATGTGTTGCTGTTGTGTGAACCAACTAGACTGTGGTGGAGCAATGAGGAGGGCACTGTGCACATCTCCAGGCAGACTGCAGCAGGCCTCAGAGTACAAGGAGCAGCAGGACACCCTGCTCCTCTGGGGACAGTGGCTCAGGAATCATCCCTGACCCAAGAGCACGCACAGATCTTCACCTTCCAGGGCACAGGTGGGTAGAGGAACAGTGAACAAAAGGCACCAACCATCAGCCAAAGTAGATCTTCTATAAAAGGTGTAGGTGAAACGAGCAGCCTGTGGTTAGGTTGCCAGTAGGAGGACATAGCACCTGTCTGCTGGGAGTCATCTAAAGGAAGGGGGAGATCTACTTCTGTGGGATTTTAACAGTGTATGCACAGCTGGCCACAGACAGCAGCTGAAAACATGACAATGGCTGGGCACAGGGAAGCACTCTCCTTTAAGCATCACTACTATTTTGGCAAGAGGCATCATCTGGAGATGTCCTGAGCTGACACTCTGAGGAAAGGCAAAAAAAGAGTCCATTCTGTAGGTGTAGGTCAGAATCTCCCAGCTCTCAGGAACACAGAGGAGCTGAAGTCCAAGCACCAGCACACAGCAGGGAAAGGAAAACAGTTGTGTCACAAGCAGGGAGGAAACTCAGGCGCTGCAGCAGAGAGTGAGAGGAGAGGAGGCAGAAGCAAATGAGACCAAGAATATCTCTGGATGCAGAGAAAATGCATTGGGTCTAAATAAATCATGGCCCTGGTACTTGCTTTCCTCTCAACTGGCAGAAGATGATAGAATACGGCATGGGACACCACACAAACACCGAGATCTGCCTTCTATAAAGTACAAGGAATTAATATCCCAAATACAGGCTACTGCATGGAATATATTCACAAACTCTCCCTGAGAAACGATTACATCTTACAAGGACGTGCCAATTTATTCAGAAAAAGGATCCCACGTGCGATTAAGGAGAGGCAACAATCTCAGTGCGGCAAGATGTGCTGTAACTATCGTCCTGAGTGAAATCAAAGTCTCTTATCTCAAATTTCCACGTGTTAGACACTGACTCATGCGGTCTGCTCCCAAGAGGTACAAAAATAGCTTATGGGGGGCTAAAAAAGTTTACCAGCCTCAATTTCTGACAGCAGGGAAATAGGAACCTCAAAGATATTTTCTTGGGAAACACACAGCAGCATGATAGAAGAGGTAGAGATCCACAGCCCAGATAGCAAGTCTGCGGGGAGTGATGCTGAGAGGTGCTTATATCCAAGCCAGTCTATCAGTAGCTTCAACAGCAACCTTTTCAAAAGGCTTGTTTCCTCACTTCTGCATCCTAGTAATCTGTCCTTTACATCTAGCGCTGCATAGTTATGATCAGACTCAGTTAATACACACATTTGCTTCACCCAGAAGGCATTGTCCCCAGAAAGGCTTTCCTGATATCAGTAATTCAAAAGAACAACAGAGGCTGCAGAACAATTTCTCTTCATCAACCAGCACACACTGCCCAGGAGGAAACAATCCACTTGAACAGATAAAAACAGCAGAAGCCAATCCCCAAAAGACAGCAATATCAAACTTTTTACCCCAAGATCGACTAAAAAGCAATATCCTGAAAACACACAGCAGCACATTTTATTTTCAGGTAAAAAAAGGTAATGTTTGTACAAAAAGCAGAGAGCTCTATGACTTGTTCTGATACTGCCCACCAGATACATGAGACAAATCCACGAGCTTTGGCCCTGCAGCCTTGTTTCAGGAAAACTGCTTGAACAGGCTTGCCCTGTACCAAACACAGAGACTGAGGGGCAAACTTACCCCCTCCAACAGCAGCACTGGCCTGTGGAAAAAAAGCTGCTCCCCGCTGCTCTCCTCTGCACTTGGAGGAGACACTCCACCAGGACCAAATACCCTGGTGAGAGTACTCATATCTTGATTTATACCTGAGACAGGTCTAGACTATCTTTGCCCAAGGGGAAGGGAGAGGTAGGAGAAAGAATAAAAGACCACAGAGTTGCCTTTAGAAGACGTGGTGCTTTCAGGGACTCTAGGAAAGGTTCCACCTCTGCCTGCTTTCCTCTAGTGCAGGGGTTCACGAGAGGTCCTTCAGACTTTTTGGCTCAGCTAGACACATCTGGAAGCGGCTGCCCAAGCCAGAATTGCCCGGCACATAATGATTGTTCTCAGTCTCCTGACTTGGCTGGCATGAAGATTTTCTTTTTTATCATGTCTTAATTCCTTCTAAACTAAGACACATGTCTACAGTGAGAGCCAAGACACTGCCAGCTTTAGCCCTGATGAGAACCTGGAGGAGGGAAGGGTCTGTAAGCACCTACAGTCTCCTGGCTCATGTTATCACTGCAGATCCTGACAAACGGAGCGGATTGACTAAATTCTTCATGAAATGGGTGCAGCTTGCAGTTTTGGGAAGAAACTATGACAGAGAAAGCACATGGATGCACAAAATACACATTTCCCCTGGTAACACAATACAAGTTCAGAGAGATTATTAAAGCAGAAGCCAGGATGGGGAACGCAAATAAAAAACAGTTGCTGAAGGTGTGCCAAACATCTGAGTTTACAGAACCGTACTGGAATCAGCACATATACTAAAAACCCCCAAGACTGTGCAATCTTTCAGACATGGGTGAAATCTAGGTGTCCGGATGCTTCTCTAAGCACCAGCCAGAAGTACAGAGGTTTGTGCAGTGTCATGGCACAGAAGAAGGTGCAGACAGGCAGCAGAACTAAAAGTGGAAGGAGGTCTTACCAAAGTCCATGCGGTCCTTATGATTACGCTGCAGAAGGCCCAGCAGCAGCTGCCTCAGGTGGCTTGATGTCTCCCTGGGGATGCTAGGATTGAAAACAAAAGCAAAATAAGAGAGACTTGCAGTCTACTTAAACTGCTTTTACATATTCAGGAAGGGCAAGCTGCAAATGCAAACTCACTTTGTGCCTGCTGGGCTAGGAATGGTAAGAGCTCATTGGAGAGAGGCTAAACAGAAACATCTCTATTTGCCTCTCTGTTTGGCTTTTACTCCCCATTGTCACTATTAAGGCTACAGCTATTCTACCTTTAGTGGTCTTTCCCATGAGCACCTGCAGATCCTTTCACCATGCAATATTTTGCACATGAGAAATAAAATCTCTTCTACTTGCTCTAATGGGAATAAGAAGGTCATTAAAATGAAGCCATTACCGACAGGAAGTTTCCAACTAAGACAGTGGTGGTGAAATGTGTCATCAATTGCTATCATTTTAGGGCATTTCTTTTTCAATGCAGCTCATCTAAGACCAGCAAGTAACCCTTGTTTGCTTCCTTCATATACAACATTTATTAATGGAAAGCCACTAAGATGTCAGCAACTGCCACCTGAGCAAACTAAAATTAGTGCAGCTACTACCCTTCTCCCCAGTATAGTTGGGAAGAAATGCCTCTTCCCAATGGCCACTACGGCAGAAAAAAGCCAGTAAATCATTGCGTTCTCCCTCACCCCACAAGCAGATGGGGGAGAGGCCAGGGCAGCTCTTCAAAACCCCAGTAGATTGAGAGAAGCAGGGAATAAATGAAGGGATTAAGGCAGGGAAAGCAGAGTTCAGCTCTTGCGTAAGTGGATTCGGCTCTGGTGACTTTCCTCCGTACCCAGCAGCACCGTCGGAGGCTGGAGCAGCCGGGCGCTGCCAGCAGCCAGAGCAGGGCTCTCCAAAGGAAGCGTAGGTGGCTCCAATTCCTTTCCCCCTTGACTCTGTTTATCACTGCCCTCACGCTCTGCCAGGCTCTCCCCTTTCCCCATGCAGGGGTCAGTTGAGGTAACGGCACCGTGCGCTCAGCACAGCGACTTCACTGAGCTCAGTAGCACCAGGCTCGCTTGGGCAGGCTCCACTTTGCTGGGCTGGCATCACCCACTGCCGTGCAGCCAAGCCCAGCTGACACTGGGAGAAATAACCCTTCCTACAACACTTCCAGCAACTCTAGCCCTGGCACAGATAAGGTAATTAAAAGAAAAAAAGAAATAAAAGCAGCTAGGACAGAAAGGAGCGGGGGAAGAGGTGCAAAAAAAGCTAGCACTAACAGACTGCTGGTCAATGAAACTAGAGATGTGAGGTGAGGCAAGGTAAGTATTTATAGGTTTCAGTACTACCCAGTTATTTTTCCGTGAAGCCCTAGGCCTTGCTGCTGCAAGAATTTGAGACCAGCCATTCCTACAACAGAGAATGATGGCAAGCATTCCTCGGCCTTCTTTGTACTGGAAGAGGTGCTTTTCCATCCCTGATATCAGAATGGTTTTGTGTGCCTTCCCAGGACGACAAAGGAGGCGGCCACCAGGGCTCTGGAAGGGATGCAGTTAAACTGAGGCTCGGTTTGAGCCAAGAAAAAAAACAAACACACCCTCTCCTCAAAAAAGGTGTGCCTTAGAAGAACACCACGTAACGGAATAACCCAAGCTACTTTAGCTAGCAGAGTCTCCTGAAAAATACATTAGTGCTGGAGACCTGCAGTCCTCCAGTGTTATGGTCATAATTTATTTATCCATGACACACAAAGCTCTCATCCAAAACAAGTCCATTTCCCAGCAGTGACTTTGGCTTTTGTGTAGTTTTAAAGCCAAGAAACAAGCAGGTCAAGTAGTAGACCTCAGATGTCACAACACAGACCAAAGATGGTGCAGATTAACAGCCTGTTTGCTTCCTTTTATCTCTCATGTCTAAAAAGTCAAGCATTGCTACGCTACAGTATTATTTTCCAAGGCCGTATTTCTAAACATCAGTAACAAAACTGCCTCCCTCCTGCCGTGATCTAGCATATCTGTTGCCACACAAATCAGCACAACGATGTTAGTCATTTAGATATTAAAACTGTGAGGCTTTGGGGCTTTCTCCTACCAACAGGGGCTCCCCACCTCGGAATGGCATTTCACCTGTCTGCAGCGGGAACATTTCACGAGCTTTTCTTCCCCACCCTGTTCCCAAGCCAAATCACAACATTTTCCACCGTGATGCCAGGGAGGTGGGTGCCAGCTCGCCTAGCCCCAAGGAGAACGAAACCAAATCCTGGCACCGCTCTAGTCTGAGAAGGAGGTCTCTGGAGCAGTTCGTGTTTCCTCCTGTGTTGGCAGGGCTGGCGGAGGCAGTTTATTCATGTTTACTCAGGAAACAGCACTGATTGCAGCTCATGTTAGAGACACAAACTGGCTTGGAAAGCTGGGAATCGGCCGTTTACGTAAAGGCTGCTTTGGTTCTGACTTGCGTGGTGGGGAAAAACAATGGGCTTGGATCTAAATTTTGAAGGAATTTAGTAGTTAAGCAGAGGTAAGTGAAAATGGGAACTGCAGACTGTGTAAAGGACTGAAGATGAAGGAGAAGGACTAATCCCTACAAGAGCAGACTTGCTCTCCTCTTACAGCTGAGTTTATTTCTCCCCTTGCCCGCCTCCTGCTGCACGCACCACGAGGCAAAGCAGTAGCAGAGCAGCGTGATCAACACAGGGAACCTTATTAATCGTAGGGATTAATTTCTCCTAGTACGAGGGACTACCTCAAAAGGTGAGCAGCCACATTTTAGGCTCTGTAGTCTGTATGAGCAGAGAATACCCTATCTGTTTCCAACTTTGTGGCAGTGGTTTTGCTTTGAATTGTTCTGCTTGGGTGTTTTACTCCATTACGCCTTCTGATATAATCCAGGAGAGTATACAGTTGCCCCAAATTTAACTCTGGAAGAAATTTGTCCCTTGTCCCCAAATGAAAAAAGAAAGTACTTAAAGGGAAATCAAATGCATAGTGCAAGTCATTGATAAGAGCTCTAGCTTCTAGTTCCTTCTGCTATCTCTTGGAGCTGTCTAAACGAGTAAGGAAAAAAATAATAAAGAAAAAAATCCATATACAGTAACTCAACGTACCTCCTGCATATGTGGCTGCATTAGCAGCTCTGCCAAAGGGAACCAATCTTTCTGGTTAAAAAAGGCCTTCCAATTTTGTGGATGTATAATCTGGACTTCAGTCCTGTCACTATACCAAGCTGAGGTTTTCAGGGCAGCCATGAGGTTCTCTGCTTTAAAAGAGCTCAGAGGTCAAAAGGAAAAAGACCACAGCAACAAAACTAAAATACCCTGACAAATCAGAGTGCTGAGCAGCTAGGTAACATACACCCCAGCAGGATGAAGGCAGTTACCATCCCCTTGGAAACTGTGGCAGTGTCCATTTCCATCGAGGTTATAATATTTCCCCCTATTAGCAGGATGGACACAAGCAGTTGCTGCCCTGACACGTGAGAAATGGGAATGTGATCTGCAGTCAGGTATGGCAGGTTACAGGAGCGCCTGCAGTGTGGTCGCTCGCACGAGTCAAGAATTGCCATGATTTCTTCCTAAGGCTCCCAGCCTCTGAGAAGCCACATGTGGGACAGGGCCATTAGCTGGCTCTTCAAATCACTAACAACCCTGAATTTTTGTAATGTAGGAGAGAAGCAGTATCCGTGGAAAGAGAGAACACCAATCCTGGCAATCCACCGCCGTCTGACTTTCTCTGGGCCACATCACCATTGGTTTAAGGAATAGGGGAAGGCAGGTGGCCAAATATTTTAGTCACCTCCCTAAGTGACAAGCCAGGAGCATGAGAGGACAGACATAAATACAGAGTAAACAAGTGCATACAAACAGCAACACCGGAAAAATGCTTACTTCGGCATCAGCATCTTGTTTTTCTCATAGAAGAGGCGAAGATCCTGCGGGCTGCTGGCCTGTAGAGGAGGAAAAAAAACCAAACCAAACAGTGCATGAAGGAGTTGACAATGAAGGAAAGGGATTAGCACTTCTGTTCGACAGTTACTCTGAAGAGCAGAAAGGCACTTTTCAATTGCTGAACCAGCACAGACAACAAGAACTTGAGAGACTGAAAAGCCAGCAGCGTGCCAGAGGAAAAATACAGTATTTCAGCCTTCTGTCATTTTGTCCCTGACCTGGTTCTGTCCTGCTCTCCCCTCGCAAGGGCTGAGCTTCACTGCGGTGGGCTCTGATGCTCAGGTCTGAGCTGGCCTAATAGCCTCACCCAGGAGACTAAATAACTGCAGACGTGAGGAGTCCCAAATGATGAATGGCAGATCCTGCTGAGAACATGGATTAATGCTACAGGGCATTTAGAAAAGGGGCAAGGGATCTGTGAAGAGACTAAGAATGTGGGGAAACAGCAACTGAACTAGGATTTTCTGCTTTAATTCCAGGAAGCCAGAAGGCCTCAAGTCACAGCTCCTATTTGTGCAGTAATACACACAACTGCTGGGGATGTTGATGACAAGATCCCAAATTCTGAAATACAGGATTAAAAAAAAAATTTAAAAAAATGGGCTAGGCACAACAAGAGGTTTATGGCTGAGGTTAAAAATAAATCACCAGTAGAGAAGCGCAGACACGTGAAAATCTCCTAACGTCATTTCTCCATTTGTTTTTATGCAATGAATAATACAGGCCAGTAAATTAACCCCAGTGTCTCAAGCTTAGGCAAAATCTCTTTATTAAAGGCAGAGCAGGCTGGCTGGCATGATACAGACATGAAGGCTCATGTAAACAAGGAAGGCAGATCAGCGAGATTCATCTGTAATCAATTGGTGCAGCAGAGTGTGCAGGAAAGTGCAAACGAGGAGCCAACAAGCAGCTTCTCCTGATGTTCAGGGCAGGGTCAAAAAACCCTCGAGCCTTCCACCTACTTCCATTTCTAAATTAGAAGCATTTAAGGTCAATTAAGATGCTTAAAATGGCACATCAGGCAAGCCAATCTACAGATGGCCATCAAAATACCACTAACACAGCATGGCTGGAAAAGCAGCCACATAAAATGCTGTTTCAACATCACCTACTCCCTCTGGTTTAAGATGAAAATTAAGGATAACTGAGAGCTCAGTACAAAACCTCAAGAGAAACCAAAGGGAGCGTCTCAGAAGCTACAAGTATGAATAGACTCATGTAGTACTGATCAGGAGGGGTATTTGCATAGGCTTAGCAACCCAAGCTTCACAGCTCTCCCATCAATTTGTACCAATAAGAGCTACTGGATTCCTAAACGAAGGAAATAAAGATTTCCTGGTCCTCCTTTCTGCATTAACATATCCTTTGCCGTTCACAGACACAGCAGGGACCCAAACAGGAGATGCAAAATCACTTTCTTCACAAACCATTCAAACGAAAGTCACTTAGCAAAGCCCCTTGTTACACAGACACCAAACTGCATCAAAATTTCCAATTAGTGCCACTCAATTGGATTCAGTTCAGTAAAACTCCATTTTATACCCTTCCCCTTGCAGATCTTGCCCTGTAACTAGATTCTTTGTATTTGGCAAGCTCAAAGGAGGCAAATGTACACCCTGAACCAAATGGCTTGGCCATGACACGCTGTGTGTTGAGAAACATGCCCAATAGAGCTGATGGATGAGGAGGAACAGGAGTCTGCTGCAGGGCGGCGAAGGGCTTGCTCACAGGCACAGAGATACAAGCCTGGGCTGTTCGCTCTCTTCATTTCCTGTCGCAAGAACTCAATTGTTTCACAAATACAATGAAGCTCTGATCCATTTCAAACACTTGTTTTGTCAGAAATTTTCCTGGCAATAAAGACAAAGTATATTTAAAGCAGCACGCAGGCAAAGCCCTCCTTCTTCATTAGAGAGGGTTTCTAAGCACTAGCTCGGATAGGAATAAAATCCTCAACAATAAAGTTCTCCTCCTCTTTGTACAAATTACAGAGATATCCTTGCAGGGATGCCGTTTCTCCACATTCTGTTGTCTCAGTACAATTCCCACTTGTTCTGCAAGGGCCAGCTCCAGGGTATCAGACTCTACCCACCCTTCCTCATTAGGGCTGTTTCTAGGAGCCCACAATTCAAGGCTGGCCTCTAATATAGGCAGCTGCCTCCTGGAGAATAGAGTCATTTCAGTGAGCGCACCGCACAGACAACTATGGATCACCATTCGCTTGGTAAAACCAACTACATTTTCATGCAACTTCATTGTTATCAACTGAGTCACACAGTTCTGCTCCTAGCAGCAGGTTCCCAGGCTTGCAGGAACATGTCCACTGCTCTCCTGCTGTTAGCATCCATTTCAGAAAGCACTGGTACCTTCAGCCACTTTGCTCACCTCTTCTTTCAACAAACACTGCTTCTCTGAGAATCATGGAAGAAAAATGCAAAAGTGCTTACAGGATGCTAAAAATGCCATTTGAATTTCTTCTTCTAGGAAGATAAGGACTTAATTTGAAATGTATCTTCCAGGTAGATTCTTTGCCCAAGAAAAACAGCAGAGAAAGTACATTTTACACACCTCCCAACTAGACCATTCGATGTATACAGAGCCAGCTGCTACCTGTAGGACAGCATCCATCTGTCAAACACAGATGCAGAACAGAGAGCTCAGCTTTCCCCAAGAACAGGAGACACACCAGCAGGCCAATTCCTGCCCTTGTTCCCCCTCTCACGTTACTACAGAGCAGGTGCTTTAGTGTAACTGGCTGTGGTGGTTTTGTCTGTCCTTTCTATATATAAAGACAATTTGACAAATTCAATCCTGCCACTCTGTTACTTTGTCCTGAGCAGCAGTGGAAATATGTTGAGCCAACAAGGGCATTCAGCATAACCCTGCCAAATCCCATTCGGTGCTGGCCGCCTGCGAGCGAATCGCACGCGAAAAGCACGCAGGGTGGCCGGGGTTTCCAACAGCACTCAGCACTGGATTTGTTGTGCTTGGGCAAAGGCTGGATGCAAAAGCCCAGCGCTCAGTCACAAGAAGGCCAGAGACATTCACACCCTCAGTGAACAGCACTGTCTAGTCAACACTTCACAGCAGGTGTATGGAATCTGGCTCTGTTCTTTGAACCCTCTAGGATTGCTGGGGATGCACAGAAGGGATGCAGATATGTTAGAAAGAAAAAAAAAAAAGAAATAATGATGTTTCTAGCTCAGTAGTTCTAGGGAAGAGCTTAAAAACCTGCTGCAAATACCTTCTGTTTGTGTAGTCTTAGCAGCTGGCATTTTAAGACTCCTACAACAAAGTGGTTGGCACTTGGGGGAACCTGAAAGCACAAGGACCAGAAACAAGCAAAAAAAAAAAACCCACAAACAAAAAACCCTAAACCTTTTTCTTTAGTTGTCCATGGATGTTTTTCTCTCTACTCCCAGTAGAGCAGGATCAGACCCACAATCACTGGTCCAAAAGCCAATGGCTCATTGCCTACAGCAACAAGTCAATTACTGTGCCCAGTCCCAGCAGAATAACCTACCACGTCCAGAATACCTGTCCCCATTGACACAGGACACTCGAGGAACAGCTTTGGGAACAGAAGAGCAGCCTGCCTAACAAATAAACCAGGAGCTCAAATTCTGGGTACAAAGCCTTCCCTTCCCTAGTCTTCCTCAAAGCCCATTTCACAATATAGTTGTTGTAAGTCATACATAATCCTAGTATTTATGCAGGGAGAATTAACCCAGAAATAAAGCAGTGGACTTGGAACACCAGGATTAGAAATTAATTTTTCACCTAGCAGCTAGCTGGGACGAGAACACAGCAGGCAGGTTAACTCTTTCAGAGCTGCCAGAGCAGGCGACAAAACCTGCATGACTTCTCTCATCACTTCCCTGCTACCCAGCTCACCGTGCTGCAGACACATCGAACCATGCTGTAAAGCAACTAGAAGATCTACCCAAAGGCTCAGACAGCAGATAATCAAGTTTCATGGTTCTTAGCAGAATATGATCTCCAAGAGGACTCATGCCACGTCTAGAGACAGCTCTGAAAGTGCATGGGGTTGGCAGTGTGTCTGCTTACCAAGAGCGGACCACTTTTTAAAGGGGTCACAAAACAGAAACCACCAGGAACACCAGTGTGATTCCTCCCCCCTAAAAAAAAAACAAACCAACAAGCCAACAAATCAAAAAACTGAGGTCATTTAACTTTAATCACATTTAAAACACCAGCTGACAAGGACTAGACTGGTTTTGGAAGTTATTTTAGACCTCAAATAAGTGATTTTATTTTTTTTTAATCTCTCTCCCATTTTTTCTTCTGGTTGCTACATGTCTACATGGTCTACATCACCTCATGGCAGGCAATGAGTCCCAATCTTTCCAGCTCAGGTAAGGACAAGAGAAAACCACTACACACTCAAAGCACTGCTTGGTACTGCTCAGCATGACCAGGACATGCACTGTACAATCCTGTCCTCAGTGACAGAAATGAGGAGAGGCAAGTGCAGACCACTTATTAGGCAAGGCAAATTAACAGTTCCACATTAATACAGTGCTCAGCAAATCTGTTTATAGGGATTATGAATCCCATTAATCTCATCCCTATGGCAGTCTCACTGTTCTATTTAATACAAAAAGCTCCTTAGGACAGCTTCACCAGCCACCCTACCAACTGTTCACAGCTGAGCATCAGCAGCTTCTTTCTCGTCTGCGTGCAGTGAGGCAGGGAAGGGACAGGAATGGCTTTGGGAAGTTGCCTTGGGTGACCCAACTACAGTTAAAATTAATTTTGGGAGCTCTAGGAATCACATTCATGCACATACACACATCTCTGTCTCGATATACAAGCACGTTCTGCATTGACAGCTGTCTCAGCCTTTCCACAGAGCTGATATTTTCTCCATCTAACCCAGCCCCTCAAAGCCCTATTTTATTTTTAGGCAACTCATTCCTCCTCACTGCAGATAACACTGGAGTCCTTTTGGTTTGCATCCTCGGGAAGGTACCTAATTGGCTCATGCAGTGAACAGCTAGAGTGCCCAAATGCAGCATGTTTCACGCCACGGTGCTTCAGATTCCCATGGGAATCCCAGCTAGAGAGAGGCAAGGGGCTGTCCTTGCCAGCCTGGGAGGGAAAGCACCGTGAGGATTTAGCCTGAAGAGGTTAACGTCAGAAATCCAGCTCCTGGCTGCCCTGTACAACTGACTCTGCTGGTGGCACTATGTGGAATCAGCCTGTCATCTCCCTACCCGTTTGTAGATGTCCCTCTCAAAAGCACTCATTCCTATTCATGATCTCCATGTCACCTCAGTCCACTACCCCTCTCTCCTCCTAAAAGCCCCATAAACAATAGCTTCTCGCCTGCTCAGCGAATTCTTACAAGTCATGCCAACAAAGAAATAAAGCCAGTTAACCTTTAACTGGCTTCCCCACATCTGCCCTAGACAGGCTTCTTTCACCTGAAACTCACAGCCAGGCGAAGACAATTTGTGACACGCATGGCCAAATCAAATAGATGGTGCATAAAGAACCATCTGGGCTGAGAGCTCTTCTCTCTCCCTGATCAAACAACTCCACAGCTGCTACTGCAGTAACAAGCGGGGCATTTTGCTTCAAAACACAAACCCCAAAAGAGGAAAGGGCGTGGGGCGGGGGGGGGGAATAGAGAAAAAAATGACACTCATCCCAAGTCCAACAGATGTTGGATGTAAACTGGCAAGAGAGAAGTTACCCAGTCAGGCAAGCACAAAGCAAGGATCTGGACCTGCTGGGCAGGAATAAGATGTCCCTTCCTTGCCCACCACAAGGCAGGATATTGCCACAACTTGACCAGAGGGGCACAGGCGCACACAGGACTGCTCTCACCTCCGTGTGAGCCCAAGAACACGCACGTAGACAGACAGCTGATGGTTTTCTGACCACTTGCCCTTTCAAAACCTTGGCTGGAGAGACAAACGAAGCTGACTAGTATTCAGCTTGATTTCCTGCGAAAAGTCTTCTCTGTAAGAACAAATGTTTTCAGAAAAACATTTCTGTGACATGCTTCAGTGATCAACGATAAAAGACACCTAATTCTTTTCAAAGAAATCAGATGCCCCATGGTTGTGCATGAGCTACAAAGCAAAGAACACCTACGATAAAGTCACCATGTTAAATGGTATCTAAATCATTTGAATGAGTATAGTATCAAGGTGCCTTTAGAGACTAAAAGGTACCAAGTTAGAAGACAGAATGAATACAAGGTTCTCCTACATATGCAGAGTCAAACCTTCCTGTCGCCACCCCCACATTTTTCTTAATGCACAAATATTTATTTTCTTTTATCGTAACAGTCATTTTCTCCTCTCAAAGATACCAACCCTGGCAACAAGTGGATGCAGCCAGCAAACAGGAGCCATTCAGGAGTTTCAGTGTACTTTGTAGAGGCCCAGACAGAGAGCAGTGACAAATGGTATCCCTAAAGGGTCCGTACTGGGACCCGTACTGTTTAATCTCTTTATCAATTATATAGATAGGGGGATCGAGTGCACCATCAGCAAGTCTGCAGATGACACTAAGTTGAGTGATGTTGTTGATATGCCAGAGGGACGGGATGTCATCCAGAAGGACCTGGACAAGCTGGAGAGGTGGGCCCACATGAACCTCATAAGGTTCAACAGGACCAAGTGCAGAGGCCTGCACCTGGGTCGGAGCAATCCACGTCACAATACAGGCTGGGGGATGAGGGGATAGAAAGCAGCCCTGTGGAAAAGGACTTGGGAGTGCTGGGGGATGAGAAGCTGGACATGAGCAGTCAGTGTGCGCTTGCAGCCCAGAAGGCCAATCACACCCTGGGCAGCATCAGAAGAAGTGTGGCCAGCAGAGTGATAGAGGTGATTCTGCCCCTCTACTCTGCTCTGGTCAGACCTCACCTGGCGTACTGTGTCCAGCTTTGGAGCCCTCAGTACAAGGACAACATGGACCTGATAGAACAAGTCCAGAGCAGGGGCCACGAAAATGATCAGCAGATTGGAACACTTCTCCTATGAAGACAGGCTGAGGGAGCTGGGGTTGTTCAGCCTGGAGAAGAGAAGGCTCCAGGGTGACCTAACAGTGACCGTCCAGTACCTGAAGGGGGCTACAGAAGTCTGGAGGGGAACTCATTACAAAGGCCTGGAGTGACAGGATGAGGGGCAATGGTTTTAAATTACAGAGGGCAGATTTAGATTGCATGTTAGGAATAAGTTCTTTACCATGAGGGTAGTGAAACACTGGAACAGGTCACCCAGGGAGGTAGTTGAGGCTCCATCCCTGGAGATAGTCAAGGTGAGGCTTGACAAAGCTCTGAGCATCCTGATCTAGTTGAGAATGTCCCTGTTCAGTGCAGGGGGGTTGGACTAGGTGACCTTTGGAGGTCCCTTCCAACCTAAACCATTCTATGATTAAAAAAAAAGCCCGAAAAACCAAATATGCAAAGGAAATGAAGTTTTGCTTTAAATACAGAGTGAGCTGGTGGACAGAATATGAAGGACTGGAATTGCAGCAGAGGAAAAAAATTACCCTGAAGGAGAAAAGTGTTCTTGGCTCTAGTCAAAAACAAAACATACCATTAGTTTACTTCTTTATTTGCCCACTCTTTCCTGCAACAGATTCAGAATTCATTTTAGCCTTCCTGATGATATAACTGCATAAACATTCAAGGTCTCATCTCATGTGAAACTCTAAAGAGCTGTGGAACTCAAATTCAGAAAGTTCTGCATTTCATAGATCTGCCTTATTGCATAAGCGTAGTTCTCCCCCAAGTGATTTTCTGTGTTGTTTTATTTTTTTGTTTGTTTGGGGTTTTTTTGGGGGTTTTTTGAGTTGTTTGTAGGTTTTTTGTTTGGTTGTTTTTTTGTTAGGGAATCGGGATAAAGAGCTATCAGGACACAAGAGAAGAGGGATACAGTTCACATTTGCCCTAACTGATCTAAGAAGCTGAAGAGCTGACTATCGGTGGACACATCAGCACGCAAATTTGAGGTTTGGTCTTTTTCTGCGGATTAGAGCCACGCTCTAAAGAGCTCTCATATTAGAGGCAAAGAAGTATCAGCATCTCAAGCATCTCTCTGCTCTCTTCTAACACAAGAAGAATAAAAAAAAGCCCTGACAAATACAGTACTTTAAAGTAGTCGTTACACAGGAGAGTCTGCAGATCTCATTCAGCATGGAAGAGGAAAAGTAATATGCAGTGTGGCACATTAGTGATTTGGAACAAAACAAACAGAAAAAAAACATAACAAAATAGCACTGAGTCTAGATGAACTCCAGCTATGTATGATTAAAAATACATGAAGTAATCCTGAAGCAATTTGCAGAAGACTGTGATAAATCCCCCATAATCTGAAAATTTAAAAGAGAATGCCTTTCACAAAAAAACATGCTTTAGCTCATCCAGAAGTTATGGCATAAATTACAGGGTGGAGTTTTACTGGACTGTGTTGTATTTGGAGGGGTTTGGACTTGATGAACATAAACATTTCAGGCTGGAAGTGATTACTGTGAAATGACAGATAAGATCCTTTTGATAAGATCCTACTTATCAGCTCTAAAAACAAAGTCAATTTAGCTGCAATACACCAGTTACGAACAAATCATCCCAAACACTAATTTGCAATTACAATCTTCCTTATTGTCCTTCCATACCCAACAGAATTATAATTATAAATTATACACTGAGCATAGCTGTAAATAGAAATGGGTTTTGTAAGTGTGGACCTGGAAAAAAACCCACTGCTTTAACTGATTCATGGTAAATTTTGGAATACATGACCCTTCCTAAGGATTTATAACCAGGAAATACATTTCACTGAAATACAGCCTAGAGAAGGGAAGTCATATTCTAGTAACACATCCAGCATTGCAACATATAAAGCATCATGTTGTCAAAATGTTGGACAGCCAGACCTCCATGAGGCTGGATCTATGGGAGTTAATATTATAGATGACAGAAGCCTTAGAGTAAATGGATTAAAAGGAAAAAGAAAACAAGCAAGAGTCAGAAACATTAGATCTAAGCAACTCACCTGAAAAGGAGCCTTTCCTGTTAGACACTGATAAATAATGGTTCCTATACTCCAGAGGTCAGCTTTGGCATCGTAGTGTTGAGACATAATGACTTCTGGTGCCTTTTAGGGGAAAGAACAGAAAACTGGTTTGTGAAAAAGGTAGAGTTTGTGTTTTGGTTTGTTTTTGTGTGTCTGTTGTTTCTGGGGGTTCTCCCCCCCTTTTTTTTTTCTTCATAGCTGCAAGAAAGAAACAAGAGATCATTATCCTTTAGAAATTCCCGATCTGAATCTCCCAATAACCATGAAAGATTTGCTCCTGAGAAGACAGCAACACTACATTGAAAGGGTCAATTCCCTATCTATGTGGGGAAAGCAGAGACAGACAAAAAACCAAAACCCTATGCTCTTTGGATAGTTTGGAGAAACTCAGTACTTTGCCCCAGGGTACCGTTTTCTGCTGAACCCACCTGTGTTCAGAAGCAGCCTCACTGATATCACACAGACAGATCTTCTAACCCAAAGCAAGTTACAGGCACATGATCAAGAGCAACAAAAGGCTCACACTGCCCAGGTAAGCTTCAGCCTTCACCCTGATCTGCATCACTTACATGCTTTCCTCATTTAGCCCAAGATGGCAGCATATTAATTATGCTCCAGAGCCTGCTGCCAAGGTCACAGTTTGGGTTCCAAGGCAGATCTGTGCCTTTCAGTCCAACAGCTTGAACCCGGCTGTGCGTCAGACCCTGGTTTCTAATCTCACACCATGCCCTCAGCTGCTCCCTCCCAGGCTCGTTCCAGAAGCTGGAGACTGAGCAAGCCCACAAAGCTCCGTGGCTGAGGAGGCAGAGTGTCTTACGAGCAGCAGAAGAGGGACAGAAGGGCAGGCTTCCTAATTCCACATGTTTATAACATAAGATTTCATTGCAGTGCTGCCAGCATGGAACAGCATCAATTTTCTAGCTCTGTTAGAAGTGAAGGCCACATGTTTGCTGCCATATTTTTTTTTTCCATTACAAGTTGTGAACAGGAGCTCAGCCTGTCCCTAATGGAAGCAGATATAACTCCAAACAAAGCCAAGGAAGCAGGAGAACCACACAAGGAGGTTTCATGTCTCTTGTGCCATAGGTCATGTGAGGGTTCAGACAGAAAATTCATTCTGGTATGGGTAAAAGACCTTTTTAAAAAGAAAGGGCAAACTGAAAAGAGCAACAATGGGCTATGAGCTAAAGTAGGGAGTGAAGGTCTGCCCTACCAGCAGATGTTCCCACGAGATCCATGACAGCAGTAGGGACAGACTTCAAAAACCTTCTAAATCCCATCTGAACCCTCCCTCCCCATCTTCCTTCAAATCCATCAGTAAACAGAGAACAATATGAAACACTGAGATCCCTTGTAATGTTCAGAGTTGTTTAAAACAAAAATAAAAAGAAGTAACTAGAAAAAGGTCATCACTAGCTTCCTCCAGCCCTTTGAAAAAATAAGCTGGATGTTTTCATTTACTTTCATGAGAGACTCCAAAAGAAAAAGTATCACTAAAAATAGACAATTCAGGAAACTCGCAGGAGAAAAAAAAAATGACATCATCTTCACATATAGCACAGTTCAAATAAACATTAGGCTCCAAAAAAGGGAGAGAGAGGAAGTCTGTTCTACTTGAGTTAGTACTGTGGAACAGACTACCAGACACGCCACTTCTGCGCAGGGCAACACAGCCCAGCCTAACTCTGCCCAAAAATTACAGAGAAAAAGAACTAACTTTGAGTTGATGAGATCATGTTCAAAAATCAGGTGCCTACTGCCTCAGGGTCCTTGTAAAAATTTCAGCCTAAATTGATCCACATCATCTTTTTCCTTT
The DNA here is from genome assembly GCA_013396935.1 of Baryphthengus martii. Classification (NCBI taxonomy): domain Eukaryota; kingdom Metazoa; phylum Chordata; class Aves; order Coraciiformes; family Momotidae; genus Baryphthengus; species Baryphthengus martii. Next base: position 1,093,679 of record VWZK01017961.1, read on the forward strand.
GAGCTCAGACACTCATGTCCCCAGAAACCAATACATGGCTGGCTTTGAAAATTTTATTTCTGGCCTGGTTTTGTCATTTTTAATTTCACCGACTTGATGCAACACTGAGGTCTTGACTGATGCCATGGGCACAAACAAGAAATCTCCTCCTCACATCCTGGTCCCAGAGTGGAAAGTACAAATGGGGGTGAAAGTGATGGGTTTGTTGGTTGGGTTTGGTTTTTTTAAAACATATCTGTTTCACAAGCTAAGTAGTCATCTTGGAAGCAGCTGGTTTGGTGAAAAAAAAACTGGGAAGTGAGGTTAGGGAGTGGGAACGCACAAAACTTAATTTGCAAGCAGAGCTCCGTTTACACCCGTTGGCCAAGTTGTGCAGCAAAGCCGAGCTGGCACTAAGTTAGTCAGAACGGCAAAAGTCTCTGCCTGCATAGGTCCAGAGATCTGAAGGAATTTTGCAAGACCAAAGAGCTAAAACTAGTTGGAGATTTTACAAAACTGCTGTTACACAGGGACCTTGCTCCTGATGCTGTGGCCTTAGCAAAAATGACTGCAAAGCCCGAAGTGACAACAGGCTTGAGGAACCACTCTGTCTCCAAAGGGCTTGCTGAAGCACTGATTTACTGAGGTTCCTCGCAAGGAAGCAACACCTCAAATATAGCTAGATATGTGAAAGATCACTCCAGCCCTCACTCTGTTATTGCTGCTTCACTGGCAGCAGAGGAAAGATTTAATTCCCCGATGCCTTCAGTGGAGAGCTGTGGTCCTCTCCGTAACATGCAGTTTCTGGAAGCAGACAGCAACCAGGACTCTGTGTTCTCAGTTTTATTTATCCACAGCTCACCCGAAAGTTAGGTGACACCACAAGCACCTGTCGTCCAACATTACCAGTAGTTAGAATTTTATGAAGTTTCCCTGTGTAGTTGCTGGTTTCTGACAAGTAAATAATTTTACCTTTGCAGGGGGTGGATGGGGGCGGGGGGGAAACTAGCAGAACACAAAGCCTTGCTTCTGGGAGGCAAAGAAAGATACAGAAAAACCTGTAGGCAAAATACACGTACCATGTACATTGGTGAGCCACATAATGTTGCTGCCATCATATTATTCTGCAGGTATCGGGCAAATCCAAAGTCAGCTACAAAGAGAAATGGAGGCAGGTCAGGATCAGACACAGTTCCAGAGAGCCAGCACCTTCTCCAGTTGATTCCCCTTACTTTACATTCACTTCCCATGAATCTTCACAGCAACTGAAGCACCCTATCTTAACAAGGCTTTGATAGCTCTTTTTTTGAGCAGCCACATCCTTGTGCTGTTATTAATGCATGTTACAGACACTAGAAATGAGTAGACCGAGCCACAAAAGTATTCAGAAGAACAAACTACCATCCCTTTTTCAGAGACCAACAGCCACTCTTTCCTGGACCCACTTTCCTGCACTCCAAAATGCCAGCTGCTGGAAGCTGGTAGAGCTCTCTTGGCTTCAACGAGAGTGTGTCAGTTCATACAATCTGCTGCTATCCCTACCTTTAATTTGAGGAACTGAAAGTTCCCCTCCATTAAGAAAGCTGCAATGAAACGGATATCCAAGAGAAACCACTACACACCACAACCCACATTTCTAGACCATCCTGCTCCTTTAGAGGAGTTTCAACAGTGCTAACCTCAGCATAAGGACAGAAAGCTGGGCCATAGCTCACCTGGTGGCTAGAAGAGCTAGGGACAAGGAATACCAAGATGAATTACCTCTGCAGGTTATTCAGCATCTGATCAGATGATAATGACAGGTTCTCTCAAGGTTACCAGATATTTCAAGCCAAGAGATTGACACAGCTGTTTACACTGTCACCTGTCACTGATGGATTGGTAGGGCCAGCTATTCCCTGCACCATGTACTTCTCAGGGAAGTGGGAGAGAGGGGCTGTAAGATACATCACATCCAAAAGCAGATGTGCCCACAGCCCTCCTGCCTGCGTTCGCGTCTCCAGTCACTCCCACCTTCCCGATAACTCCACACTTCAGAAAAAAGAAAACCCCCCACTTCAGGCAAATGGGCAGCAATGTTTCCAACTTTTCCACAGGACCTCATTTCTCAGCTGAATGAAAGCATTAACACTTCCTCCACAGCACAGGCTTCAGGCAAGGAATAGTTTTATTTAATCAGTGTCAGCTTCAGCTCCTGAACTGTAACATAATCAGAAGTCCATGTGTGGCGGGTGATACCATCCAGCACTCATTTCTGAGGGACCACAGGGGATATATGTGCTCTGTAACTGGATTTCTGGAGCAGTTGTCCCAACTACAGGTCTATTTGTGCCACTTGCCTAATGTGCAAAAAGCGAATTTCTTCAAGATGCCGCTAAGAAGCCTGCCTCTAACTGGGGCTGTGGAAACGTCTGCTTTTAGGTGTGCCTGACTCCCAGTGGGCTTTCTGAGGCCAGTCAGGAGAGCAACTGGTTTTGGGCCTTGAGACACCAACATTTACTTCAATACTATTAAAAGCTGAAAACAAAAGTCACAATGCTGGCTCATTTCTTGGTAATCTTGGATGTACAAGCCAATTAGGGCAGGCTGGTGCTTGTTTTTACCAAGCGAGACACCGTTCCACTGGAAGTGGAGCAAAGCCTGCCCAACTCTTTTGTGTTAGTCTGTGCCCTCGCAGAGCGGAAAGCTCTTGCTCCTAACTGCTTGGAGCCAACCAAAGCTATTTGACAGCAAAACTAAGCAAGGAAGATGAAAAACATTAGGGCATTTTGAAAACTGCAGCAATTCTTTCCTTCTTCTAGACTGTTCCCCAAAGAAAGATTAAGGCTTGACACATATCCATCACCAAACTCTCCTGAGAGTACTTATGGTGACGTTTGTAACAGGGTCTTACCGATCTTTATACGAATGTTGTTGGGATTTGATTTCCTGCCTCCAGCATAGGAAAGGAGGATATTCTGTGGTTTCAGGTCCCGATGGATGATGCCTTTGCTGTGCAGCATTTTCATGGCACCTGCTATCTGCTGGAGAAAGAGCCTGATGGTGTCTTCACTAAGTGTTCGCATGGCTAAGAAGGAGGAAAAAAAAAAAAACACACAAAACAAAAACCGCAGATGAAGACATTGCAGTGCCAGTTCTCTGAAGAGCCCAGAGGGCAGACTGTCCACAGCAATTAGTCATAATTTGTCATTTTTACTTCCACGTATGGTGTTTTTTCTCCACACACCATTTCTGAATGATTCCTAGAGGCAACAAGGGAGAGTATTTGCATTCCCAGTTTATTCTGTGGTTAGGGCTGTTTTCAGCCCCAAGACTCTCACAGTGAACCCAGACCAGCAGTGGGTGCTGAATTTGAGTTATCAACTGGGTCCAGAAGTGACATTGGTGAGGTTTAGGGCTTTCCTCAGCTGCTAGCCAGACCTAGGCAACACTGGGCAGGGCCTGTGGCCTAAGGAGGGACACTATGTCAATGCTGGTCAATACCTATAGTCAGAGCTTTATCACAAAGACTATGTCTAAAGGTGGAGCCATGAGGAACAGTAGTTAGGATTAGGATTTATGCCTGCAAGAATCACTAAGGCTCATGCTGGGCCTGGAAAGGGTCAGCAGGTTAAATTTAGACAGTCAGTTAAGGTACATGGCCAGCAGGGATGTGTAGCTACGAGGTATGAGTCTAAGTCTAGGCCTAACCCTTGTGCAACATTATCCGCTTGACCAAACCATAATTCTAACCCTAAACCCAGTGTTGAGGTCCAATACCTAACAATATATCCCTATCAAACAATCCCTGTAAACTGCTGTCTGACATTCTCCCGTTTGCATCCACAGATGCAGCAAGAACATCTCAGAATGCTTTCATAAGCAATTTTCTTTAAAAAAAATGTAGCAGTAATCAAAATCTACAAATATGGAAGTTCTGAACAGCACTCTCCTGAGATATCAGCTTCCCAAGAACTGTGGTGTGAAAATAAACATTGAAGGGATTAAAATAATGTTCAACTGGCTCTTCTAATCAGAACAATGGGACATTAGCTCTCATTATTTTAAGAGCTATGTATGAAACTCTTGCCAAAGCTGGGAGCAGCCTGCTGAACAAACCCCACGATCAACAGCACTACCAGCCTGCCTCCTTGTCAGTCACTGAGCACGTCAGGCTTAAAGCAAGCACCATTCCACTTGACTAAAATAATTTAGTTTGTAAGAGGTCCCCGTAAGTTATATAGGATTTTATTAGTGTTTTTCCAGCTGTTCTCTAGCAAGACATTAAAATAAGCCGGTAGGAGCTTCAAAATACTACTCTACCTAGTCAGCTAGAAGGGAGGAATCCTTATGAAAACACAGATGAGGTTGCACACGGCTTTAACACAACACAGGAAATTAAAAATCTAACTTGTAAAATATGTGCATGGGAAACAGCAAGGGACACGGATAAGTTAAACAGCACTTGGAATAGAAAATAAACTCCCACCACTCCCAAACCTCAACCGTTCTAGGAAGCAGCAGAAGCAGAGCTAAAATGTCACCACGGCTATCAGCTGGTCCTCGACCCATACACGTGAGACCAGTGCACATGTACATAGAGTTTCTCTCCCTTCACTGGGCCTTTTTCCTCATGAACTGGCACTCAGCTGGAATTCAAGAGACTTTTCCGCAAGACAGGGAGATTTTGTGAAAGGATTTTTAAGGATATTAAGAGGCAGCTCAGATCCAAGTCTTCCAAACCCACCTGCATCTTCTGAAAAAAAAGCACTGTCTCATCTCTAACCAGGCTGCCCCTGACCTCCTGCTGAAATTCAGCTGTGCACTCAGTCCTGTACCTCTTTCTATTAAAGGTCTGGCATTCTTAGCTGTGCTCAATCTTCTCTCCAACAAAAGGTCTCTGCAATATTTCTGGGATTCCTATTCAAGGAAATCTATTCAGGAATGATTAAAACACCATCTTTAAACAACCCAGAAAGAATGCAAACATATTTTTGCCCAGCTCAGGCCCAGGAAAAGACAAGCTGCTTCATCATCCCCCAAACATGAAGCAAGGCTTGAAGCTTGGCACTTCTTAACATTATTAAGCTAGCAGGCAATTACAAACTCCTGGATAAATACATATTGCCTCTAGCAGAGAAACTGTGCTGTTGAGAGCTTTGTTCTGACCTGCAGTCCCAGCAGCACACCACAGCTTTAAGGTGTTACCCTCTCCTTTAGATAACTTGGTGGCTATAAGGCGAACGCAGCGCCAGCTCCCACCCCTCAGCAAACCAGCTAAGCCTCCCTAACGTGAGCTCCAACGCTTTATACTGAAAACAACAACATGCTACCAAGATCAGGAAAACACATTCACTCAAAGAAAATGGGGCCTCTAAGCTACTAATTTCTGTAGAATTTAAGCTTTTCCACTTCACAGAAGTCTGTACAAAGCTCTCAGCCCTGCAAAGATCCTGTTCTGACACACAGAGAATCTAAGCTGGTTTCTTGACCCTGCAGATAGGTTCCCCCAGTGCAACTTCTGTGGATACTGGAGCTACCATGCTGCAGTGCAGCAAAATTACTGAGGTATGTTGGATCCTCTAGCAGCATTAAATCTCACAAATCCAGGTAGTGCAACAAGGCAGGACTGAAATTGAGATGCTGCTCTCAGTAAGAGAGAAGTGACAGTCAGTTATGCAAGGAGCAAAGGGTTATACCCTTTTACCTCTCTCTGCTAACAAACAGGCTGTAACACAGAAATCCAAAACTCCTTATCTCTCATACTCAGCCCATCAGTCTACTGCGTGACAGCAGCAATATCCAACTGAAGGGCAGAGAAATAAATACAACTGACACTTCCAGTGACTTCAGGACACAGGTCTGCACAAGATCTTCCAGACCAGCTACCATCAGCAGAGGGAGGGAGAAGATACAGGAGACTCATTCAATTCAGGTGCCACCACAAAAAAAAAAAAAGTGTGGAAAACAAAATAACTCTCTCTGCTACACGTTGATAGGGAATTTGTACTTTTGTCCCTGTAAAAAGACAGCATTCTCATCTTTAATAGAAAACTGCTGGCAAAACACTAAGCCTGCACAGAAGTCTAGGCATCCCCATGGATGTCTGCGGTGAGCAACATATTTTTGCAGAGAACGCTGTTTTACAAGCCTTACCTTGCCATTACTGAGAAGTAATAATATCCCTGTGTTTATTTTCATGGGTTTCACTTCAGTGAGGAGGCACTCGGCTTACTGCCTGGGGAACAGCGTCTACTAAGGTCAGTAGATCAGAGCAAATATTTACTGCGGGTCAGTGTGAGGCCCATGTGTCTTGTAGCTCTTGAGGCACAGGAAAAGGATGAAATCACCTAAAAAGTGCCCTGGTCAGCCTGTGCTGAGATGTTCAGACTGCCAAGAGGCTACCAGGTAAACTGTAGTAAACAGCCTTCGTCAGCTGATCCAAGGGTAGATGCATTGAAGTACACCTGCTGATGTTACATGACAACACCATTTTGGAAAAGTTATGTAAGAAAAAGAACATCTCCTCTTACCCACAGGTGCCACAAGTATCTCTAACATGGGCCCAATCCAAATCACACTGAAGTCTGAGACCAAGCTGATTTATTTGAGGCCTGTCTTATAACTGTCCCAACTCCTCCCATACTGAATATGGCCAGTGGGACTTCTGTGAAGTCTGCTGTACAAGTCAGAAGACTTATTCCAGGTAGGTCTAGTCTCATCATAAAAATTTCTTAACTCCTTTGCTTTAGAAGGTAAAAACTTACAGAGAAGTGCCTCACACCTCTTGTTTGCAAGAGGGTCACCACACCACTTGGGATGAAGTAGAAAGATGACAGCTCCTTGCACCTATCTTGATCAAATCAAGAAAGGTCCTGCTCTGATATGAAGCTTTCTTCAGAGATGCACTCTCCAAGGAACACTTTTAAGAAAGGTCACGAATATACACTTATGAACTGTTCGCAACAGCTTGTGTCAACGTCAACTCACAGAATTTAGGAAGAAATTTCAGATCAGCCTGCTGGGACCCTCTGAATATCCAAGGCCACAGAATTCCAGTTATTCCCACAGAGAGGACAGTCACTTCTGTAACACTTCCCACAGCTCTGCCATGCACAGCAGCATCTGTCACTCGCAGCTCAGAACATAACCTACGGTGGGAGCTTTGAAAGAAAGCAGCTTCCACAGGGATCTATCCACAGGGAAGCTGCACTGTACCATTAAAGAGCAACAACAACAAAGTTGTGCTTAGCAGAACACACACAACTTTGGTTGTACCAAAGAGATGGGCGTGACCGACAGCGTAACCCGGTCGAGACGCGTATTGCGTTGAAACGTGCACATACACACGTCTTCCAGTTATGAAGACAAGGAGAATTAGAGTGCCTTTGGATTCAACACAGAGTTACCTTATTGCCTAATGCTTGTAATTAGAGGGCAGAATGGATTGGGAAGTTTACAAGCATCTCATTCAACGAGGAACAGGGGATTTGCATGTGAAGCTTGCATAAGAGTCACAGGAGCCACCAGCAAAAATGACTGAGGAGTCAGTGGGAAAGTAGATGTTGCAATTAAATACCATCACACAATTACTAAAATAACTGAAGCAGCATGATAACTGCTCTATAGAGTCGAGCCTCCTGTGTCCTGGAAGAAATCTGAACTTTCCAAAACGAGCTTTCAGGAAAAGTTCATTATCAACAAAAGCACCTGCAGAAACTGGAAGAGGAGATACCCCAAAGGAGCACATGGCGGAACACAAAAAGCCACGTGATGCAAAAGCTGATACTTGTATCTGGGCTCCAACATCCAGAAGACCCAGATCTCTGCTGCACAGATGACGGTAACAACCTCTCCTGCTGCAGTCCCTTACTGACTGCTCCCCCTGGAAAGCTGTGCCTGCTTGGTTTTCTTTACTGGCAATGAGCACACAGATGTTGCAAGTGAAAACAAAAGCAAGCACCAATTTCCCAGTCACAACAGCTGACCTTTACAGCTGTCAAGGTAAAATATTTTATTTAGCAAAAACAAAGTTCAAAGTAACTTTTTCAAATTAACTCAGACAAAGAAGGATCAAATCTTACCCCAGGCAGCACTCAAGCAAACTAAACTGGAATAAAACTGAATTTTATTTTGAAAACACAATTTGCTGTCACTTTTGAAAACTAGCCACCAATTTTCCCGAGTAGTTTCATTTGGTAAACAAGGAAGCAAGCTGTATTAATAGCCTAGCACAGTATGCTTCACTTTTTTTTGGGTAGGTGGTGGAAGGGGGAAGATGACAATGTACACATAGAAGCAGTTGTATGAACAGGAACATTTTCTACAAATCCACATTTCTATAACTTTCTTGGCCAGATGCTGTGTTCTTGTTTACATACCCAGCTTTGCCAACAAGAGTGCACAGCCCAGTGCTTTAACATCAAGGTTCATGCATTTCATCTGCACGAAAGCTAAAAACCTCAGCTTTCCAAGTTCGCTCATTGCCAAAACTGAAACTTGTCTATTTTTTTAAAAGCTTGTTATTAAAATTTGCACTTGTATTCATGGAGAAAAAGGTACTAAGTATAAAATCACTGTCACTCGGTATTCCACCATATTCCCTTGGCATTCCATCACCAAAGATGCTCCTTTTAAAGTGCAGCAACAGATGTAAAATACCATCTCTTATCCAAGACAAAGCATGCCAAATTCAGATTTTAAAAAACAAATACTTGTCACTTCTCTCTCACCTGTATTTTAAACAAAACACACGAAAGGCAAAATATGCCCTCATTTTCCTTCAAGTATTAAATCTTTTCTGAAAATTAAAGTCCAAAACTGTAATTCATTACCCTGTATGACTGGAGTGGAACACAGTAGCATCAAGCCCCAAATAATCATGCTAGGGATCCCAACACTTGCTGCAAGGCAAATGTAAATTTAGCTTTTAATCCTTCTTTTTTTTTGCCATTTCCAGGCATCATGTACCTCAAATAAGGAGCCTGAAGTATTATCCAGCTGACTAGCTTTTAATTTGAACAATGTGAACAAATTTTGCTTAACCATGACCCAGAGCCACACAAGAAATGAGATTAAAGTTGTCTCTTCACATTTAGTAATCTTCCAGTTAACATGCAAAACAAGAAAGCTCCTTTAAAGAAAAAAAATAGTCAGGCCAACAGAAAGCAAAGGCTGTGTCTTGACTGCAGCTTAGCAACTTGTTCAACATGTTATCCTCCAACCACTGAGGTACTCAAGTGCAGTGTGATTTTCACAGAGGCCACGATGGGCACAGACCCATGGCAGTGGGCTGCACTGAAACAGAGCTTGGGAGATAGGAGCCTGAGTCTCTGGATAAGGTGCAAAGTGTGTTTAATTTGGTTTGGTGGCAGAGACACACGTTAGTCTCACCAAAAGATTCTTGAAGGCACTACAGTCACAGATACCTGTGCTATATTCTCCAGTACACCCTGAAGGTAGTTTTTGCCACCCTACCACCACCACTGGCTACACTACAGCCACTCTCAAGACAGTGAGGTAGGAAACGTGTTCTGTCCTAGATATGGGGACACCTTAGGGGAAAACTTGAAGGGAAATACACTCTTGGGATTTTATTTTAATCCAACTCTAAAGAACTGCAAGTCTTCAGCATAAACAGTTGTGATGAAGAAAAAGACAAATCACGTCCCTAGTAACATTAAAACATGTTTAATCTATAAGGTCACTGTAACTAAAATATGTAACTACTGACAACAGTCACCACTGACCTACATAAGAAAGGCTACAAGAGTAGCTTTTCTTGTCATGAATTCTCACTTTTCAAATGATTACCAAGGGTGAACCTCTTTGAAGAGCAGCAGTGGTACTCTGTTTATTTTGCAGGAATTAAAAAAAAAAAAAAGAGACACCATCTGCTTACTTAGACCTTCCACAAACCCCAGTGACTTTAATGAGCTAAAACAGTCGGTATTTTCTTCTGAATACTGAGGATATTCTCCATATTGTTCTACTTACTGTGAAGATAGTCTGCCAGGTCACCACCATTACAGTACTGCAAACCAAAGAGAAAGCTCAGTTAACGAAAGGCAAATCAAAGAATATAAAAAGTAAACTTCACTAGGATAGCAGGCTTATGGTATTTAAACATAAATAATCAACACATATGTCAAAATATGTATTCAGAAGTTGGCAGGAAAAAAAAAAGCAATATTGCAGTAGGTTCTTCTTCTGTCCTACTCCCCCCACCCATTGCATTACGCTACATCAGCAGTAGTAACTGGCTTTTGTGTGTGTGCACATTCATGTGAGAAAGACAAAACCAGAACAAAGCAGAGGGTGACCACTGGAGAGACCACCAGAAAAGTGGGTTAAGTAAAGATTGGGAGAAGCTACAGCTGAAAACTGTTATTTCCCACATTACATTCTGTATCATTAAGGAAAGTCAGCAAGACCTCAGAGTGAAGACAGCAGAGGGAAGAAAATATTCAAAGGCTTTGCGATAAACTGTGTAGAGAAAATTTACTTTCCATGCATTTTTGAAGCAGATACTACCCAGTAACACCCATCTGACCCTTGAGGTAAGACGTCTGACTGACTAAACCTGTGCCAGCACAACATTCTGACAGCAGCACTATGAAAAATCCCTCTGGCTGTTATCTTTACCCACACTGCTCCAGCTCTAAGGCAGGCAGCTGCAGATTAGATTAGCAAAAGCATCACAGGTGAGACTGGGAGCAGAAAGCTCTACTCATGTAACAGGCTGGTCTGTTTAAACCAAGTTTAAAAAAAAGGAAAAGAGAAAAAGGTGGTGGTGGGGATAATAAAAGACAATGCACACTCACCTCCATAACCAAGTAGACTGAGTTTGCCAGTTCCTGGGGAAACAGAAAATGAAAAAAAAAATAAAAATCAAGGGTCTATGCACTGAAATATTTCACAAGCAGTACAGCTGCTGCATTTCCTTTTAAACAGATAAACTGTGCTCTATAGTATTCAAACTGAAGAGAGCGAAAAAACTTCATTATAGATTAACTCCTGGAAGATTGCTTACTTTGAAACTGCTGGGTATTTAAGCATTTTATTCCTTTCTCTGCGTGCATCTACTTAATCAAGCCAATCTCCTGTACTGTGGCTTGGGTCTCCATGTTCCTTTCTGGCTTTTAGGATTAACTGTGGCATGCAAGGCAGATTCTGGCACACTACTATCTTAGAGCCTTAATCATTTCCACATTTAACTTGGCCCCTTATAGCAGCTATGCCTACATGAGCAGCTCTAGCCTGAATAGAGAGATAACAGCAACACAGCTTTGGGACCTGCAACTCACTCCCACAGATGAAAAGTGCCCAAGAGATTCAAATTAATTTCCCGTCAAGAGCATCCATTTCTACACACGCATTAACAGAGTGGTGTTACTGGGTGGCTAAAACTTTCTGGATTATCATGGAGGTCAACACCAGCAAAGTCCAGGCCAAATGCCTGTCTTCCTAAATTTGCTGCAGCACGAATCTTCTTGAAATCTCAAGAGGTTACTTCCAGCCTTAGCTGATCTTCTCAAGTGGCTCCCCAGCCTTAGGAAGCACATACAAGGCAGTATATTCACTATACAAGCACATGATACTGCAGAGAAGTGTCCCACAAGCACACAGCACCACAGAGCCACATTAGGAGCTTTGGTGGCCACAACACACACACTGACACCAGCGGCTGCCTGGCGCTCATTTAGCAGAGCCACCAAACCACTGGCAGAGAACAAACACGAAAACAGTCAAATGGTCAACCCTGGGTAGACCCAGAAGGGTGAGCAACTCTAAATCCTGTTGTTGAAACAGCAGTTACACAGAAGCAAAGCTATGACATAAAAGCCCGTATGCCAGAAGTCACTCCTAAACTCAAGGCCCAGTCCTGAAAAAGCACAGGCAGCAATTACCTGGGTGAGTGGAGAAGCTCTGAGAGCAGTGGCAGAACAAGAGACTTGACTTCACTCCATTTCCATAGCTCCAGGGCATCATGCCTTTACTTACAGGCTGTTTAGACACCTGCCTGTCTGATTTCTCTTCCAAGCCTGACTACAGTTTCAAAAAGCCCCAGCATTCAGCCTACCAGTCTTTTAGTTTCCAAGCAGTCTCCACTGTCTGCTCAGCCCCTTTTATCCTGGTCTGCCCACAGGACTCTACCTCCTCTCAAGCCCGTACCAAATTGACTGCCTTTGTCAACGCCTCAAGTCCTCAGCACCTCCCATCATTTCTCTTCCAGTCCTCTTTTAACCTCATGATGTGAAATCTGAGTTTCCAGATGCTTGCTGGAAACTGGCTGGAGGAAGGGAGGGTCAAGAGAGAAGTAAGCTGAACTACCTGCGACTTCAGAGACCCACACTACAGCTGCATGCAGCACAGGCCACCTTCTCCCAGAGGGGTTGAAGGCACTGAGCAGTCCAGCAGCCTTGGCTCACATAGCTCCCCTGGTTCAGGTGTTTACCAGACCCCAGGGCTGGCCATCCCCAGCTCCTACAACTGTTCTCACTGCCAAGCCCAGCTGAACTCTGAAAGTCGTCTTGTTTGTTCAAAAAGCAGTTTTCTATGATACTTCAAAGCAGTTTGTTGCATTTCCTTGCATGACAAGCACTGCTTTAAACAGGCTATGTTTTCCAATCCCCGCATTTAAAAGCGGCATGCGTTAAGTCATCCACTTTCAGACACGCTTCATATGAAGTGGGAAATCAGTCTGTGGTTAGAAGCACTAGCCCAGGGAAGCAGCGCAAGAAGAAAATCCCAGGCATCGTCACCAGCTTCGCACACGACAAAGCACTGGGGGAAGATTTGCAGAAGCGTTCAAAGCCCACCAGCTCCTGCTGTCCTCAGCAGCAACAGTAGAAGGTCAAGGTTCATGAAAGACACCCAGGCCTCTCACTTCTCTGAGAACTCTAGCCACAGGTGAACCAGAAGGCACGAAAAGACACCAGAAGTCCATGCAGCCGCTCAGGGAATTACTGCAGAGCTGCAGGCCATGGAGGGAACATGAAGGAGCTACAGGGCAACTACTGGGCATGGAGGAAGTGTCTGAAGTGGGTTTTGCAGCCCACACCGAGTTCACCTCTGCCACAAACGTTTTTCATAAACACTTCTCGTCTAAACATGTTGTGATGGCTGTAGCTCAGTAACTCTACACATTACTATGTATAGTGTCAGCAGGGATTGGGGAAGCTTATTATTACCTATATAGAAATTAAGAGGCAGTTTAGTTTACACAAACAAAGTCCAAAAGATACTCGCAGTAAGTTATTAGCCAATAGCTAATGTAGACTCTACAGTTTGGTTGTTTTTCCACTGTATGCTATTTAAAGACTCTGAAAATAAACATCATCAAGCAAGCAATTGATTTTTGGCAGCCAGCGTGTACAGCATCGAGGGTTAAATAAGGACCCACAGAGGCGAGGGAGATGCTGTGCTCCACTTCCCCAGCAACAAAGTGACCTTGGTGGTTGGTGGTTTTATCTCTGCACCCTGTGTTGGTGGGGTAAGAGAGCAATGCCTGAAAAGCTGCTGGGAGAGAAGAAGTAGGTGGCTCTCCCAACCATCCACTGGCAACAGCACCCTCTGAGTGTTCAAGCCTTACTAGGAAGCACTCTCCACCCTGCTGCACACACTCCCACCACAGCAGAGGAACATTTAGCAAGTGTATTTTCAGATCACAGACGTCTGTAGCAGGGATGGCACAACTTCCACATTCGCAACTTCAGCATTTCAAGACCCACTTACCAGAAAGATTTGTAGGAATTTTGCCAACAAAACGAAACATTTATTTTGGGAAGAGCCCTGGAAACAAGCTCTTGTTCAGAAGAAGCCTTCAGCCAGTAGCTTACTGTGGTTACAATGGATACAACTGTCTAAAGAGATTTCTGGTTTCTCAAATGGGCTCATGGACTTTTCTCAAGCTGATTCAGCAGCAAAAACTATTTCTTTTCCATTTTTATCCTTCCACAGTATTTACCATTTTTTCCACTAACAAAACAACGACAATACAATGCAAACCAAATTTTGCAGGCTACCAGTCTCTTTGAAAAGAAACAAAATGCCCAATTCGCTCATTTCCACATCAGTTACAAGAGTAATAATACAGTTTGTTTTATTTCTACAGGCACTTCTGTCCAAGACGCGTTACAGATAATTTCCTCTGGGCCTCTTACTCGCATGTGCCAGTCCGAGCAGCCAAAGCTAACCCTGTCACTGAACAAGCTTGCCCAAGGGAACAACAGAGGCAACCCCTTAACTTTTCCTTTCATCGCAAAGTGCAGCAGTACCCTGACCATGCTCCACAACAGCACCAAAAGGCCTCTGCCAAAGACATCGAGCTGATAATTAATCAGCCTGGATCACTGCCTGACTTGTAGTTCTTGCAGCAGAGGCCCCAGCGATTAAGTTACAATTTAATTGAGTGTAAAAATAGGCAACAGCCTCTACTGTCTACAAATAATGCACATCTGCTGACAGAGGACAAAGAAGTGAAGAAACTTCATTTAGCAGTACAGCATAAATCACGTCAGAACGGCGCGGCGTCCGAACTCCCCACTGGGACACCAGGAGGGATGGTGTTACGCACATCAAGACCCAGCAGTCCTGTCTCCCTTTAAAATTTTCTCTCCACCCATACTGGAAGGTGGCATGATCCTCTTCTTGGAAAGTGTGTGCTTAGGTGTGTCCAAAGGGAAATGTCTGGGTGTACCCACAGTTAGTCATCCTCCTACCACAGCTGAAAAAGTCTGCGAGAGGAAACTTCCTCAGAGAAATCCTCCTCTGCACTCTACCCCAGTGCCTATAGCCTGCGACCAAGTTTAGAAAGGCATTTAAGAAGGGAAAAGAGTTGAAGTTTAATTACATAAGACTCCAAAACCGGAGTAGATGACCTTTAAAGGACCCTCTCAACACAAAGCATTCTATGACCCTGTGAAAACTCAGCAGTGCAGTGTTCTCACCAAGCTGTGTAGGACCAGTGTTGTAATAGACACTGGGATAAAACCAGAGAACAACGGCTCCCACCTCAAACAAATGCTCTTTTCTAGCAAGACTAGGGGATGGAGGAGGAACACTTTAAAGATCATAGAATCTTTCAGGTTGGAAAAGACCTTTATGAACATAGCTCCACTTACCCCCATGTGCCGAGCACCCATGGCTGATGAGGTTCCTACCACCTACAGAAGAGGAGCCATATGGACTCAAGTCCCCCAGATTGGTTCTGTTACTCTCCTGAAGAACAGCGCACCATCATTGCCTGTTTGCTGGCCTCCCTCCGCTGGCCAAAGTTCCTGTTTTGTACCTCTCAGAAGATATCTACCGTGTTTGAGAGGCTCAACGCTGCCTCTCAAACAGCACCCAGAGCAGCTGCCAAACACAGATAATTGCGACCCGTGGATCTCTGCAAACAGGGCTAGAACTCATCAATTGTACCAACATGACGGAAGCATAAAACAAAGCTGAGGGTCTGACAGTGGAAGATAAACTTAACATCAACTGAAAGCTAAGCTTCTCCACTGCTTTTTGGTTTAATTATTTTTTTTATGCTACTTCCCCCACTCACAGAATCATAGAACATTTTCAGCTGGAAGTGACCTTCAAGATCAAGTCCAACCTTTTCCTAGCCCTAACACCACCACTAAACCGCGTCCCTCAACGCAACATCTACCTGACTCTTAAACATCTCCAGGGATGGCCACTCAGCTACCTCCCTGGGCAGGCTGTCCCAATGCCTGACAAGCCTTTCAGTAAAGAAGCTTTTTCTAATATCCAACTCGAACCTCCCCTGGCGCAATTTAAGTCCATTTCCTCTTGTCCTATTACTCACCATTAGGGAGAACAGACCAACCTCTGCCTCACTACAACCTCCCTCCAGGTAGTTGTAAAGAGCAATAAGGTCTCCCCTCAATCTCCTCGCTGCAGCAGAGCCAGAGCACACCGCATCCTACTGCTTTGCCAGTAGGATCTCACGGAGCCAGTGCCCTTTTGGCCTATGATCTCTAGTCATCACTCTTCCAAGAGTGGCACTGAAGTCACACATGGGCTGTAATCAACACAATTTTGCTCTACAGAAACCACTTCCTCAGCATCTGGAAAGCCTCTAGCCAAAGCAGGGGCTCCCAAGTCGGCTGGGCTCAGGAAACAGAACCCACCATTCTCAGAGGGGGAAGAAACTTTCCAAACAGTAAAGTCTCTTGTTATTATTTCACTCTGGCTTACAGCTTGGCTTGAGCCGGCTAATCTCTAAAGAGGGAAAGGAAAACCGTCATGCCATGCAAGGATTATCCCTTGACGCCACTATTTGAACGGAAGCAAGATAAAAGACAAAAGCAACGTCAATTTGAACTGTGGGAGCACCTGCCAACACTCACCCTTCGGAAAACAGACCTAAAGCAAATAGCTAGAAGACTATTCACATGCTTTTTGACCTCATACAGAAAGAAAAACATATCCCAGAGCCTATTGTGTTTGTCTGTTCTCTGGCCCTGGTTTTCACTCCTCAATGTTACTAATAAGGAACTCAGGGACATTTCAAGCAGGTTTCCAATTCAGGAGACCACAATTAACTGAGATGAAGGAAGGAAGGAAAAGAGGAAAGAGGAGGAAAGCCCTCACTCACTGCAGTATAACCTGCTCTCTACACAGACCTACAATACCATAAAACTTCTCAAACCCAGACACAGCTTCATACCCAGACAAAAGCACATTTAAAGACAGATTTTTGGGATTCAAGTCGTGCAGTCAGCAAGCTCCTGCACCAAGAAAGCTAGCACATTATAAGGAACCAGCAGCCGCTTTCCTCCTGTGTGTGGGCTACACTGGAAGTGATAAATCTTGGGCTATGGTAGCAGTGACACATAAGCACAGTCCAGGAGATGATACGCAAACAAATACTACAATCATCCAACAGACTACTGAGCATCTTTGTCCATACTGACACATCCAAGTCCAGCAAGAAAACCTACTGGTACTGACTGGTAAGCATTATTGTCACCATCAGCAGATCTTTAGAAGCCCTCATTCTTGCAGAAAGTCAATTTCTTTGTATAGATCCCAGGGAATAAGCATAAGAAGCAAGACCCAGAGAGGCTCACAGACTTCTGCACTGGCTCGTGGCTGCATTCTGCTTCCCATAGACCTGCCAGCTTGCTCCAGGACCCAGAGCACCAGTGGAGGCACAGGACAAGCAAAAGTGATGCCCTGCAACTTAGCAGCCTTACAGCAGGTCGATTTCTGTAGGACCAGAACAATCATGATACCAAGAGCCAGTGACATCCTATTCCAGGCACTACGGTATTCTCCGATAATAAAACAGATGCGTTGTTTTGGGACAGGTCGTACTTCAGGGTAGATTAAAAATAGCAGGAAAGCCATCCTCTGGTTCTACACAGGCTTCAGGAAGGGAGGGAAAGTACTTCCCATCCCCCTGGCAACCATCCTGAAGTCTGACTGTGTGACATAAAAACAAACAAGACCATGTCATGTCCGTGGAGCTCCTGTGTCAGGCAGTTAATATCACCACAGACAAATGGTAGGACAGCTGGTAAGACAACTCAGTCTTCAAGTGACTTGAAGAAACTTCACCATCCCTTCCATTGGACATGAGCTTTCTGCAGCTTCCTTCAAACCAGCCCCATCTCTCTTCTCCTCTCCAGCTCTGCCCCCAGGCAGTGGCAGGCTGCAGTGCCTGTCCCAGCCCCAGGGACTGGGCACTCTGTTGTTGGCCTCACACAAGTTCACTGCAGGCCTCCATCAAAGCCCTGAGATCCAACACACTTGCCAGATGACCAATGGCTGTAGTACTTGCAGAAAGCTCAGAAGAAAACATGATGCTCCTTCAGAGGCAGACCAGGCCTCTGCAGAGCAACATATCACATCAAGCCAAAGCTGAGAGCTGCCTCTGAGCTTAACCACAGAAACCAAAACACAGGATTAATGTCATAATAAGAGTATAGAGACAAAGTGGCAGGTTCCACAAGACACAGAGCTTCAAGGTGAGACCAAAAAACATGCATCAGAGCAAATTGAAGACTCATGTTGCTGGGACACTGAAAAGCAATCACTTCTTACAGCAGCTCTGTTTGGGTGGATGGTGCAGCACCATCCCCAGACCAGTTTGTGCACCCAGCTGGCCAGCTTTTGGGGAAACATATCACCTGAGACCATGTAGCACAGGTTACATCTGCATGCAGCAGCCCAGCAAGGGTAAGCGACTGAGGAGGAAAAAAGCAGCAGAATCCTGAAGAGTTTGGACTTTCTGACATAGAGTGGAAAGATGTAGTCATCCCTTGGCCAACAGGCAGAATAAGACCTAGAAGCTTCTTTAAACCAAAAGCGAGCTCCTTTTTGCAAACAGCAACGCATTATGTTAAATGCTATAAAGAGAGGAAACTTCAGAATTCTAAAAACAACCATGCAAACACTGAATATCCGATTTGCTTTGCTGTATTTATTCCCGTCTGTATCAGTCATGTTATAACACGAGCATTTAAGGTTGAATTCCCCATTACCTTAAGCTCAGTCACATGCACTGGAGTGAAATCCTTGCATACCATAAGGTTGCATTTTATGAGCCTGCCTAAAGAGCAGGAGTCGTGGGGGGAGTGCAGTGGGTCAAGGTAGACAATAAGGTGGGCTACGAGAGCAAACAGTCCAGTTTTAATCACATGCTCATCCAGCCATATTCACTCCCTGAGACACGTGCAAATACAAGCAAAGTGACTCAGTCTGCAAGCTTGATTTTTAGAACCAATTAATGTAGTGCTACTAGAAAGCTGGGAACAGCTTGTTTTTTAATGGTGTATCCCAAACACAATTTGATACCCTGCAGGAGATCTTTTTTTTTTTTTTAAGCAACTCTGGAAATTAGAGGCCCACCCTCCACAGGGTTCTCTATAGCAGCTGCAGGATTGACTGGCCCTTGCCAGTCTTTTCTTTTACACCCATTTATTTCATACTTCATTTACTAGATTTAAGAAAAGAAACACACAGCATGAAGGTGTTAGAACAAGGAGTTTAAAGAAAGAAAAAGCATGGGGTTTTTTTTCAAATGAAAATGGTCTTAATTTAAGAGGAGAAAAAAATCCAATTACTGGAAGTCAGAGTAACACGGGCTTGAATCTGCAGTATTAAAAAAATGAAAAGAATCAAATATGTTGTAACATATTTAACATGCTGGCTACAATTGCCAACTAAATGATAAAAATATAAGCAAAATACAAATGAAGAAGCCTCCAGAGAGAGGAGCCCAATTGCCCAGCTGTGTGCACAGGGACATTAAGCAGCACACACACATAGGGAACATACAGCCTACGTGCTCCAAACCCACCCAGCACCCAGCAGGGCCGTGTCCCAGCCCTGCCTGACACCACCTCACCCTCTGCTGCAATCTGTGAGGTTTCCCATTGTGCCAGCGGCTCTCTCACTCTGGGCAACCAGAATCTACCGAGCCGGCTGGGAGGCTTTCCCTTCCTGGAGATGTAAGATGCTTTGCTAAATAGGATCTCTAATGACTTAAATTCTGCATCATTCATTCCCCCCCACCGGAACCACACTGTCTGGTTGATCTCTAGCATGCCAGCTCAGCTGACCTAATTCCTCCTATTATTCTGATGCTAAGAGACAAGCCAGGTGCTCCTGCAGCCAGACAGACCATTATTGCCCTAAGCAACCAGTGATGTAGAATTTGATTCATTTCTGTCAGCCCCCCTTGAAATAACCTTGCTTAATAAACAAAGGCAGCTCTGAGGTCCTCCCTTTGCATATTGAGAGCATCTCTTATGTTTATGGTGGTATTTAAGGCCTGTACATCATAAAGCAGGAGGCATCACACAGTTAAAGCACCTCTTTGCTGCCCACTAAGCACAAAAGAGGTTCTAATGCTATCTCTTGGCAGGGCTCTTCCCTGGATTCTGCAGTGGACATTTATGTGTATTCAGATCTCAAGGATCTGAAGACAATTTGGATGGCTTCTCTTAAGCAAAGTATGTCTAAATCTCTAGCTGGGAAATATTGTCTTGAAAGACCACATGGTTCAGTCATTTTCCAACAAGTTTGCCATTTACTATCGCTACACGAACATGAATAACAGCAAAAAACTCAAACCAAACCCAAACCCCACCCAATCAAGAGAAAACAAACAAACAAAAAAGTACATCCTTATTTCAAAAACAAAATGAAACCAAATGAAAAACCCTCTCCTTGCCTTTGCAGATCAAAGTCCACCACCTCTGTTGATCACGCCCGTGATGAAGGCAGTCTGCCTCACAAAGACACATGCCTGCTTCAGAGGACCAGAGCTTCTCTGGGAGTTTCCCCAAAGCAGAGCCATTCAGCTCTGCCTCCTACCACCACCATCAGCCCTAGGTCTGCTGTTTGCTAGTCCACCTGTTGTGCAAAAGCTTTTCAGCTGGTATCAACAGGTGGGAAGGCAGGGGGTGCAGGAAAGGGAGAGGAAGTGAAAGGTATCTTCAGTTCTCTATATATACTTAAGCACCGAGATGAGCTTTTCAAACACAGTTTCTCAATTTAGGGTCAAGCCCAAACATGAAATTAAATCTTTGAACTGGGCTTTAGTTTGGACCTATAAATATCTGAAAGAAGTTTGAACAGTGGTTCTCCATCTGAATTCAATCCCACGCAGCCACTGATTAGGAAGCATCTCTTCCCATCTATCTTTCAAGTCTCTGCCTCCTTGCTTGGCTCACTCCAACCAAATACATTCAATCATCACAAGGATTTCAACAGTGGAAATTTTTATAATGGAAACACTGATGGAGATTCAAGAAAAGCAGCACAAATAGCACCTCAGCTGTTACCAGAGCTTTGCTGTCAAACTGTGAACACAACAGCCTACCAGTTTCTGATTACTCCTGGGAAACATTCCTTAATCTGTCATTAGAGTCTGAGTAATGCTACCTTCCATGGTAGCTTTGGAGGCTATTAACTTCCACGTCGCCAGCTCTTCCATGACACCTTAATCATGTGAGAGGAACACAGGTATGTGCTTTACACATAGGATGAGTAAAACAGTGATCATAGCTTCAGAAATGCAACAAGACCACTCCCTCTAAAAAAAGAGCCCATGACTCTTCTGAAGTCTATGTTTAGTGGTCAGCATTTGTTAGATGTCTCTAACCTGCACAGGGGGGGTACTCAGCCAGGGAAGCCGACATTAAATAGGAGTTCAAGACTACAAAATCTTCTCTTCTCCATAAACATCTTGGTCCACTACACTGTCAAGCCTCATTTGACAAAACTACTGGCAGAGGATGGTCAAGGTTTTTGTCCCCTTTCCCTTGTAGTTCTAAATTAAGCCAGATCCAGTCTTCAGTAACAGAGGAACTCCCTCCAACAGATGCGAGGATGCTGACGGAGCAGGACAGCAGACACCTCGTTCCCGTCCGCAGCACAAACAGAAAGAGGATTGCTTGGCAGTTCAGAGACGTCTGCGCTTTACACCCACTCACCAGGCAGCTTGCCAGCTTCGCTCGGGGATGGAATTAAACCAGGACTCAACGAGGCAAGCAGCCTGACCTCAGGAGTGTGATCTCCCAGACACAGACTGCCTCCATAGTCATTCCAAGTGTCACAGAGGAGCCCTGTCTCCCAAGACGGGGCACCCAAGCAACAGTGCCTGAGGAACAGAAGATCCTGCATTAGGTGGCACGAGAGGTGGTGAGGCAAGGAGATGACACTGCAGCAACACTGATTCATCCGACATCAGGCTCACCCACGAAGCGCTGCAGCAGAAGCGAGAGGTGCTGGAGGGCACAGCAAAGGACACTGCCATACACGGAGCTCCAGAGGTCCCAGGGGACAGCAGGAGGCACGTATACAAGATAAGGCCCAGCAGCTAAAGGCTCCACATCAGAAAAGGGTGATGGTGCAGACAGCACAACAGAACATCTCAGCCCAACAGCCACGGTCCTATTGATCACAAGGACTTTCTATACAGCAATCACATCAGAAGCCTGTTATTACTTGGCTCTCAAGACCAGCGCAGGGTGACTGATCATTAAGCTGAGAAGTATTTGTTCTGCCACCCATGCCTTAATCCACGTGCACAAGAAAAACTGCACTGCAAGGACTCTGTGTTCTTTGTTTCCAGGAGCTCCAGGTGATACAGTCATACCAAAAGAAATATTTTTGGTGAGTCTGTACTACGCAAGTTAAGCATTACTCTCAGCTCAACCCGAGCTGGTGAGTACGACACTCCAACTAGACACAAAATTATGGAAAGCAGACCCTCAGGTAACCTATGCTGAACCAAAAATGCAGCAGTGCAGCACCCTGTGTGCTGTTAACAGCTGTGTTTCTACGAGTCTCTCACCTGGGCAAAAATTGGGAAGAAAACCCCAATGAAGCATCAAAACCATCTGATACCCACAGAAGCACAGTCATAACTACACTGCTTTAGGAAGCAAGCTCAGACCACAGCACACAACTAGGGAAAACATGCCAGTAAAGTAATCCTTCTTCCTGTTTCATGCAGGAAAACACTTTCTAATATCCAAAGCATGATTTATGACCAGGAACAGCAGATTTTTCACCTTAGCACCAACACAGCCACATGTGAGATCTTCAGTTGACAATGTGACAACCAGCCTTCCTGGGGCAGCTGGCATAGCACACGGAATAAAACATACCCAGAACCTCCCAATGACCCAAAGATCTTAGTTACATGTAAGAACCTACTTTTTACTAGTGCTGGGAGAAGATGTCTAGCACACAGTGCTCCCAGGACCTGGTAAGTTCAGGAGCTACCTTCCTACCATTGAATCCCCTTGGCTAACCAGATGGTCTCTGATCAGACTCAGCATCCTGAATCACAAGCGAAACCAAAGCGAGTTCCGTACACCAGACCACACACTGGTAAGCTTTCAGTGTCGATAGGTGTGAAGAGTTGAGCTGATCCTCGGAGTTCTGGAAATCCTTTTTTCCAAGAAAGCTCATTTCCAGAGCAAGTCCTCATCCGGCGGAAACAATCTATTTGTATCCTTTGTGTCACCAATTTCCACCTTAAGGAACAAGAGCTCATTTGGCTGTCTTCAAAGACTTCTGGTATCCAGACGTCCCTCTAGACTGCTGTATGTCCCTTGACTGCTGCAACCCGGAGACCCCAACTCCAGCCCCTCTCCAAACCGGCTGAGGAGTCAGGAATTGTTCAGTAGCAACTAATGTTCTGCAGATGGTGGAACACAGTTTACTTCATGCCAAACATCTGCGCCTAGGGAAGATCTGCACCACAGCTCCATATAGACACTAAATAGGTAGTACTTTTCAGAACACAATACAACATGATTTTGAGCAGGGGTTCGTGCCTTAGGCTCTGAGACTATTTGCAGCACCTCTCATTAATATGTGAGCACATAATAATGGAAATATGCATATTACATTTTGAGAGCCATTCTCACGTAATGCTGCTGCTCTTAGGACTCCAGTGAAGGGATCTATAAAAGTTCAGACACTGCATCTTTATACATTAAACATTCACCAGTTACCATTTATTCCTAGGCAGCTTCTTATTTTGTCATTATTTATGAAGCAATATCGCAAAGATCTATGAAAGCAGAAGGAACACAGCAATTTCCCTGGATCTGAAGGACAAAATACATGTCCCAGGGTGAGAGCTGCTGTCAGCATTAAATATCAGCACTGCAAGTGTCTGTCTTCGGTAAATCTGGCATTACATCAAAACTCTTGAGTTGCACGAGGCCTGGTTAGCACTGGCTTTTAACCAGGAAAATGCAAACTAAAGCATCACTGGGTGTAATCACTTGCTTACAGCTGCTGTGGTTTTGGCAACCATTTCCTTGTAAGGAACACGCGAGTAAAAGTTAAAGGGTCTGTTGACAGGAGGTTCAGAGGAAGGGATGACACAAAAATGCAACGATAGACAAAGCTACAGAGCAGTATCAAGATTCACAGGCAATATTTCTTCCTTTTTGCTCTATGATGTTGTAACACAAGAATAAGCCGCCTCAGTTTTAGAAAGCCAAAAAATAAGGCCTCAATTAACTGCAGCTATGACATTTTCAAGGGTAGATATGTCTGCAGCTATGAATGAAGCAACCAGTCTTGTATCAGAGAAACAAAGTGAGCAGCAGTCTTTTCCAATCCAGCCTTCCACAGACCTTCACTTCTACCTTTGCAGATAATTTACTCTCATACAAGTCCTAAGCAGACTCAGAGCGAAGCCAAACACTCAGACACACACCAGACACAAGCTGTGTGGGTGGACCACATCAGACTATGTCTGATGACCGATCGCCTCACACCAGAGGAGACTCCACACCCTGGTGGCACTATGTAACATCCAACACCACCTAAGTCACCTCATTGGGTCCAAAAAGTCAAATTATCCAGGTCATTCAAGAACTCTGACAAAGCTGGTAACTCAACATATACCTGGGCATGCCTTGAGCCCAGGACCATTCTCAAGTTCTTGTTCTGTGGTATCATGCACAGCTTCTTGCCAATACTTCACCAGGCTACACTACTATATACAGGATGCAATGAAACCTCATCTGCCATCACACAAGGAGAAAAATGCATTGCTGTAGATGGAGCAATGATGAAATCACTCCTTTTGCAGGAAACATCTTTGAGCTGTTTCCTACCCAGCACTTACTTGAAGGAGGGCGAGGAACAGAACACGAACAAAGGTTCTAAAAGATCTGCAATATC
Organism: Baryphthengus martii; assembly: GCA_013396935.1. Classification (NCBI taxonomy): domain Eukaryota; kingdom Metazoa; phylum Chordata; class Aves; order Coraciiformes; family Momotidae; genus Baryphthengus; species Baryphthengus martii. The sequence goes on from VWZK01017961.1 coordinate 1,118,315, forward strand.
CAAATCCAGCAGCGTAACACCACTTACATGCCAACTAGAGGGGAAACACAGGAGCAGCCACTCGCTCCCTCAACTGAAAAGTTCCTGAGTAAACTTCAAAGGTACAGAAGAGAAGGATCTAATGCTCCAAGTGGCCTGTGCCCAGAGGGAACAACCCCAGCTGTCCGAGCTCCTCTGCAGCAGCAGCACAAAGGCAGCCGCTGCTCTGCAGACCAGCTGCAGAGGAGGGGGTCCGGAGCAATGCACAGCTGGCCAAATACCCAAAGGGCATTTCCAAGAAGCAATCCCATTCCCAGCAGCCTGAAATCCCTCACGTCCACCTCTCGCCAAAACAACACCGGGCATCACCTTGCAAGGACCTGCAGCCCTTCTCCATCTGCAGAGGGGGACGCGGAGGGTACCGTCGGCTGGGGGAGTTGGGGTGACGCGGGCAGACTACAGCACCCAGCAGGCATTGCACACAGGCCGCTCCGACCGGCTGCGACTCCTGCTGGAGGTGACGCGGAGGCCACCGGAGCCAATCCCCGGGAGCAGGAGGGATGTCAACAAACACGGCGGAACACGTGACACCGGGAGCGGGCGGCCGGCTCCGGAGAAGCCAGCCCAGGGCCACCCGGGGACCCGGAGGAGCCAGCGGCCGCCCCGCAGCCACTCGCCATCACCCCCCGAGCTCGGAGTGGCACAAGCGGTGCGGAGCCGCCAGCCGGCCCTCCATCCGCAAGCAGAACGGGTCCATCTCAGGCTTTTGGATCCTGCCGTGTTGGGTTTGGTTTTGTTTTAAAAGAACATCACAAATGTCAAAGAAAACTCACCCTATGACCGGATTTTTAAACGAAAAATTCAAGGAGGGGGGGAATAAATCGTTAATTGGGTAAGTTGGGTTTCTGAGTGGATCAGTTTTAGCCCCTTAGATTACATCTTCAGAGATGACTTTGAAGGAAAAAGCAAGTGTGGGAAACCACAGTAATCTAAAAATGTCTGCTGCAATTTTTAACACTTCGTGATTGCCACAAGGACAACAGAAAAATGCAAATGAAAATCCTCTGGAACTGAAGACAATCATATGCTACAAAGTCATGCTTACACTATTTTTACGTTGCCTAGGAAAAAAAAAAAAATTCTTAGGGAGTGTATGCAGACCGAAGAAAGAAAATAAAAGGTAGGCATGCCAAGAATAGCTACTGCCTTTTTATTTCTAACATTCTGAGAACACATGAGCTTGCAACACAGACACAGTCACCATACGCTGCATTTCCCTGCGTAACATCCTGGGAGCCGGAGCTCCTACTTAACTCCCAACTGCATAAGAGTTCTGTGGTCCAGACAACAATTAATACACAACCTACTCAACTGTATTTATCTTTCCATAACTTATCAGGAGACTCCCCTGACCTCCCCAATACATGTTTAATTACAAAACATCTGTTAGAAACTGAAATTCCACAAGCTTCATTCAACCTCTCCCAAAACCAAAAAGCTTTGCCAGAATTGAATGTATTTACCTGGAAATCATACAAGGCAACGATGTTTTCATGTTTCAATTCCTAGAAAAAGTAAAACAAAGACCATAAGCTAGGAGCAACAAAGGGCAACCAGAACAGAGACTGAAGACAAAAAGTCAGTCTGCCTTTACCTTCAGTATTTTTATTTCCTTGCCCAGCAGAGTTTGAGATTTTGCAAGGTTCTTCTTGTTAATACATTTCACAGCTACTTCCAGCTCATGTTTCTGAAAGAGTGCATATGTAATTCAAAGATAAGTGTAAATTTCTCCATTAATTTACATTAGGATAAGCAGCCTCTTAACAGGTTACAAATACTACAGAAAGAAGTGTCTTCCAGCACTGGGAAAAGCCTCTTCCTTTATATCCTAATGCCTGTCCCTCACTTGTTCAGACATGCCCCTTCCCAAATTATGTTTGTCGGCCCAAGGAGAAAACCCCAAGGTTTGGGGTTTTGTTTCTACTTTATACAATGATTATCCTCTTATTTAATCACTAGAAAAAAAAGGCACTGTGGGAGCCGTGGCTTATCCCAAACCCTAATGATGGAAAATCCACTGCCGGATTGGTTTCCCTTTATTTACCAGTGAACGATTTCCCCTCCTCTTTGTTAAAAAATAAGTGGAGAAGGACAAAACTTCACAGACGCACAAAAATAAAACAACCGCAAAGCAAGAGCCCTCTACACACTCGATGGACAGTGCGAGGGGATGATTTTTCGCTTGTTTTCAAGGGAAAGGCCGGCTCTGGTGAGCGGGACATCTCTGCGGACGCTCGGCCGCAGGCTGCCGGCCCCGGCCCGGCTCTGCCCGGCCACAGCGTTAAGCCACCTGCCCGGTTTCCCCTCCGCCTCCCCCGCCTGCTTCCCACACAAACTCCAGCGAGAACAATCGTAAAAGATAATAAATATGTCTACCATCGCCAGAGCTGCTCCAGAGGCCAGAGCTAATGCCCAGGCTAAGAATAGTCACCGCAACCCAGTGCGGACGGGGTGACCGGGACGCTGCGGCCAGCTCGGCCCAAACAAACTAATAAATAAATAAGCAAGAAAAAAAAAAAAATCACCTCTTTGTGCCTGCCTTTGAAGACGACAGCGAAGGCTCCGTGCCCGATCAGGTCCTTTCTGCTGAACTCAAACTTTCCCACCGTCTCCATGGCGCTGCGCCGGGGGGTCCCCGGGGCCGGCGGGGAGACTGCGACCTGGACGGCTTCAGAGCTGCAAAGGGACGAGGAGGAGGAGGATGGCGCTGATGAAGGAGCTCCCTTTAAAGAAAATTAAACCTCTCCCAATCCAAACACAACGGAGCACACACACAACCTCCCCCTCCCATTCTCCCCCGCACCGCCCCTAGAAGAGCAGTCGGCAGCCGGGGGGAGCCTCTCTCCTGTCAGCCCCCCGGTAGCGGTAGCTCAGCGCCGGGCTCCTCTCCCCCACCTCGCCCTCGTCCATGGGCTGCCTCTTCCTGCAGAGCGGCCGGGAGCTGGTCATTGTTAGGGGCTGGGAAGAAGTTGACTCCTCAGCAGCGGGCCTTCCCCATCTCCTCCTCAGGACAGACCGGCGCGGCTCCTCCGGCGGCCGCTTCAGGCGGGGCTTCCCATGCCGAGCTCCGGCCCTCCCCGCCTCGCAGGCGCGGCTTCGCGGAGAGTCCACCTTAAGCGCGATCCACCTTAACGCCCGATCCACCTTACGGAGAACGGTCCACCTTAAACGCGAGTCCACCTTAAAGGGCCGCCCTGTGCCCCTCGACTGTTTGTACACAGCGGGGCCNCGCACGGGCCCCGTGCCCTCCGCTGCTTCTCGGCGGGAGCAGGAGGGCTCCTGCCAGACCTCCCCCGAGTCTTGGAGGAATATTTCTGGCAACTAAACACATGGGTCCGTTCGGGTGAATTTTTAAAAATTTGCCACGGGATCGGTGACAGGGCCCAGGGGCACAGGCGGGCCCTGGTCCCGCCAACTCCAACACCCCTTCTCCTCCCAGATGGCCCATCTCCTCCCTATGCTCGTGTGCTGGGGGCCCGCAGCTGCTCCATCCCGTACTCCATCGCTGGTCTCTCGGAGGGGAGCACCCCAGGCCTCCAGGATGCCCTTAGCAGTGATGAAGGGCACCTCCATCAAGCTCTCCTCAGAGGAACCTTCCCACATACGCTACAGCAGAGCTCAACGCGCTATCACAGTTGCAGAGAGAAACCTTTCCCTGCCTGAACCTGCTGCTTGGTTTGGGCCATCGTTAATCTCTCGCTGTGCAACAACCCACAATCTTTGCCCTGTGGGTGTGTGCCCACGGGTCATTCCCTCCATTGCAAGAACCTTTCACTCCTTTGACCCATCCCTTGCTCTAGGCTGCCCAAACCTGCTCCCGCCAGCCCTGGTGGTATCTAGACCACTTGTGTGCTCACTCCAGTTTGTTTACATCCTTATCAAAATGTCCAAAGCGGAACTTCGTATTCCAGCCGCAGAGAAAACGGCGTGCGTTGTGGGCAGCACCCCTGCTCGCACGTTCCACTCTGAAGTTTGGTTTTTGTGTGGTATCGACCAGTGTATTGACCTGTGTAAGGACCAAACAGGTGCTGCTCTTTCAATGCCAGTGGCTTTGCTGATACCCCATGCCGAGGGTACTTACTATCATGACGCTGAGCAGCTGCAGTTGTCACTGTTTTCCACAAAAATTAGGAACAAGCAGCACTTCACAGCGTCAGGCCTTGACTTCTACACAAAACCAGCGGCTGACTGATACATAACATCTGACCTGTGGTCCTTTGCCCTTGTTTGTGAGGTAAACCATGTTCAGGTACCATCCTGTGCCTGAAATTTTGGTAGAAAAATGACAGCATACATCAAATGCTGATGTAAGAGTAGCAACACCTGTCTGGTAGTAATTTGCTTCTCAAATCCTAGGAGGTATTTACTGCTTGGTGGGAAGCGTATAAGTAACAAGGGTATTCTTCAGTGGGAATTTGATAACATCGTCTGTTGAGGTAGCCTTTAAACCAAAACAAGACTAGAACACCTTTGTACTTTCAGCAGAAATTAATTTTAAAATTACTTTAAAGAAAAAAAATATATATACTTAGCTACTTGTTTTCTTTCTCACTTCTAGGCCTGTGCCATCCATGAGGTCTCCAATTTCAGGCTTTTGTCAGTGATCACAAGGGGTTAATTCAAAACTTGAGACAGAAGCCAGTAAAAATGCCAAACACCATCAAACTTGCAAAAAAACCCACCAAAACACAAACGAAAATCAAGCTACTTGGCAAATGACAAGAATTTATTTTACCAGTTGTTGAAAGTGGCTGTCTCTAACACAGAGGATAACAGTTGCAAAAGTTTAAGGCAGGAAGTGAAAAAAAAAAAAAAAAACAAACCGAAAAACGTTTTGAAACTTCTTAGATGATTTCTAGGCAGGCAAAACCTTGTATCCCCCTCTGCTGGAAAACAGCCAGGACACCATGGTTAGTGAGCATACTCTTGTGAGAGCTGCAGTAAAATCTCTAGTGACCACAGGTGTTTCTGCCTTTACTTTCCTAGCTCAGCAAAGCCACGCAGCCCTAGCGCCGGGCGAGGGAGGAAGTTGATATGACTGCTGTTCAATTAGAGGCCAAAATATCACAGCGATGAATGTTCTTTGTTCTGTACTCCGTGTGCTTGTTTGTTCCTTCACGTGCTGTTGGTTGTGGGACAAAAAAAAAAAAAAAAAAAAAAAACCCC
>VWZK01017961.1:1123539-1210277 GCA_013396935.1 Baryphthengus martii
AAAGTGTTTGACTTCAATCGGTTTTGCTTGAGTGTGGGTTATAAGGTAGCTTTCTGCATGCAGCTGTACAACAGAGCCAGGTGGCAAAGTCGGCCTCCTCCCTCTTGACATTTTCTTTGTTTTTAAACGAACTCACTGGATAGCTTTCTGGTGAGTACTGGGAACTTTGAAGTAGCATAAGAATTGTGAAGGTACTCAAAGGTCTCTACAGGGATCAGGACCAAGTTGTACTGGATTCCCAGTGCGCACGAGACACGGCACTTTCTTTGGAGTGACATTTAGCATCTGTAACAGTTAAGCGTCTCTCAAATGTATTTTCCAAAAGTAGGCTAGTGAAAAGGTTTTGGACTTCTGCAGAGACTTAAGAACTTACCCACAGATAACTAACAGAATGTAATGCCACTTGGCAGCAAATACAGTTTGGAGATATTTAGAGTACTCTCTGCAGGCACACGGTATTAGCAAAACATTTGTTCGGTTTGGAACAAAGAAGGTTGAAAAGCTTGTTAATTAAGAGTATGATTCCTCTTTTTCTTTTTTTTCTCCTGTGGTTGGTTGATTAAATGCTTATGCTCTATCAATTCTTCCCTGATGTCCAGAATTCGGTGAGAGTCAGTTTAGGCCAACACCCAATGCATGCAAATTCTGTTCTCCTCCCACAGCCTCCCATTTGCTAATGATGAAAGTGCTACCACCAGCACGTACTCAACTACTTCCTCAGATGGAGGCATTAATCTTTGAGGGGACAGACTATATAGTTCAATTTACTAATGCAAAACATGAGTGGGGGAAGATCTACTGCTGTGATTTATGATAGGTGGAGAAAAATATAAGCATACACCCAACTGTGGGAAAGCTTGGAATAGTTTCTTGAAATTATTTTTTTAATTTAATACAACTTTATTCAATTCACACATGAAGGGAAGCAGCAGACAACTGATATCCTGATGACTCAGATGATACTCTTTTCCAATACCATGTTTTAATCAGTAGTCATAAATATGGCTGTTTCTACCTGCTGGAATTCAAGAATGCCAATCTTACCTCTGGGCTGCCGAGGTACAATAGAATTGTTTCTGACACCACCTCTACGCTGTGGAATTGGGTAAAACTATGGAAGTGTGAGGGAATTATGCAAGAACAAGCAAACTCAGAATAAAGATTTATAATAAAGACAGAACAAAGATTTCCATTGAGGGCTGAATTGTTCTCCTCATAGTGCAAACTGTGGAATAACATGTGTGTACCTAGCCAGTAGCTCAGGGCATGACTGAAGCTCACACAGGTACAACCGTCCTAGTTTTAAACAGCTAACTCTTTGACCAGTAACATGGAGCAACACAGACTTCATTCTGGACTGCAAAGCCTAACTTGGAAGCTGAGTGGATGCTAGAGAGGGTTGGTGCATACTCAGTTGCATGCTGCTATGGGTACTTTGCCGTAGGTACCAGAGCTTCTGTGGACACTTACATGAGACTTCAGTCCCATCCTGATATACACAAAGACATCCAGCCCTCCATAGCATCCACCCAGATTCCAGCTGGAGAGATTTGACTATGTCTCCTGTGACAAGGGACACACTACCTTGGCTCCTATACAGCAAAGACCTGCATTCTTACATCCCAGAGAACCTGTCTCAGATGTGTGACATGCTTCTTAATGCCTTCCTAGACAGTTCTAGCTGTTTCTGCCAGCATCCTTTGTGGGCCAGGCAGCTGTCTTTCCCAGGATCCTAGTGGTTTTGCTTTTCCAGTTCAGCAGCTCCATCCCGGTGTTCCCCACACGGTCCGATGAGAGATCAGAAGCCGCACAACAGCCACCCACAAAGCTGAACCACTGTACTGGGAAGGTGTGGGGGAATCCTTGGCCAGATACAATCATGAAGAACAAGCTCTCTCCCTTGCTCTGTATTTGTATTTTGAAATCAAAATTCCGCTTAATGCAGAGGGAATTTCCAAGGCTCTCCTGGGTAATCGTTTTATTACAGCAGTTGCCTCACAGGGTGAGGTACTAAGGGCCAGGAAAACAAATCACTGTTTCTGGAGAAAGGGAAATACCGAATTATGAGGCTTGAGCACATGAGCAAGATGTGATTGAACAAGTTACTGCCCATACACTTGAGTGGACTGAGCCTTCTAATTGTCCACATATCTCTTCTCTATGTGAAATGAATGCTAAAGCCTGAAGATGAGCTTTAACATGAGTTATAGTACAGTCGTAGATATGAGGTCTCAGGTAGTGCTACTGCTGTGTAATTAATTTTCTTCACAGAAAAGGGTGCTTGAAACTTATTCTGGGTACTTCATAGCCAAAAAAGGTGGAAAGAGTGGCACAAGAGAAAAGCTGAAGTATGGGTTAGTTTCAGGGCACATCTGGATGAAAAGCAGATGCTGTATTCTTGCAAGTTTGAAATCTGATTCAAATTCAGACATGTTAAGACAGTTACACATCCACTTTCTACAAACATCCTAGTAGCTGAGCATAATCACCAGTATCTGGGCAGAGCCAACACTAACCCGAATGCTGGAATTTTTGCCAGATTCATCAAGGAGTGGAGGAACTGAATATGCAGTGCTTGGCTGAAAATCACTTTGGTGGAAGAAATATGTGGAAGGTCTACAGCTATCTGTAAATGGCAAAAGTAAATATTAGCCAAGCACTAATGGCTAGAAGGCAAGCTACAGGCTGAATTTAATGGAAAATTAAAATTACATCTTTTAATCATACCCTTTTCAGATGGCTGTTGCTAGGCTTGATTCTGGCTCAGCTACAGTAAGGGTAAGACGCAGATTACAGTAGAATTACACCAAAGTCACACCAGGGTAAGTGAGTTTTGAACACGGGCGGGTCGTGTTGCGTTCCTGGGGAGGTTGAATGAATAGATTCATTCAGAGCCCTGAAAGTATCTGTAAATTTACAGCAGCAGTGTAAGTTATGTCAAGAGTATTTGTTCATACCTCACCAGAGAGCTGCAGGAACAACGTTCCAGCTCTGGTAAAATGCTTTTATCTTAGAAAGGGAGTGATCCTCCACTCACGACATCACCTTTTGATCACTGAAACTGGAGACATTCAATTAAGTGATGGAGTTTACAATCTGCTCCCTACCTTTCACAGCCAGCTGCTCCCTCTGTCACACGCACGGCTGAATCGAACACATTTAGATGACATCGCAACATGGGATAACACGGCTGGAAAGACGAGGTGTTTAAACTATTAGAGCATTGAGGTTATTCAAATACCAGTTGCTGGAGCAGGGTGGTACAGGAGAGGCAGACTCACTTTCCATAGCCCTGTCATATTACATTCTGGATTTATTTACACTATGGGCCCCTTTATTGATTAATACTGTTGAAAGATTTAACTAGCCACTGAATTATCCTGGCAGGACAGGTCTGAGATGTTTTATTACCCCCCTCCCCACACAGATACACCATCTCACTGAACAGACTTTATGAATTATTGAAGGTGGTGTTTTAATGTACTCAGCAAGGTGCTCTGGCAAGGGGCTTCCTCAGTTCCCCTGGCATTTTAATATCAGCTGCATTTCAGCTGCTGGCAGAGGGCTCTGGGCACTAAAGGCTGTACTCAGTGTTCAAATCTGTTAGTGCTCACATCAAGGACTATTGCCTAACTTGCCTGTCAAGCAGCTGATAATATTAAAATGAAATTTGCCAATAAATAAGAGTCTGCAAATCCTCTACCCAGAGCAGTCTGTTTTCAGGCTAATTGGAAGCTATTTCTTGCCAGAACGAACACTGCTTGTCCATAAATCAGCAGGCACCATCAGGCAGTTCCTCACAAGATGTCATCTCTGACCTGGATGAGAATAGACCCATACTCACTGCCCTCGGCCTCCCTCCACATCCACAAGCATTCTTTGATCCGTTCCCGTCCATGAGGCCCTTTATGTCAGTCCTGGTGAAGCCAAGGTTTGTTGGGAGGGGACACAGGCCTTGCTTTAGCCCTTGCTCTGGTCCTCTGGGACCCCCCTTCAATGCCCACTCAAGCCGGCAAGATCCTCTGCAGCAGTTCCAATATACCTCAGCACTAACCCTTGCTTTGGTGACCTCTTTGTTAAAAATAACCGCTCACCTCACTTCCCTCATCTTTCACATCTACAGAGTTTTATGTTTAGGAGGCCAGAAGGTTGCTCAGCCTTCAGCCTGGGCTCCTTTCCAGATAGGACAGGTCCAACACAACATGAGGAGGGGGCATGACTCAGATGGGAGAAAACTCCAGGTTTAAGGACCATCTCCTTCCCTAGGAAAGATCTGAAAATCATGATCAGAAAGAACCTATCAGCCCAAGAAAGTCTTTCCACGCAGTCCAAGGGGACAATGAAGTCACATTTATCACCCCAGGTGTCTTTGACCTTCTCAAAAACAGTCTTAAGATAAAAACCACCTATGGAAATTAAAATATTAGAAGCTAACAATGACTTCCCATAGAAGCCTATATCTGTCCTGTTATGAATCAGAGACTTCGTTGTTTTTCATGCTCCAAAGTCTGCCCCTCTGAGAGCAGGTTTAACACCCTTTCCCTACTGTATTATGGTAAAAAAAGCTAGAGAAGAGTGTAGCTGTATCCAGTCGCCTCTTCCTCTCTGTCCTGAACCTGAGAAGTTTAAGACCTGCAATAGTTTAAAAATGGGATTCTCAGGCATTTTCTTCGCAGCTGGATTTGATGGCTCCGCTGCCCCTGGCAGAGGCATGGCCAGGAGCACCTTGCACCCGGGACCAGCTCATTCGGTCTGTCTGGTTGCTTCCACCAAGCTCTCAGCTTCACCTTGGGAAGGGACTGTTAATGAAACTTTCCTCCTTATGACTAACTGGCTTGGAGGTGTCTATGTTTTCAGGTAGACCAGTAGCACATACAATTTCAAGTAAGTAGTGCTCCAGCCAAGGCCTTACTCATCCCATGTAAAGCTGAAGCAGAAATGAGTTTCCTTTATTTACAGATGTAAATAACAGCTGTAACAGTGAGGAATGTCCACAGGAGAAACAAACAAGACATAATGAACTTCAGCAGCAATGGAGATGTCTCCTGTGCAGCAGAGCACTGTCATTGCTGGAGCCTTTCTGGGACAGGTTGGGCAAACATCTGGCAGGAATAACACAGGCAAGGTCAAACTGTAGCCTTGGATGAGCGAGCCATGTCATACACAGCTCTACTCCTTTCTAAGGTTTGTCTTTTTAGTGTTGTCATTTTGGTCAGAGGCTGAGACTTTTTAGAAGTCCAAGATGAGCAGTTACTCCTAACTCAGACCTTGGAAGTTGTCCTAGTCCTACTCCTACGGATACAAAGATCACTTGGGGGGAAAAAAAAACCCCTCATGCTCTTTCTCTGGACCTGTTATCAGGCAGAGTTTTCAACTGACAAGGCCACGCTGCCTCACAGAAATGTAAAATTTAGCACAGATGCACCCTGCAGTGAGTCTGGCCCTTGCTGCTTGCAACAGCAAGCAGCTGGGATCTGTACCCATGTTGCAACACTCCAAAGCAATGATCTCTTGTCCTTGAACATTTCTAGGAAACCAGAGGGATAGTTTTCAAGCACTGAAGCACGAAGCAGTGACTGATGTGGAAGAAAAGTTTTCAGTGGGGCATCAGAAGAGTTTCATCAGTCTTTAGTGCTCTCAAACTTTTTTTTTTAATAAAGAACAGTGATCTGCTAAGATACCACACCTGCCCATATCTGTACCGCCACACGTCTTACCCCACAGCAAAGAGGAACATCTAAGGGCAAAGAGATTATGAAATAAGAGTTTTTTAATCTGATAGTTGTTTGGGTTTCCGCACCCCCCACTCCCTCACATCTGAGCTCTCTGCCCCATGAATTAACATAGCGATTTCCCAGAGATGAAGTTTAGGTGAAGCACTTGGCTGGAACTGAAGATCTCTAGCTGCTGACTTCCTGCCTGACAAATCAGAAATGTATTTCTGAGAGATATTTAGGCACTTAACTTGCTGCCTCTTCCTTTCCTTCATCTATGTAAATGGCAAGGTCTTTGAAGACCTAGTTTCTCACAATTATTTCTGCACTTCTTTGATTTTGGTAGCAACTGTACCACAGTAATGGTTACATCCAATTAAAGATCAGAAACGTGTACATCTCAGCGTTTTGTCATTTGCCCTTTGTCAAATACAATGAGGTACAATCACTAAGAAAAACAAATACCTGAGTGAAAACAGGAGGAAAAGGGCTAACCCTGATTCCTTGTCCACAGCTAATGCTCTCCCCAGGGTTAGGTACAAGCTGTGAGAGTTGTGCTGCTGATAAGCCAGGTTAACTCTCACGTTTCCCAGCAGAGGACTTTGCTTTTATTGACACTATAAAATATCGCAGGATGCACTCCCAACGTTTATCCAGGCATCGGGAAGACACTTGACCTGGCCGTACAGGACAGCAAGATCATCCAGAACTGTGAGGGCTATGGAGCTTTCCCATGACTCATGAAATTGCAGTCAAATATTCCATGACTCATGGATTAACCTAACAAAACCCAGAGGGAAGAAAAGCTATTGGGTTATTGGTTGACAAGAGCATTTTAGAATTAACATGACATAATAAGCAGGATACCAACATCCTCTTTTCTGACTCTTGAGAAACTCGTAAGGAAGAGTTTTATCCACTCACTTATTACCAAGGGACCTCAGCTGACGTTATGTAATTAGGATGGGACACTTTTTGCAGCTTCGAGGCCTGAGTAGCAACATTAATATAATCCAATTACAGAAAGCATGACCACGTGCAAGAAGCTATTAATATCAGCTTATGTTTAAATGCAGTTCCCTTCCATTCCACTGCAAATAAACAAAATCTATCAAACAAATACACAGAAACCAGAATGTAGCCATAAATGAACCACAAGATAAAATATAGTAAACAAGGTTAACCGTCCCCACTTCTGCCATGGAAAGGGAGTCCAAACATACGTTTCCAGAGTCACTCAATGTGCGCATTCAAATGTGGATTCCTGCTCCCTGCTTTGCAATGGATGTCCTGGGAAGCTCTGGGCGCCTCTGCAACTACACGATAATCATGCTGGTCAATTAAACAGCATAGACAAACCCCTCCCTAACCCCACTACACCTCTGTTCTCTCTGTAAAATAGGGTGAGTGGAATTGCAGAGCGAAGAGGATGAAATGCATTAAACGTAGTGGGGCCAATGACTAACTGTCATAAAGAAGCTATAGAAAGGCCTGGGATGCTGCTGGTCAAATAGGTATCAATTCCAGAAGAACACTAAGGGATTGGCAGTGGAAAGTTTGTCCACTCTGGGACTTACAGGGGATAGAAAGTGCCCCGTTATGTATAATTTGGCATTCAGTCTCAGCCTGACCCTTCCTACATCTAGTATCCTGATGACCTGTTTGAATTCTGTTGTATAGACATAATACTGCAGACCTAAGCCTAGGGAGCAATATATTCTGCATTCAAAACATCACAGTCAGTTTGGTTTGAATAATACATATTGTATCATTCTAACAATACTAATTATATTAGAGATTTTCTCCTTCAGAAGCTGTCTGTGATGGATGAAGAGAAAAATAGGCAGAAGTTTAAAGTTTAAATGGTATATAGGGGAAGGAGTGGAACACTAGAATTATTTGTTTAAAACACCTTGTTTATTTTTGGATGACATTATCCTGCAGTTTCTAAAACCAGAATTTGCTTGGCATAACTTCCTTCAGATCTCAGGATTTACACTGAGAATCAGATTTCTTGTTTCTGTCAACAGCCATAATATTTTAAACTAATATGGTCTCTTTCATGAAAAACTCCAAGCACTTCATGGTCTTCAGGTTGTATGTTTTAAAAATATACTCAACCACTCTCTATTTAACGTCACTCATACAAGAGCCTAGAGCCTCAGCCAGATGAAACCATTCTAACCACCTTGGCTTGCACCAGCAGAGGAGCTGGCTGATGCCAGCCAACATGCTTAGGAAGAGAATCAACTCGAAAGACACGTGTAACCACTGTGGCATCTAGTTAATGTGTCACTGGACATCAAATTAAGGCCATGATAAAAAAAATAAATGTGCTAATACCTGTATGGGTGCACAGACTGTTGTGTAAGGCACAGAAGGGCTGTCCCTGTGACTCTGACACAGAAAAAGCCTGTACATGAGTAGGGAAGAATAGCCAGAGCAAGATGCACACCCATTTTCTCTCATGCATGTGTATTCATTCTGATCATTGCATACAGGTGAGAACAGGGAGGATCAGGTCTTTGAAGAAGGGAGGTTTAGTTTGTTTTACAGTGAGCTTCAGAGGAAAGGTCCCCCAAATCTACATAGAATACCCCAACAGCTTTAGAAGAAATATATAAAAGAAAATAGACCAGAAACAATGAAAGCACAGACATCCCTAGGCACTGCAAGTCAGCACTGTCACTGAGGAGGAGAATTGCCACCCACAGATCCACCCACGTCAAGCTAACCTGCCTAATTTGATCAGAGCAATTCTTTGTGGCTGGATTCAGTTAGTAAGACCATGCACAAATAGGCCCTGAAGCAAACGATACCATTTTAGCTACATAAGCATAGTCTTATCTGAATCATAGAAGATCTGTCGTTACACAACGAGTCAAGCATTCACCAGAGAATCGTTTAGCCCGTTCCCTCATGATGCAGGAGGCACACGCTGTCTGCATCACACGGGAAACCTCCTGCCAGCCCTGACTATCAGCACGACACCGGCCACGTAAAGGCATCACTATGCATCACAGCAGTGAGTCATGGAGCATCCCTGCAGATAGGTCCTGAATAGCAGCCCGTGTTCTAGGTTTAGGCCAGCTGTTCATCGCTTTGCTTCAGTGAAGCGCTGGTTGTTAGCTTTTAAAAACAGACTCACCAAGGTGAGGTAATTTTGATGTGAGGTAATTTTGATGCAAATGTTTCCTCGCTGAAAAGCCAGGGGCTTCAGGTGGGACTGGAGAACCACTGGGCTACAAGACTATGAGGCTGCCAAAATACCTGCCTGATTACTTCTAATAGGGGAGAAGAGATGAACAATTTCAGGAGAACATAAGTAATGAAGATGTTTCAGGTTCACAGTGTGCCGTGATTAAAGGCAGCATTAAACCTATTCTGTAACTACACAAAATGACTGGCTTATACATTGCTGACTTACATAACATCTGCTTCTTTTTTTTTCCCCCTGTTTTCCAAGAAACCAAGACCTCTTTGCTTGTTTACCCATTAACTTCATTAAAGTGTAATACCTCTTATCAAGCAACTCATTGTCACAGTTTTACTGTGTACAGGTGTTTTCCAGGAAGTTTCCAATGGTACTCCTTGTGCTGACCGTGAGAGCTGTTATTATTTAACTGTTTTTAAATAAACAATGATCCATACATAGCTTCTGCAAAGGGTTTGCTTTAACCTTATATCTCATTTATCTTGAAAAAGGAAATACCTTTAGAAAAGTTATTGCCTTGTGCCCTACTGTCTTTGATCTCTACCCACTGTCAGTGCTAAAGACCCAAGAGCAAAAGAGGATTTAGCCCTTTGCTCCTCACTCCTGAAAATGTCAGTTGGTGAATGTTAGGGTCAGGCTATACTAATAAATAGAATTTAAACATTTCTAGGGTGGACAATATAGCATCTATTCTCTGCCTGGAATATACACATTTGAATACATACTTTTATCACAGTCCCAACGGGCATGACTGTCAAGCATCAGGCTGAGCCTAGAAGCAAAACAGGACAGAGCACTTAGAAAAGCAGGCTACTGGGAGATTCCTCAGCTCTTACACGATCTCAGAAAGTGACCTAAGTAAGGAGGAGGGTGCTTAAAGAGCCTGCCAAAATGGATCCTTCTTGGAAACAGACAACAGCTGCAGCAGACTCAAACAGTGCTTCTTGTCTCTGTTGAGTATAATGAATAGGACAAAAAAGGAAGCCAGAAAAAGCTCCATCTCTGACACTAGTAGTTTTCTGAAGATCTCGAGATTCTTGATAGTTTTTGAGTTACCTGAAGTAGAGATGATTTAACTTCATGTTATAATATCAGCAGAGGACTGCCTGCTGTGTAAAATAAAACACTAGAGATACCTTCCAAAGTACAGCACAAAGAGAACATAATTATAGGTGGTATTTAAGCTTGAAGAGTCAGTCCTGTAAGTTTTAGGGCTAATTAATTCCTGATAGAAATTTCTGAGCCAGAAAACTCATAGTGGGACTAATGGAAAAGAGCAAATTAACTTGAGAAGGCAATCAGAATTTGTCAAGCACAGGTAGTTATCCAGTCCAGACTGATGCTAAGAAAGGCTGGCAGCACTGTGATTCCCCGAGCATGATGGAAGATCCAAAGTAGCACAGAGACAGGATCCAAGGGGGATTGTGTGTGTGTAGGGGGGGTATGTGTAGAGAAAAAAAGAAGTAGAAAAAAAACCCAAAGAGCACAAGGAGATCTCCATGCCTGGGCTACTGAGAGATGCCACCTGTTTAGAGATCAAGCCTTGTCACAGATTACATCATTTTAATTTTTCAGGAATTGACAAACACTGCTTCTGCATATCCTATCAAAAAAACCCCACAAGCAACCCAGAGATGTTCCCAGTTCATTTTACAGCCAAAGTACCATCAGCACATCATGTCTATCCCTCTGAACTGAGCCAGGTGAAGAAGTTGCCCAGGGCAGAAATATCCACTATTGTTTCCTCTGTCCCAGAGCCCTTCTCTTGAACAAACTCCATGAGTTGCACAGAGCCAGGCAGACCCCACAAGACAGAGCAGCATGGACTTCTTAGGGATTTCTTTTTTTTTTTTTTAAACTGCTGACATTCAGTTCATAAGTACCTTGTGCAACATCTGTTTTAGTATGACAGAGAGAAAAAAAAAAATCTCAGTCATTGCCCTGATGGCTGCTTACCTTTTCCTTCTGTGTTAAGGCAGAATTCAACCTACATAACATTTCTGTATTGCTATAGTGAGAGCACTGGATGGTTGCATTCCCCGCAATGTTTTCCTACTGATCTGGAATGTTGGCAGTGAAATCCTGTAAGGCTGGATTATGCCTTTTCTTTCTTTACGCCCTGAGTTTTGAACAGGCCCTGTGACACCAAAAGAGCTTGTTTCCTGAGCGAGCTCAAACCTGGAGCCATTTCACCATTTTGTTCCTGGGTTTACCAAGTGCTGAAGCACAGCAGCTTCCCAGATACTTGAAACGTAGAGATCCGAAGTTCATGACTTAATTTGTTAGCAAACATCTTTGGCTCCTTGACCCGCTCAGTCGAATAGAAACAAGAGGTCCAGTTCCAGAGAAACTCAGGCCTTTATGTGGCTTTGAGCTTGGGACTTTCCAAAGAAAGGCAGCTCTGAAATACTTGCGTGCAGACTGACAGCTTGCATCCCAGACAGCAGGACAGAAATCAGCAACAGAGCTCCAGAGTTCATGGTGAAAATGCTGTTCTGTGTGAAAATACACACAAAGACCAGACACTTCTCATTTGACACAGGGAAAGTCTGATGATGTTTTTTCAAGATATTTTTCTTTTTTTTTTTTTAAAGGCCATATTTCAGTCACCCTCAGTCATTTTCCCTCAACTTAAAACCCAACTGTTAGTTGTAAGTGTTTCATCTTGGTGAGTTTGTGAAGCTGAAGGCCAGACAGTGAAAATCCTGCACTCAGCACCAAAAGACTCTGTTGAAGCCCATCGTTTGTTGTCTGAATGGAAAGAGTAACAACCCAATACAAATATTTGAACTTCTCTTTGTTCCTGGCAGGGCTCTTGCAGCATACACACGAGCAAATCACATTTGTTTTTGCTGGGATGGGAGAAGCAGTGGAGACAGAACTGGGTATGAGTTGAATCCAGCACACAGCATAAGTAGATGCTGTTCCCAGGGCCATGCCCACGTGTGCAGGGCTGAAGTACCAGGAAGGGTAGTTTTTTCAAGGCAGGGCAAGTTGGTTCCCAGAGCCTTATCAAGGTATAGATCAAGGATGGTTGTTAATTACGAAGAGCAGCACAGGGCAGAAACTCCCGTGGGTAAATCCTCTGCCTCAGGGAGTATGAGCAGAACTGAACCAACCACCAGAAGACCCCAGATCTGAGCAAAAATCCTGGTGGTCCAAAACCAGATCTTCCTCAAAACTGCTCCAGCCTGGTCACATCCCACTTCACCAGAACAAAGCATTAACCAGACAAATATCACCCTTCAAACTAATGGCATATTTCTGTTCTTGTTTCAGACTGAGGACAGGACTACTGGAAAGTTCAGTCATTCTAGCTGCATGACCACACAGTTTTTTCCCACTACTTATACATCTGCTACAGGTCCAAATCCCCAGAACTGCTGTTGTAGGGCTAGTTTGCCTTTGTAAGTAGCTACAGTGTAGTTGCTTTGTGTTTGGTGCTTTGGAAATCCACTTGCAAGGTGTTTTCCCATCCTGAAAAAGCTCAGGAGCAAGAGACCAGAGGTCTCCACCTCCTGCAGACCAAGAGGCCCTGAACACACTTGGTTTCACCAACAGCACAGGTGCAATTTAAACAGCCTGTGGAAAAACAAACAGCCTGTTGGGTGATAGGCCTGATTCCCTGGCTCTCAGCCCAAGGAGGGAAGCAAAGGATTCAGAAGACAGGCTTGGAGTCAAACACCTGTCAGAGGTTAGCGACCAATGACCTGCCCTTGCACAGGGGACAAGGATTGAGCTGAAGAGCACCAGTGAATGCACTATCTCCCCAGCTGGCTGCTGCTCCATGCTCCGTCCTGGCTCTGGATTTCACCAGCCATCACAAGGGGCTGCTTGTCTCCATTTTAGAATGAGTCCCTAGTGGCATAATTTGTAATCAGTATAAAAGGCAAGATTAAACTTCTAGTATTTCTCCTACTACTCACCCTACTTTAATCACCACGGTTTGGTAAATACCGTATTTAGACTTTTGGTCTGACTTTAAAAAAAAAACCCAAACAAAAAACCAACTGTCGGCTCTGCACTCACGGCTTCAAGAGGAAAGGTATGAAGGAGAAAGTTCAACAGCAACATTGTCTTTGCTGCTCTGCCCGTAAAGATGGGCTCAATGAGACAGAGCGGCTGCACAAACCAGTCAGCAGCTGCAAACCTGCAGCTCAGCTGCTTCTGTGACACCAAGAACAGCAACCCAAAATACCAGCCTTTAAAAGTGCGGTGCTATGATGGATATTCTCTGATACAAGATTGAATTATTTCTTAACATTTATCAAAGCTCTTCACATCCCTCCATGCCAATGCGCTTCAGAAGCCAGGTTCAACTGAGGTGAGAGCCCTGACACCAGACAGAGAACAATACCACACTTTTTCTCTGCTATCTGCAGCAAGATTACAGCCCAGGAGCTGCACTGGGCACACCTGCCCAGTCCAAACAAAGCTGGAGATAGCGCCCGCATAAACACATGTGTGTTACAAGGACAGGCAGGCACGGAGCTGCGCCTTTTGGTGGAGCCTGTTGGCATGTATTTGTTTGCTCACCCTTAGTGACACAGGCAAGCAAGAAGGAAACAGTTGAGTTAAAACCTTAATTGTGTTTGCAAGGCTCAGGATAGCATTAGAGAACTTCCCATACTTTGGGAGCAGAGCAGAGAGGGATACTTCTTAAGAGCTGCTAAAGCAGCCTCTTCAGGTATTTGTCAAACCCATTTCTCTTGGCTGCCTCCTGTTGGGACCCAAGGAGACAGGAATTACTAAGGGATCAACATCTCCCAGCGAGCACTTGCTGAGTCAGCTTGTATCAATCTTCAAATACTCCCAGGAGAGATATTATCCCTGGATGGCTTTGCCTGGGGTCTGTACAGGTGCTGGCTCACACGGCTACAGTCACCTCATCCTGCCCATGCCAAAGGGGCGGGTAGAACAGAGCAAAGCACAAAGCCCTGCGCTTACGGTAACACGGGAGGCGAGGAAGCCTGCGCTGGCTCCCAGCAGAGTGGGCAACAGTAAATAAACAGTGTAGAGAAGAGCACTTTGCTAATGAAAACCAGCTTGTGCCAGTGGAAGACCAGGAGAGGAGGAACACTGGAGCCACGTCCCTTTGCAGCAACAAACAGAACACCACACATTTTGATATAGATCAGTGGGGCAGATGATTGATGAGCCATACTTCAGAGCTGCTGTGACAGAGCGTGCAGTTCTTCCATTACATCACTGCTACCTTGCTTGACCCAAGGGTTAAGAATAACAGTCAGGCTCCACTGCCTCATGCTGCCAGAATGAAACTATTTAGAGACAGACTTCCTAAGACAGCCACGAGCTTGCTACCCTGGCAGGCTTGCAAGGAGAAGAACTTTGAGAGGTAGGGTCCATCAATACCTCCAAAAGAGATGGAGGCCAGTCGGGACACGACTTCGTTGCTATAAGCACAAGAAGTGCCAAGCGTCTGGCATCTGCTTTGCAGAATAGGATTAGCATGGCCCCTGCAAAGCTCTACTCGCCTGAGCATGGCTTTTGCTTAAGGGGGTTCTGATCTCACTTGTTTATACTGGTTGTACATGCGCATGAAACCTTCCAGAGCCAACAGAGATGAAGGAAGTAAACTCCTGACAAGCTGCTCTCTCCAGAGCCAGCCTCCTCTCTCTCAGCAGCCTACACAAGGCATTGTGTTTTTCATAAGACTAGACTAGGATCCATGCCCTGTTTCTGGACAAGACCTGCTGCAAGCTTCGTTCACATTGACAAAGACATCTCAGAGTCCCCATCTAACATCGCCCATGACAGATGGGAGAATATGAGGGAAACTGGACATGGGAGTGCTGTGCAACCTCTTGCTGAGTGCTAAAAATGGTCTATCCTAACTGGAAAGTCAAATATCTCCTATCTGAGGTACAGGGCTGGGAACAGTAGGAATGCACTTGCTTGCAGGGGTACCTCGGGAGAAAGAGCCAATTGAGCAGCCACAGTAACAGCCAAATTGCTCTACTCTTCTTCATGGTCTCCTTACACACATATTCCTTGCAGCCTGGGAGCTCTGCCGAGGCCCAGCAGGCATGTCTGGACAGATGTTTTAAAGCAGCACCACAGACA
Organism: Baryphthengus martii; assembly: GCA_013396935.1. Classification (NCBI taxonomy): domain Eukaryota; kingdom Metazoa; phylum Chordata; class Aves; order Coraciiformes; family Momotidae; genus Baryphthengus; species Baryphthengus martii. The sequence goes on from VWZK01017961.1 coordinate 1,138,552, forward strand.
TCTGTCAAATCCCATCACACAAATCGCCCTTCCATAGATGTTCCAAAGGTCACTCGCAGTCCTGCTTTCTCCCAGCTTCATATTCCCAGGTCAGACTATTGGAGTTTCACCAGATATCATGTGCTATTTCTGACCCTCATGACCCTGGGCTGAGGTCACACTATTCTCTATTGGGTGGTAGTCATCCATTATAAAGAGATAAGAAAAGTTCTCTAGCCACTGGTGCCTGCAGAGCTCCAGAATCATCTTTCCTAGGAGACCATCAACTCCAGCCTGATCTGTCCATTTTTACAACAATGAGGGAGAACTTCATGGCAGCAGAGAAGGGGAAAAAGGAGGATGAACGCAGCAGTGGAAAAAGGGAGGGTGAAAGTAGATAAGTGCTGTAAAACACTGAGCCCTTTGCTTCTGCCTTCTGAGGAAATTAGAGCAGTTAAGAGCCTGGGTTGAGCACAAGTGATGACATTTCAGATAAGTTCAAGCACAGCAATGCAAATAAGCAGGGCAAAGAGTTGCCACCACTTGCGTGGAAACCCCTCCCTGTGAGCTCTGCTCTGAGGCAGGGCTTCAAGGCAGGAGCATGGATTTTGTCACAACAAGCTCTCATTGGCCACAGTTACTCCATTACCTGGCAACTTGAAAAACAAGCAAACCCATCCCGTGGCACTACCTCCTTACTGACGTGCAGGAGCTGAGGTGTGCAGTGTGTAGCTGTCATCCAAGTAAACATGGAGAAGCAGGGCGAGTCCCCAGGAGCAGAGGAGTTGCAGGATGCGAAATAGCCATGGTGCTGACATGCCATTAAGACAGCTGATGATTGACAGTTGCCTCATGAAGACCACCCAACACCATCATTTTCTATTCCTCCGACACACCCAGCTTCAGATTCAGAATAACCATCAATTTCTCTGGCTGGAAAGGGGAAGTAGATAGTCCCTGAGTTTCCCAGTAACAGCCAAGCTCCCTGCCCTACTCTGCAGGGAGAGCATGACAAGGGTCATCCTGGCTTGGCTATTTCTGCAGTACAGATGGGGTGGGAAACAAAATAGGGCATTTCCACCCTTTGAAATTTAGTGGAAGGGCCCTGCATACAAACAGGCTTCCGCAGTCATCACTTGTGCTCCCCATCAAACCCTCCTCTGGTTTGGGCAGAGAAGAACACACCAAATATCTGATCTGGAGCAAGAGATCCTGTTAGTCCTAAGGTTTCCAGCTGCACAGCACATTGTCTCTGTTTGGCTTGTCAGATGTGGGATGGGAAGGCCTCTCCCCAGGATGTGTCTTTTCTCACATGAAGCCCAAAACCAAGTTGCCACAACCCAAGCAGCACAACCCATAAATCTTGACGCAGTTCCTTGGGAAGCTTGTGAAGTCCTGACCTTACCGCAACAAAGTGGCCCTCTTGTCAATGCAGCTCTTTCCCACCAAGCCCTGCTTGCTCAAAGCAGACCGATCACTGTCCCAGTGAAAGCCAGGCCTGGGTCTCATTTTGTTTGACTAGTTTGGGTGTGCAGTCAGGCTCAAAGCCCTTTAAAAAAAACCCACCACCACCAAAAAAAACAAAAAACGACAAAAAAGGGAAACCCAGATCCTTCTATACCATTGAGAAATAAACCCACTCAAGCTAGCAACCTAGTGCTGAGTTAGTTTCACTGCTGACAGAATCATCAATCCCAGAGGTCTGGGATTTGTTTGTGTTTTGGTTTTTTTTAAAACCAGGGACCAGAAATTTTGGGTGGAGGATAGGAAACTGCTCTGGCAGCTCCTATAGTGATTTTGTTAGTGCCACAAGGTCAATAATCACTCATACTGCAGGAGATGCACAGATAGCCCCTCTGCTTCCCCACTTACAGCCCTAGCACATGCCTACAGAAATCCTTCACATACCATCCAGCTTTAATGCCCTCTCCTATTTTTACCTCAAGCTGGACTTCTTATAGACTATTACTCAACTATGTACTCCCTGTTTTTGGCAGTCCCATATCCCTCCCCTGGCCTGTTCCCGCCCCACAAGCCCAGTCAACTCCCCCTGTCTAGAAATTTCAGAGAAAAGCAAGTAAGTGATCCACAGCATCAAGCTTACCAGGAACTGCTGGGACATGGAGAGCCAGGACAAGCCCCCCTCCCCCGGACAAAACATCCTCTGGGCTTGTTTCCACTGCTTACAGGATCATCAGGCTCAGCCCTGGCTCATGCACCACACTCACCTGGCAGAGGGGATGGAAAATGCAAGGTGGCAGAGCTGGAGGCAGCTCTGGTATTTGTCCTCTTCCAAACTGCCGTCTGAGAAGCAAGGGACAGCTCCCTCTTCAGGAGTCACAGTGAGCCAGGAAGGGCTCAGGATCCCCCACCCGCCTGCTGTTATAGGGCATCATCCAGAGCAGCTTCACCTGAGCTTTGGGGCCAAACCCCATCACCTGCTCTCCTGGCCCACTGAGTAAATTGGGGATTGAGGAGAGAAATGTCATTCTTAAGAAAGTCCCATTTCAGAAAAGTCCTCTGGGGTAAGGACTGAGAATCTTCTCCTCAGCTATAAGGGTGCTATGGGAGGCAGGAACCTTTTATAGCACACATCCCTGTTTATGATTTGAATCAGCATATAAGTCTCTCCTCAATCACTTTATTGTGTTCCTCAAGCCATTAGATCCCAGGTCTTGTCTGAGATGACTTACTAATTTACTTATTTTTAAAATCCAGGCATTGCCATAGCTTTGTCAGTTGAAAACTGGTCCTGCCCACCTTATTTTTTTTTTTTCTCCACATCTACTTTTCTCTGTGGTACTAACACAGAAAAAGGCCTTGAAGGCTGGCTGAGCATGGGGATGTGTTGGAGTCAGAGCCAGGAGAAACCTTGACTGGGACCTTGGAGCCAGTACCAGAAAGAACAGTTACCATAAACTCAGGTTTTCAGCTTTAAATACTCCTGGGTTCAGATGGCCAGTGCTCCTCCTTTAAACTCCCATCCCTCCTATTCCAAGTATTTCAACTCTGAGATGATGCCACAACCCCCCCTGAGAATTTAAATAGTCAGAAAATATCCAGGCTGGGCAATAGGTAATAGGAATATCACGCTCGATTTATTTTTTCAGACAGTGGAGGTGGCTTTTCCAGCTAAGGATGTTGTTGCCTATAGAAGTTGTGGATGCCCCCTCCCTGGAAGTGTTCAAGACCAGTTTGGATGGGGCTTTGAGCAACTTGGTCTAGTGGAACACGTCCCTGCCATGGGCAGGGACCTAGACGATCTGTAAGGTCCCTTCCAACCAACCCATTTCCTATGGTGGCTACCTACAACGTCCTGCCCCTGCAGCCTCTGCTCGGCCCGGCGGGCAGAGGTGGGATGGGTGGCTGCTCTGGGTTTGCAAGACTGATGCAGGGGGAACACCAGAGGCAGCTTTGCTCAGCAGAGGGGGCTGCCATGGGTGAGGTTTTTTGTATATATTTTTTTAAGGATATTGAATGGTTTAATGGAAAGTTTCCATTGACACTGCAGCACATCGTCCTGAAAATAGCTGCACCCCGTGAATGATTTGGACTATTTAAAAATGCAAATAGCAGAAAGGGAAACTCAAGGTGACTCCTTTTTTTCTATCAAGAGGCAACTCTATACTTCTGCCCTTTCTGCTGTGCTACGGAGGGCTTTGTGTTATGCCAGCCCCATGGCACCAGGGCATGTGGAGCAGCCTTGGGTCCCAGTGACATGCCTGCAGCTCCCCGCCTGCTGCCAGGGCTCCCCCTGGAGTTGGCCCTGGCAGGGGCAGCAAGAGGCATTTCTGTAGGAGATTTACAGAGCAGGGCAGAGAAGAGCAGTGTGTCCCAGCAGCTGCTGCCCATTCTTCTTTTAACATTCCTTGACAACAGTAGATTGGAGGACCGTGGCCTTCCTGACATCTTCATCGTGGCTCCTAGCACAGGCTCTCACTCACCATTTTCAAGGACTCTGACTTGTCCAAATTATACCACAGAAAGTGGATTAGCAGTGAGAAAAAAAAAACCACAACAAAACGCAGGAACATCCTAATGCAGCACTTGACCTTGTTTCTGTCACTCCAAACTCCCAGTAGAGGCATCAGGAAGAGCCTGAGGCTGACTGTGCAGCATCCCTCCTCCCTTCAGCCCACAGAATCACGAATATGACTCTTGATCCCTCCCCAAAATTAAAACAACTTGAAACAGGAACTCCAAGAGCAGGAGTTCATGGGCACAGCTTAGGCTGGGGCAGTGGGTGTAACTGCATCTCATTTGGCTGCTCTCAGCAAGGTTGCTCCTCGTGCAGAGGTGAGGCGGCTCTGAGCCTCCGCACTCAGCACCTTACTGCAGGTGGCAGGCTTGGTCTGGCAGAGGACTGGGAGATCTCTGTGCAGGCAGCCAAGGTTTATTAGAGAAACCATTAAATTGAAATGACTCGGATACAAAGATAAGCTGCGCTGCCTTCTGAAAGGCAAAGGTGTTTTCTGACCTGTAGAAACTGATAGAAGTTACCGAGACATCAGTGACCACAGCAGGTCTGACAGTAAAATGAACACCTTGCAGTTAATCTTAGTGGAGTCCAAGTTTCTTTCTACCTAGTACATCCAATAGGATGTGTACATTGTGTCAGCAAATAACTACCCTTCTCGCCGAGAGCCTTGCTGCCTTTCCTCCAGGATGTTGCCGCCTCTCTCAGCAGCATCTCTTCTGTTCCCAGTCAAACACAGTAGCTCTCCCCTCCCTCATTTGCAGCGTTCAAACATCCAAAGCAACATCTCTCTATGGAACATTTCTAAATTCAATGTTAGGCTGCTCTATCTTTAACCAGATGGGAGAATAAGAAGGTGCAGAACTCAAAAATCTGTTATTAGACCTTTAAACTAAAATTAAAAAGCAAAAAAACCCAACACTGTTCATTTCTCATGGAGAATTCAAACCCTTCACTGGCATGTTCCTAGGAATGTTGTTCTGCTTGCAACAGTTAGTATCCACCTCCCCTCCTCGGAGCACCATGGCGTTGTCTCGTCTGTGGGATGAGATGTCATAGGGCTGCACACATCAGCGTTGCTGTCCACACGCTCGTCAGCACCAGGCTGGCTGACAGTCTGAGCAGAGGGCAAGCCTGGAGGGACGGGGAGGCCGAGGTGCAGGAGCAGACCTCGTAGCCATTTTCTGAGCGGCTCTCGTCATGATGCCCTGGTCTGGAGCGTGCCCCTGTCCTGCTGCTCCCGGCTGCTTCTGGGGAGTCAGACTGCATGTCGCTGCACACCAGCCAGTCTCTAGCGATGGACTGGGGATAACCAGGCTGGGCCTCCAGGTCACTGTCCAGCACTTTCCAGTACTCCTTGCCCCTGAAGAAGTAACTTGCACCTGCAAAGAGAGCAAAACCCAAAGGCATGATGAGCGGTGATGGGCACTCTCCCAGTGGAGAGGGCACGGGAGCACCTGGAGCAGCAGAAGAACACTCCCACCCCAGCTAAGCCCTAGGGAGTGGAGGCACGTGTGACCCTCTCTCCCTACAGGAGCACAGTGGCTGCTGGTGGGATGCTCAAAAAGACGATGCTACGTCCAGCTGGGATCTCTCACACTGGCCAGAAGCCGCTAGACAGATGGAAGGTGGATGGGGAGATGTTGCCTCCTCCATGGTGGGTCCTAGAGCAGATGCATCCCCCTGTTACTGAGGGTGTGCAGGGTAAAAACTCTAGTAAATCCATGGCTGGGCACATCATACACAACTCTCATTGGCCATCAGTGGATAGTCTTCTAACAGGGTATAGTAAGGCTGAAGAAGACCTCACTTACTAGTTAATGACCTGGGGTGCGTACTGCCATCCCTGGGCTCAGGTAAATGACCAGAGCCTGGCAGGGCCCTGGGAACCTTCTGCTCTCAGGTAACGTTTCTTCTGCTCTGAACTTGGAGGTTGTGAATCCTCTAAGCAGGCCCCATGCTCATGGAGGACTCCTACCCACATGAACAGGGAGTGGCTCTCAACAGCTTTGCAAATTCAGCTTGAAAAGCCTCTGGAAATGTCCCTCCCGCCATATGCCTGGTTGAATGTTGGCCATTACACCATTAGGCTGCTGGTAAATCAAACCTGGAAGTGCTACTGTGTTATGAGTGAACGGCTGGTTGTAAACATCCCCTGTGATAAATTTTTTGGTGATCTTTCCAAGGGGAAGAAACCACTGAGAAATCCCATCCCTGGAAAATAAGTTGTAACTCTGGGGAAAACATCTCCTTCAAACATATTTTCTGTCCGCATCCTCATTTATCTAACTAAAAATCCAATGATAACAAATTCAGCGAGGAGCAAATCAACACATATTAGGATAAAAATCACTGCAAAACAACATCAACTGTGTTCTTTTAATAAAATCAAATTATTAGGCCCTCAGGATATTTTTGTTGTCTGCTTGAAATTACAGAGTCTTTTAGCGAGCAGCGCGGGGAGCTCTGGCTGGGAGCCTACCTCCCTCTTCAGCTTTCAGACACCAGGAACTGTCGTCCCATCTGGGGCTGAGCAGTTTGTGTCAGCAGGCACAGTAGAAGGGGCTATAGCTTATTTGCACTTCAGTGCAAATAAAGCACTGATTTAGGGTTTTTTTGTGTTTTTTGAACCGGCATATGGACTCACCATCTGACCACCTCATGGCATCATCTAAAGGGCTTGGTATTCCCTTCCACAGGATGGTCTCTGAAGGATACCCAGGATCCATCCTCCGCTCATGGTCGTCATAGCACCAGTAGAGATTGTCCTTAAAGAAATAAGTCTTGTCATTGTGGGCCCAGGAGAAAGCAGCATCGATTCCTCCCAGTGGCAGACCGAAGTCTGAGATTGGCCGTGGGTATCCTTCCTCTACGTTATTGTCTTTGAAGACCCAGTATCTGTCTCCTGTGGAAGGGAAAGAAGCACAGAGCAAAATCATATTTGTTTCACAGTTGAGACCAGCATTCCCCTACAGAGAAGCTGGTGTTTCATCATCTGTTGCTGTGACAATCCTCAGGACTGAGCTCTCAGCATTTAAGGATAGGGATGGGAAGGTAGCAGCCCGGTGGGAAACCTTCATCTTTGAATGGTTATGGTTTTTCTTTGTCAGGCTCTCCCTGGAGCATAGTCCCCCTTGTTCCTAAACGGCTGCAGGCATGATGATGCCAGGACACAAACATGCCAAGGGCGTTAGTACGGTTGTCAATTTTATGTATTTGGTGGTGGCATTTGATTTTCTGCCCCTTTGATTTCTGTCTGCTATCCAACTGCAAGAAACAGAAAGTTAAATTCAGCTTTTGTGGGCAAATTGGGCACTTCTATGATTCCTGCCTGCTATTCAACCCCTGAGGAGCAAAGTGTAGTCCCACTTTAGAAGAGAAATCGCCACACTTTTTAAAGCTAGCCAGGCTGAAGGACTTGTGGATTTTAAGGGATGTAAGGAGGATGCACAGGGGCTGGACATATCCCATCTGAGCAGTGAGCTGCTCTTCAAGTATCCTACACAGCCACCTCTATAGGCCTTACCCTGGTCAGGAGAGAACTATCAATATGGAGTTTTCTTCTGATAAAAATGGAGCACGACACGACTGGCCCCTGGTCTGGGGCAGAACAAGAAAACGAACCCAGGCCTCTTAATTCCTACACAATCCTCTAGCCACTGGGACAGTCCTGTTTGTACAATGTCTCTCTGGGAACCTGCAGCGCACTTTTAGGTATCACACAACCTAGTTTAAAGATCAGGATTTTTCCTCCCCCTGTTTTCTAGAAAATCTGAAGAGGCACTTAAATACACGCCTGTGTATCAGCAGCAGGACCTTAGAGGTTGGGGCAATTTGTGTGCTTTGGTTTCTGTTCAGGGATCAGTGAAACAGCGCTGGGGAGGGAGAATCAGTTAGTATTTTATAGCCAGAAAGAAGATCTTGAGTTTAATCTTAGGAGCCTGGCAGGACTAACACATACATCCTGCACAACCACAGAGTGCCTCACCTTGCAGCGGCAAGGCCCCAGCTGTGGCACAGCTGTAATTCTGGCCTTTCAAGCAGCCTGGAGGAGCCCCTGGCCCTGAGCTGCCGGAGGTCTGTCTGTCCTCAGCAGGAAGAGAAGGGAAGGAAGCGAGTGAGTGCCATTGTGCCCTGCAGACCTGACTGGGCGGGTCTGAGGCCTGGCATAAAGGGCTGCCACACTCCAGCTGGCCCCGTTCCCTTTGGGCTACTGGAAAGGCAGAGCAGGGAGCGCTGCCCGGGGCAGCTGGAAACACACGGCAGAGTTTTTTTGCGCGCTGTTCCTTGGGGAGAGGCAGGGCTTGGAGCGGATCGGCAGCGCTCGGCATGCGGGCAGCCTGGAAGGGCTCCGGCTGCGCTTGGAAACGCTTCTGCGAGCGCAGAGGCTTGTGCGGGATGTAAGCCGTTCCCCCAGCCTCGCTGGAGGAATCGAAAACAAGTTATTGCTTTCAGAATGCTGGGTTCAGCACTTCTGAAACCAATCATTGCACCACGCTCGGCACAGAACCGTCAGGAGACAAAAAAAGCAATTTCCAGCCTGCAGCACGGCGGGCTGGGATGTATTTAGCTCTTCAAGTGCACAACCTTTCTAAAACAAGAGCTGGCTCACATGGGTAACATCTAACCAGCATGGGCAGATAGTTTGTGAGGCACTTGGACATTTATACAGGAACCAAGATCTAATCTTTTTCCTCCAGCTCTTCTGAAAGAAACTTGTGAGTTGTTTTAAATAAGAAAAGAGAGGCCTATACCACTATTTTAAGGGGAAAAAAAATAGTAACGGAAATAAAATTAGCAAAACCAAACTCTTCAGCTTCATTTTTGTCCCCTCTGCTGCTGCTTCTCTTCTCAGCAACAAACACAAAAAAGAGAAAAGGCCAAAGGCAGATCACAAAACCTGTAAAGTCTGTGCGTGGGTGGTTCCTGCTTTTATTTCATTCTTTAAAAGCTAAGATTTCAGTTACATTTGGCTGAAGTTTGTCTTCAATGACATTTCCCTCAGTTTTGGGGGAACAAGACTGCTGCTTTTTGCCTGCTCTCCCTATGGACTGGTTTCTCCTGGACCTGCTCACGGACAATAGGTCTTGGACCCGTCCCGGGAGATTCTCAACAGCTGCTATTGACATCTCCTGTCTGCAGGAGAGGTCAAAACATTGCCAAGGTACCTTGGCAGTGGGCTTTACACCAGGGAGACACACACGCTATGTCCAGCACCGCATTTGCTCTCACCTTTGAAGAAGACGATCTTGTGGTCGCTGGTTCTCTCATAGACTGCGTCGAGACTGTCCAGGTTGAGCGGCAAGCCCCGCCAGAAACGGTGGATCTGAGCCGGCTGGAGGGAGACCAAGTGCTTATTGCGAGTCAGTCTCCAGAAGTACTTGCCTGGAGGAACAGACTGGACATTACTGAAGCACACCGCAACCCACCTTCACCGGGGGAGGAGAGCGCCGGGCACGCGGCAGCAGCAGCAAACAAAGCGCATGAGATGGGGGCTGTGATTTAGAGGCATCCTGCTTTCCACCAGCAGCTGCTAGTTCTTTCTATTTCTGGCAGCCATTAGAAGAAATCCCCTTTTGGAGATCAAAATAATCCTCTGGACATTGCGCTGGAGTTATTATACTCCCAGCTGTGGTGTGAAGCTGCACTGCTGAAGCTGAAGCAGGTGAGAGGAGCCTTTCATCTCCTTCCTGCCTCCTCAATGTAGGAGCTGGTGGGACCAGGCAGTGGCTAAAGCTACACCAGGCACCAGCCTCTGGAGAAACATCCCTATTTGACCTCTCTGGGAGCACCTGCAGCTTCCCACACATGAGGTGCCCAGCTGCTTTCATATTTAGAAACATTCATGATGTTATAATGAAGCACAGAGATACCAGAGAGGCTTTTGAAATGATGAATGGCAAGTAAGAAAATGAAGGAAGAAACTGTATTAATCAAACTGAAGGAGTTGAGGTGGGGAAGGAGGCATAATTAAGGAGTTTGGTACCATCTAGAGGTGTAGGATGAGCAGGGGACCACAGTCCTGCAGTGCTCCCAGGGCAGAATGTCCTGATGGTGTAAGCAAACACCCTTCCAGCACCTGCAGCAATACTGTCCCACCTAGAAAAAGAGTGTGACTTGGGGTATTTCTGGAATGTTTTGGGTAATGGAAAAGGAAACAAGCTTGTCCTCTGTGGGAAGGATGCCAAACCTTCTCCTACTGAAGGAGCCTTACATGGGATTCCCCAAGGAGTCTTAGTGATTTCAGGGGCAACTCAAACCCCAACTCTCTGCACTGTCTCTGCGATTCTCAGCCTGACTTTTTGCAGCATGCTTTGTGTGATGTTTTCCCTGGAGAGCTCCACACAGTGAGATCTGAGCCGGAGCAAGACGTCTGTGAGCCAGCTCTCCACTTTGTCTCATATTTGTTATTGCCTGTTACAAATTATTGCATGTTATTTACATCTGCTCTTGCATGGATTCCCAAGGGGGGATATGCAACAGAAACCAAAGACGCGTCTTCAGATTTGTATTCATGACACTCAGCCCTTTCTCCAGAGCCGGCAGATTGTGACACCATCTTTTAAAATTTTATGGAAATTGGATCTTAGCCTAATAATACAGGAGGCAAAACTCTAACAGTTAAACATCTGCAGAGAGGGCGTTTTATTCTAATTATAAGGATTTATATCATATTCTTGTTCTGCTCCAGTTTGTATTTTGGCTTTATCTGACTGAAACCCACAAATGAATAATACATTCAAATGTGGTAGGAATTGCCGTAATTATAGATTCTTTGTAAGAACATAAAAAAAAAAATAGAATTCAAATTTGGTGGCCATTGTACGTCGATGGAAACACATGTAATTAAATAAAGATGATCTCTGCATCTCTAATTAGTGAAGCTCTAGATAAAGCCAGATTTTCACTGTTTTAACAAGAAACACAGCTCGACATAATTCCTTCTTTAGTAGATAAGTATCTGAACTTCGGAGTGCCCTGGGCTCATTTGAGACAAGGAGGGAAGCCCCAGTGCTCTTAACATTTCAACTCTTTGCCAACAATGGGCTCAGCGGGTGTGCAACTGCAGCAAAGCAAGCTTTACATCTCCCCTCACAGTCAGGGCAGTTAGTTAGTTTGGTTGATTTTTTGATAAGTTATCAGGAAAATTAAAAAAAAAAAGAAAAGAAAAAAGAGCAATTAAGTAGCAAAGCATTCTTAACGCGACGGTCCCAGTCTCCCCGTGCTGGTGTTTTGTCACGGCCAAGCCTGCTCACCGACATGCAGTGGTGGCTCAGACAATCATCAGCCAAAGCCAGATACATGAGGGAACTTCTGCTGTTAGCACACAGAAATATAATTAAATAAAACTGAAAAATATCAACCCCATATTTGCTTAAAAAGCTTGATTTAAAACCACCCGCTGAGCTGGCAAACTGAGCAGGATGACAGCCAAGTGCAAAGTCCTGCTGTCCCCAGGGCCTCATTTTCCATGGATGATGGGTTGAGGCAATTGCTTTCCTTACTACCAGGTGATTTGGATCCCAGCTGTCTCCTGCACTCTCCAAGCTTTTGCTGCCTCTGGTGAAACTGCTGCACTCATCCAGGCCAAAGTGGCTTTAAAACTTCAGGAGCCTGTAGTGAGGCACCTACATCAAAGCGAGCGGCGTTTCCAAAGCACAGAGAACCCACCACTGCCTTCACTACGACAAGCCTGAGAGCGCTGGGGAGCTCTGGTCACGGTGTCTTTGTGGTGGGAGAGGTGGCTGGGGAACCAGCTAGACCGGATCAGAACAAAAAGCCCACCGATGGAGGGAGACCGTCACTGGAGGCCACTGAAATCCTGCCCCAAAGGTGACATCCACGCTCCTTGGTGCCCAGGATGGTGTGGTGGCAGTGATAGGGGCTCCGAGAGAGGTGCCGGGCTGGGAAGGCAGCTGTGCAGCTGGCACACTCTGACACTGTGCTCTTTACAATTGTATTTTGGCCCACAATAAAGATATCCAAAAATAGACACCAAGATGGATTTCTCTTTACTTTTCTATTTTTTTTTTTTTTTTTCCCCTCCTCTGAAAGGACAGACAGCTATTTATCCGGGACACCAGTTCTTGTCTTGTACTTTCCTCTCTTCACTGTGGCTTTTTGGAGTTGGCATCTGAACAAATACCACAGGGGAACAGCTTCCATATTGTGCTCCCCCGAGAGTGCAGACAACATCCAATTTTCTGGAGCCCTTTCGCCGATCTCGACTGTGACCCAAGATTCGAGCTGTGATACCCAGATGAGTTATAAGCACCCAGACACTGCTCCTGATCCCTGGGGGAGACGCTTCTGCTTCCCTGCTGGATGGCTTTGGTGTGGCCAGCCAGGGGCCAGGAATGGAAAGAAGTGCCTAGTGGGCATTTTTCCGTCTTGGTAAGATGGGAAAGAAAGCCCACAGAGTCCAGCCTACATGGACTCTTTACAGCTGAGAAGGCACTGATGGGACCCTCATCAACAGCCGGGCACCCCGGGGACACTCTGCCAGCAAGTGTTTGCCGACACGGGGCCGGACGGCTCTGCAGTTGTGCGCACATTGGCATTAAGCGACACATAGCAAGCAGCTTTAGGGAACGTAAAGAGTGGGAGGAAAGGAAAGTTGGAGGCATCCAGGAAAAAAATAGTGGAGAACTGTTGCTCCTCTGCTCATCCTTGGTTTGACCCAGATTTCGACTTTGAGAGGGGGAATATCAGATTTGTTTTCCATTTGGGCAGCGCAGTGTGATAGGAAGTTCCATGCTGGACTGTCACCAGCCCAGCTGCTTCAGAGGGAAGTGTTAAACCCCGAGATGTGTCGCATAGACATGCACCTGTCCTGGTGTCAGGGCACGTCACCCTCGTGGACACCACACCGGCTCTTCACCGTGGTGGGCTGGAGGGTTTGCTGTCACTGGCACAGCTTGCACGTGCTCCTTGGGTTGCTCCTTCCTAACCATCTGCCAGCGCCCTTAACCTGGCTCTTCGTGCCACCCAACCACTCTTGGCTGCAGGTCCCACAGGTTAATTACGTGCTGGGCTTAAAAATATCCATTTTTATAATTTTACATTAAATTGCGTTTCAATTTCACTGACTTTCTCCTTCTTTTTGGATACAAGAAACGGTCGATTTACTGCGCAGTCTTTCGAATACCTCTAGCACATTCTTCCCATTTAGCTGTGATCGCTGCCTGATCCCCCCACAGCCATGGGCCGTGTGGGCACCTCCTCCAGGGCAGGTATGACAGACAGGGCACAAGCTGGGCAGTTTCCTTCTGCATTGGAGGCAGGATTTGCACTGAGATTAACATTTTCTTAGCATCCGTCCTCAGCCTTAGGGGGATGATTAAAGGTCTAAGCCCATTGATTTGAGCCAGAAGGAGTCAGTGGCATGTGAGATGCCTCTTTGGGTCTGCAGGCCCTGCAGCCTACAAACTTCAACCTGGCTTATCCTCATCACCTGCCCCAGTCTGTCTGACACTGCTGCTGCAGCCTTGCGCTGTCACACCAATGTCACCACAGGGCGATGCGCGCCAAGACCGCCGGCAGCGGGTGCTTACCTTTGAAGAAGAAAGCCTCTCCCCTGATCTGGGCCACCGCGTCGAAGTGAGTGTTGCATCTGTTGGGCACGTCTCGCCTGAGCCTGCGGAGAGATGTCCAGGTGAGCACAGCTCAAGCAGACAGCAAGAGGCCACGTCCTCCCTGGTGTCCCCCACCCCATGGACTGCATCTCCCCTGTTCCCAGAGCCCCTAGCAGAAGACCATAGGCTGCCATCTGTCCTTCCTCACGCTCAAACCCAGCCACGTGCATGGGGATTTCCAAGGCGAGCTTGGGCAACCCTCAGCCTGAAGACAGATTTGTGGCAGGCATGCTCCCTGGGCCACTGGAGACCATCTCTGGGAGTCAAGCGGGGACATGCTCTACATCTACCAGCTAGCGTAACCGGTGAGGACAGAGCTGGCTGGCCGCTCCGCAGTGGCACAGCGCAACTCGGCTGGCTGCCCCTGGGCAGCAGGACACATGGTGGATGAGAGCCAAGCAGCATCTCGCTCCAGTGGCTGGGGATGTTGCTGCTCCGAGGCTGAGCTCCAAAATGCCAGTGAGAGGTGACAGAGCTGCAAAGCAGAAAGCAGGCGAGACCAAACAGAGGGAGACGATGCCACATGCGAGACAATGCCGTGTGGTACGTGGTGAAAGCCAACTGGCAAGTCACAGCTGAGATGCTAAGCTGCTTTTAACAAGGTGGGTGGAGAAGGCATGGAGTATGAAGGACCAAAAGCACTATGAAGCCCATGTGAGAAATGATGATTGATGGAGGACAAGGAGAGGATGCTGGGAACAGGCACAGAAAAGCTGCTGTGAGTGACAGGGAAGCATAAATCTAATTTGCTGATAGAAGAGTTGTGCCGGGCTGCCAGCAGCAGCTTCAGAGCCCTCTTGGGGCACAAAACAACAGATGTGGAGGTAAACCTCATCTCTGGGCAGGATGAAAGGTCCTGCTCCTTCTGCTGCTGGTGCGAGATGATGGTCTCCTACAGCAGCAGGGAGAAATGCTCTTGTCTCTAGGTCAAAACACAGCCATACAGTGTATGGTAGACAAGCTCCATTAGAAGCTACACGGGAAGAAAGATAACTAATGGCACTGAGCATGTTCAAGGAAAAGGGTCCCAGAGGACCTTTATAGCCTTTCTGCAACTCCTGGCAGCTGGCCACCTCTGCTAATAGCAGGTGCTCAGCACCTCTGTACTGTGGGCATCACACCAAACAGGCCAAAGCGGGGTGAAGGTGGGAAAATTAACTGCAGCATAGAGATATTTTTTCAAGATTATATTCTTCTTGGTCCCATTACTGTAGGAATGATCTGGCTGTTTATGCTTCGGTGCTGTTACCCTCTCTTTGCAGATGGGGCATTGAGGCAGAGAAAAATGAAGTGACTTCCTCAAAGTCAAATCCCAGATGAGATCAGACCAGGCGGTGAAGGTGACCTGCCCCATCTCTGCTGCTCTCACCTACCTGGGTGACTGCTGGGATTTGGCAAAAATATGTGTGACCATGAACTCCTGCCTTTTTGTTCAGTGTCCCTTTCTCTTTTAAGTGCCCTGCTGCCCTGGTAGTAAAATGATTTGGTAACTTCAACAGTTATTAATGAGCTAGATCTGGAACCTCCCTTAATGAGGGCAGGCTAGTTGTGTGATTGACACTTGGTGTAAGCAGCCCTTTGCCAATTTAAACCTGCACTGGAGTCAGACGATCGGTCCGCTTGTTCCAATATTCACCCCCACAGGTACGTTAGGGAGTTGCTCACCGTGGAAAGATTTCCTTAAGTTATGCTTGCACAAATCAGCATACTGCTGAGGAAGTCTGAGTAAAATTCTAGCAAGGATGAGTTCACCTAAGGGTGATGGGGACAAATTTCCATTAACACAAGTAAAATTTTGAGTCTTAGGGAAATGCAAAGCATTCCAAAACGATACAGAATTTCTGGATGTGCCTTGAATGATAAAAACTAGCTAAGGGATAGATAGCACCTATCACTTGTTCCTGCTCTTGACCACTTCAGTTGTGGGCTGGCTGGCCAGTCTGGACCTGTACTGCTTGAAAAAAGCAACAACATGTGCAGGAGATGACCAGGAGATGTGAGAAAAAAAGGGCACTTTTGCCTGTGTGTGTTTTCCAGAAGGCAAGAGGTCCAGAGAGAAATTCTGAAGCCAGAGTGAGCAAGCAAGATACTGATGCTTGAATGGAGCTTCACTTCTACACTTCCTTTGCAGGAACGTCAGCAACAGATGAAAAGAAACAAATTTGACTCACGGGACAGTGGAGCGATTCTCTGGCAGCTCTGGCAGGATAGGATGGTCATCAGTTTTGCTTACTTCAGGCTTGGCTGTGGGGGACACAGATTCCCTGACTCCTACGTGTAAAGACAAAAGCAGTAGAGGGGTACACCATCCTCCCCAGCAGCTCCACTCATCCCAGAAAACAGTTATTCCAGTGTGTCCCGTGACAGAAATGGGTTGTAGCTGGGTGAGGGACGCAAACTTACCATAGAGTTGCCATATTCGGACTTTGTCCTCATAAGGTAGGTCATACTTCAGAGGATCCCCCACTGGACCTTGATAGTAGGGCCTCATGATAGACTCTATGGCAGCAATGTGGGTCAAGCCAATGGCATGGCCAAATTCATGGACAGCTACAGCAAATAAATCCATTCCGTGAGCATCTGAAGAGAAAGACAAAATTGAAATAAAAGTCACTACACTTTGATTGTATTTTGAGGGGTTGGGTGGGTTGGAAGAGAAAGTACAGGCATACGTTGGATAAACTGGAAAGAAAAGCTTTGGGATAGGTGAAGTTTGAAAAAGACATTTTTCTCCAGTTGGCAAAAGGAGACTGAAGTGTATGATGTGAAAATGGAAAGGAAGCCAGATGTCAGCCCACATGGAGAGTCCTCAGCCCCATAGAAGCCTGGGGATCACCCCTCTTATTCCCAGATCACCGACGGTACCCAAGAAAGAGATGGACAAATGGTTGAGACGGTGACCTTGGCACAACCATCCATCATCCCCTCTAACTGGTGCTGCAGGAGCTGGGTCAGAGCTCTCATCTTCCCTATCTCGTACCTGCCCTGCAGCAGCTGCCGACGCAGCCTTTGTGCTGCCCCGCACACCAAATTTCTGCAGCCGCTAGCCAGGAGCTTGTCAAAGCCCATGATAATGAGCAAAGCCATGTGCCACGGAACTGGTGGGTGCCTGGCAGCGCCTGCCTGCCCATGGTGCTCTGCTGGGCTTCCCTCCTGCACAACGCCAGCATCACACGCTGCTGCCCTGGCCAAATTCACTGCAAACACACAAAACCAGAGCTGTTCACCTGCTCATCAGCTACCAGCCCTGCTCATCTAACTGCTGTCCTGCCAGGAAATGGCAGAAGGGGTGAGTGATCACATCCACCTTCTTTCCAGGGGACTTGCCTGTCTTTTCCCCTTCCACACCTTGTGTGGTGTGGAGCTGCAGCTCCACCACTGTGCTGGTGGAGCTGCAGCTTCGGATCTGTTCCCTTAGGCAAACACTTTGACCATTCCAAACCACACTGGGCATCAGGAAAACTTCATTCAATGTGGATACCTCATTTGATGACTTTTTTCCCCTTAGTCTGGGCTATCTCTGTTCTCTTTCCCCAGATTTCCTTATCTGCCATCCAACCCCCAGCGCCTCACACCGCACCCACACACAGACCCACCTATACTCTCCAGAGATTCAGACGCTCAGGTCAGATCTCATCAGGTTTTAACGTCTATTTCCAAACCTACATCACTTCAGCCAAAGCAAAGGAGGAACTGCTCACAGGAGCTGTATGGGGCTGATCCTGCTCTGGGCATTCCCACCACCCAGCCTCAGAATAGCTGGGCCAAGCAGCAGTGCGACTGCTGCCCCTGGCTGCACAACAACGCTCTGCACAGCAGTACCAAAGGGTAGCAATGATTTTAAGTATGGTTCTTACAAAGATCATGACTGAAAGTATTGCAATAAAAAGGCAGCGAGGTCACACAGGTCTCTGTAGATCTCAGGAGAGCCTCATGTTCCTTGAGCCCTGGTCAGGACCAAAGGAGATGCGCAGAAGCAGCTGTGGCTGCTCCCAGTGCTCCCCATTGGGCTTGGAGTGTTGAAGAGGGGGATATTTTTGCTGAATTCTGCTTTTTTTTTTCCTTGATGACTATTAATTGCAGTGGCCGTAAACAGCCAGGATTTTGATAACCTATGCGGTTTTCCCCAG
Organism: Baryphthengus martii; assembly: GCA_013396935.1. Lineage (NCBI taxonomy): Eukaryota > Metazoa > Chordata > Aves > Coraciiformes > Momotidae > Baryphthengus > Baryphthengus martii. The sequence goes on from VWZK01017961.1 coordinate 1,156,272, forward strand.
CACTAGGAGAGAGCAAGACATATGCTTTCTGACATTTTAATGCCAAACTGACAACCTTGGGGATATTTTTGCATCACCTACCAAGTTGTTATTTTTGAATCGCTAGGGAGAACAAAATAAATAAAAGATGAAGCTCAGATAGCTCCGAGACCTTCAAAATAGAGGGCAGCTTTCTCACCATGAGGATCATCCCCTCATCTCTTAGCGGTGCTTGGAGGTATCCTCCCTGCGGGGCCTTAACCTCAGACCTCCTCCAGCACGTCTGGTGAACGCCCCTGCCCACAAACACTCAGCGGGGATGGAGAAAGGTCAACTGGTGGTCAGGGAGGAGGGGGTTGGGGAGAAAGAAGGTATTAGCTGGTTTCAGATAAGATGATTAGATCTAAACGAAATCATTAAGCTGAAGCAGCAGAAGCCCACTGGGAGGCTGGCAGAGGAGGTGGCGTGACAAGTAAATTAGCAGCTGGTGACTGCAGAGGAGACATTTAGTCAAAACACGGCCGACACGAAGGCTGGGGACCTGATCCCCACAGATGGCTCGCACAGCTGAGGAACACTCGCTCCTGGAAGTCCCTCTGCTTATTAAAACTCTGTTCTAGCCAGATGAGATGAAATAAAAGAAATAAAAAGAATCAAATTGTAACTTGTAACCGTCCTGATGTCAGGTAATGGACAGGAGATGGCAGGAAAAAACTAATGTTCACAGGGGGCTTTTTCCCTGCAGACCACGGAGCCCTTTCAAGGCAGGTCAGCTTATAAATATGCTTTAAAAATAGGAAACTGGGACATGTGACAGTGAAGTCACCCAAAGGATGCCAAAGTCAGAGAGCACAGCCCCCATCCAAGAGCTCCAACAGCTGCACACCCTACCTGCGACTTTCTAGATCCCACAAGAGATGGGAACTAGGTGGGTGATGGGAAGCTTTGCAACTGCTCATACGGTGAGGAGAAACATGGAAATGCTGCTGAGGCCTCAAGGAACATAGAAGATCCTCAGTGCTAACTGTTGTCATTTGCTAGCAAGGCAGAGGGAGGAACCAGCAGAAAGTGTTGGGATCCACAAGCCCAGGGTGAAGGTGTAGCAGAGGCTAAACCACTCTAACCACTGGAGCAGAAGAGGGAAACCGGGAGCCCTTGCGTTTGGCTCTCCTGCTGTGACCTACCTGACGATCGGAAGGTCCAATACTCATCATCGTCAAAATGAGTGTCTCCTGCTGTGTGATGGTCTCCAGGGAAGAAAGCATGTGCCACTGTCCCACCAGGCCCATCAAAGGGATAGCCGTCATTGTGGTCCGCCTTGGAGAAGTCTATCTGGATGTCAGCGTTGTTACCTGCCACTTCATGGAAATTCAGCGGGGTAATATCGCTCCAGACCTTTAAGGCGTAGTACATCAGGGCTCGGACTGTGTCGTGGCCCAGCTGGGACTCTTTGGGGAAGGTACGAACTCTGAAATAAAGAGGGCAAAAAAGAGGATAGGTCAGTTGCATGAATGATCTTCAAGGACCACCGGGAAGAGCTCTGCAGCTGCCTGGTGCGTTACAGAGCCTTGCTGAGGCCTCCAGAGCTTTTAGCACTGCTCCAAAGTGCCCTAACATCCTTCAAAAATATGTCTAACCCTCTGAATCACAGTGATTTCAGAGCTATGGGGATTTCAGATACTGAGTTTGGGTCCTCTGGATATACCGAGCCAGTCTCGCCCACCAGAGTGTGAAACATCCCAGGTGTGTGAAACACAACCAGGATTTGAATCCTGTTACCTCCCGATCCTGCTGTGGCAGGTGGCAGTGAGCCTCAGAGCCACAGTTCAGGCACAAACTGCTGCTAATGCCCAGCACTACTGCCCTTGCCCAGCCTTGGAAATGCCAACACCATGAATCCCTTTCCAAAGCTTACCCATTTTATTTTTTTTTTTTTCAAGCTCCCTTTCAGACCTACCGATAATTATTTTCTCACCACTTACTCGTTCCAAGCGCAACCCAAATATGCAAAGATTATTGACTTCTGAAGCCTTTGCATCACACATAGACCCATCAGTTGTCCTGCAACAAACAGCAGGATAATAATTCTTATTATACGCACAGAGAAAGCCAATATGGATTTGCTGCCTCCATATATTTCCCAGCCTGTCTGCTGGAGATATAAAATATACTCTGAAACCAGTACACTGCCAGCAACCTCTGAGACTGCAATCCATAACAAGGAGGAAGAGGAAAGGACGCATTTTACGTAAATCACACTCAAAAATGCCTCCAGCCTATTGCCTGTAGGAGCTGGGCCATCTGATGGAGCACTGGAGTTGAGAAGCTCTTGCCTCGCTTCTAGGGACAAAAAGTATTAATGAGAGGGGCTTATGACACCACTGCACCCACCACAGGCTCTTCCAGCTCTATCAGCTCTGCAGCCCTTGGTCCTCAGCTCTGCCTTGCTCTGGAAGAGGAGCCAGGTGGGACAAGCCGTGCGCTGGCATTTGCCCTCTAGCTGCACAATTCCAAACTGCCCTTTGATCTGAGCTGGAATGAAAAAAGGTCAATGTTTCCTGTATAATCAAACCTTGAAGAGCAATTCCTAATGTTGTTGATTTAATAGAGGAGGTGAAAAGACAAAGGTGCAACAAGGCACCTTGGCTCCTAAAAAAGTATGTTTAGATAATCTTTCATTGACAATTTGGACAAAAATAAACACACTCCAGGAAAATGTACTGTTGACTGAGCAATTATTGACAAAATACAATTCTGCTGGAAAATTTCTGGCCGGCTCTACCCCAGTAATAATGGATACTTTATGTTTTTGTGTACCAGCACACCAACCAAAGCATCCATGAAATATTCATGGCTTGACAGATTTTTTAAAATATGAAGCAACAATTATGATCACCTCCACCTGCCCTCCTGCATAAAATAGCTGGGAGAGCATCACTCAGTATTACACCACTCCCCAGCACAAATATGAAGTAATGACCCAGCTAAACCTCTAGATGTAATTACAGATGTCAGAAAGGGGCCACATGTCACTCAAGCTCTTCCTACGATTAGTGATTTGGGTACTGGGAGATGCCACAGAGCAGAGAGGGGAGTAGAGAAGACTTGCTGACTAAGGTTGGATGCTCTTGCTTTCACAAATCTCTGCATAAATCCCACACCCTCAGAGACATGTAGCCCAAGGCAGGGTACCACCTTCTGGCCTAAGCAAAACTAGCGAGGGTTAAATCCAGGACAAACCAGAAAAGGACTCATCAGAACAAGCAGAAATCTCACAGTTTCTCTGTAGAGCGTGGGAAGTCCATCCTAGAGATGGTGGGAATGAGATGGGTGTATCAGGCAAAACACATCACAGCCAGATTAACAAAAATCACTCATATCTATGCCTTTGCTATCCCTAAACTATTCTAGGCAAAGGAATCCCTTCATTACTATCCTAAATTAGTTAGCATCCATGTAGCATCAGATAACCAAAGGATTTCAAACAAAACACATTTGTAAAGACAGCATGGAGGGACAAGCAGTATGAGCATGGGATTAGAAAAGACAATTTTCAAGTGATTTTTGATTTATAGATGTGACTGTGGCTGGATGTAAACCTCTACGGTACACAAAAAAAAAGGCTACCTGGTTTGGAGACACCCTTTAACTAGCTGTCTTCATCTTCCACAACACTCCTCTGGACTTTGCTGTTGCGATACATGTAAAACACGCCATGTTTTAGTCCAGGAATTATGACCTATCTCCAGGATCTTGGTGCCTAGGGCATGGACTCAGATTTGGGGATATTATCAGTTCTTCCCTGCTCAGGCTCTGCTTGACCACGTGAGCTGTTTTCCTTTGCTTTCCCTCCCTTTCCAGCTGTAGAATGAGGATAATAAATCTGATCTCCCTTGTAAAAGGACAGTGGATGAAAAGCCCTGTCTAAAGAGACAAATATTATTAACATTCATCCCAACCCCTGACTCCAGAAACATTATATTAAGGTAGAAACGGTATCAATACTTATTTTACTTCTTATAAAAGGTCCGGCACCTCTGAGCTGACCCACATTTTATTAGCATGCTGCAGGTGTAAGTGAAAAATCCCCCTCCTTTATTCATTACCACCGTTATTTTTCAAGCGAATTCCATCAGGGTTTTTCAATTCAGCATCTGATTTGATTGCCAGAGCTCTGTTAATTGTTTTCAGTGAGATTAGGAGAAGACTGTTCTGCTGATAGGATGTTCATCAGCATCGCATTACCCAGCTCCTCTGAAAAGGAGGCACATTTCTAAAGTCACGCAGATGCAGACAGGTTCTAAACAAGCTTCCTCCTACCTTCATTATCATTATTTGTAGTAAATAGTGGTTAGGTACCCAGCGGAGAGCAGCGCTCGTTCTACTTGGATGTTAATCCCTCCTGAGACTCCCCTTACGGAGCTCCCAGCTCAGGTAAAAGTCTGGTGTGACTGGAGATAAAGCTCTCTCCTCCAGGTGGCCCCTGCTAAGCCACAGGGAAGGTGATGAGGACCAGGCTGCTCAGTCCTGCTCTGACCACCCCACTAACACTGCCCTGAGCTGTGGGGTTGGTGGCAACCCTCTTCAAAGCCCCGTGCTGGGACACCCTGAGGAGCATCTGTCTTTGCAGTGGATGGGGTCGCACGAGGCAACATCAGCCCCGCCGCTTGAAACAGCGGCTGCTGAGCGGGATGTGGTTGGAAGAGGCACAACCAGAGCAGAACATCTCTGCTCTGCTTTTAGAGCTCGCCCAGGCAGCAACAACACCACGCAGACAAATGAAAGCTGACTTTTGCCTGGCTGCTGCCAGTCCTTCATCTGTCCCCAAGTCCTCTCCTTTGTTTGTCCCATCCCAAAGAGATTTGGGGTCCAAACTGGTTAATAAGTAGAAGCCAAAGAGGGCTGACCTCCCTCTTCACTATTGAGGGGCACTCACACTAATTATTATTTTGATTTCTGGGCTCCTTTTTGTGTTGTTTTTTGTTTGTTTTTTTTCCCCTCCCAAAGATAAAAATGGAAGAGTATTAGTGATGTATGAGAAATCAATTGGTTAATGAAAGCACTTCTTCTCCTCCTGCAGCCCTGAAACCACAGAGAAATAAAATAAATGTTGATAACTACCGAACACAGCAGGCTAAGGATTGCCTGCTAAACCTAAATTGATTTTTCTGGGTTGGGGGGAGAGAAGAAGGGACAGTTGAAAGAGCAGATGCTTGCTGCCATGGCAAAGGCGCTTTCCTAGCCACTGCGGCACAGCAGCCCCGATCTGGTGCTACCCCGGCACTGCCGCAACACCCTCAGCAGTAGGACTGTTTGCATCCTCCATTGCACCTCTCCCAGCACTCTGCAAAAATTACTGAATATTTTGGGTGATAATCCTTCTCCTGTCCTTTAATATGCACATAGCACCGGGCGGCTCCCTGCAGCCCAGCGATGGTTGCCGGCATGGGAATAAACCGTCCTGGGGAAAAGAGGTAGGGGAAAGCAAATTTCACAGCTGGTTTCTCAGGCTGTGAGAGGAGCAGCTGCTTAGGGGTAGAGGTGGTGGTGCCAGAGCAGGGCTGCTGCACTTTGCCACCCACCCCAGCCCTCGAGCTCCTGCACTGCCGGTGGCCGCCAATGTGACATCTACCTGCACTCCGCTTCTTCTGCTTGGGGCTTTTCTATGTGAGGGTCCCCGCTGCCTGTGATGGGTGTGTTATGACAGCCCTAAATCAGGTCTGCACCAGGGGGTGATGCTCCTGCCCCCTCAAGCATCTATCTCCCCCAGGCATGGTGGGCATAGCTGCCTGCAGCCAGCTGAGCTTGGGCTAGGAGGTCCCCACGATGGGATGCCACCGATTAGAGGAGGAAAGTGGAAGGATCAGGTCTGTTGTGCGAATGCCGCAGGGTACTGGGGGTTACCCCAGTTGCACACTTTTACTCTATGGGTCCTGCCCGGCAGCTGCCCTTCCACATCTCAGTAAATCCGTATATCAGCTCAGGCGGTGCCATGCCTCCGCTGTGGGTGGGCTCGCTGTGACGATGGGCAGTGATTGACAGATGTCACAACTCCTCTGCTGCCTGTATTTGCTTCAGCTCCAGCACCTCATGTCCCGAGCATCGCAGTTTCAAAGACTGCAGCTTTGACGAAGTGGCACTGGGGACTCGTCCTTAACTAAAGGCGGACGAAAGTCAACTCGGTTTGGCACCAGGCTGAGATTTTACCAGGCTTCTTTCTTGCTGAATTTAGAAAGCTGAGCTGGGCTCCTTCCCCCTGCCCAGGGGAGTTCAAAGTGTGCAGAGAGGGAGCACAGCCGTGACACTGCGCTTCCCAGGATTGCAAGGAGACGGTGAGCTCCTGGGAAGAGACGCAGACGCCGGCTGTGAACTCCCCTTCTGCGGGGCATAACTAGAAGCAATAAAGCAAAATTAGCAAAAGCAAAACCAGGCTGCAAACATGAGGGGGAAGGAGCTTGCTATGGGCAGCTCCCAGCAGAGGGCATCCGCAGCACGCGGCTCCCTGCATCCCAAATCCATCCCACTGCCACCTCATCAGCTCTGAGTGCCTGGTAACTACACACAATGCAGAAAAAATAAAATAATTTTTTAAAATCCCAAGAAAATAAGATTTATGTGCTATAACATCCAGGAAATTTCCCATGGAGATGAGGCACNAAAAAAAAAGCAAAACCAGGCTGCAAACGTGAGGGGGAAGGAGCTTGCTATGGGCAGCTCCCAGCAGAGGGCATCCGCAGCACGCGGCTCCCTGCATCCCAAATCCATCCCACTGCCACCTCATCAGCTCTGAGTGCCTGGTAACTACACACAATGCAGAAAAAATAAAATAATTTTTTAAAATCCCAAGAAAATAAGATTTATGTGCTATAACATCCAGGAAATTTCCCATGGAGATGAGGCACAGAAGACTGTACTTGTCTGACACTTTATCGGGATGCTCTGAGGCTGTACCACAGGCTGTGCAGGATGCAGCCTATACTGTTTTGCTCCCTGAGCCTTCCAGTCCCACAGGCTGGCTCTACTCAAGGGAAAAAAGAAGAAATCTGAGCAACCTGCATGACTATAACATTCTGTTTGCCGAACACTGCCTTCTCTATCAGTGCCGGTGCCTATCCCAAGATCATCCTTCCGTATTGCTTTGCTTATCTATTTATTCCAGCCCTGCATTTGTTCAGGTTGTTCTTCAATTTTTAAATGCATGGCATACTAGAATCTGGTTTTGTTCTTTTTTTCAAAAAAATCTTCAATCAATGTGTAAAATGTAAGTGTGTAAAACTTTATGTCTCTATTGGCAGAATTTCACGGCAATTTCAAAACAGCTATTTTAATCTCAAGTGTTGGGTGTAAATACTATGTTGGAGTTTCTATAATGCTATAGCCTCCTGTTGGCTTATACAACCTCCAGTTATAAAATACAGCCCTTTCTTGAACAAAAGCCAAGATCTTGGAAAGGAAGAAAGAATAAAAAGCAGAATTGAGTTTGTCAGGAGATGGATATTTTTATGTCACACATAAAAAAACCGTCTCAGACCTAAACCCCTTTTTATGGCACTCTTTGCTGCAGCATCACAGTTTCCAAGGGGGTGGTTGTGAGAGATATCCCAGGGCTGTGTCCATCAGAACAGCCTGACCCCGTTTTTCCTCTGTGTTTTGCTCCAGCCTGGGACTGTGGACACTGCACCAGCATTATTGGGGTCCTATTGGTACCTGCAGCATCAGGCTCCTCACCATGTCATGGGGCCACCACACCTGCCCTGCCATGGGACATCGCTTGGGTGCATCCAGCCCAGCTTTGCTCAGAGAAGATGCTGAGGTCAGAGCTGTGCACAAGCCATGCCCCCTGCACTGTCAGCTCACAGGATGTCAGGGCAGGTTTTATTCTCTCACCCAAAAGGATATTCTCTCTGAAATACAAAGTTTATTCCTCTTACCCAGCAAGAAGGGACTGGTCAACAGGGAACACAGGCTGAGCTTTTATAACGTGGGTCACTTCACTACAAGAAGCCATTAATGAGCCAAAATTGTTTCTTACTGAAGTGCAATTATGCTTATTTTATGAAAATAAGGTCTTAGAGGCATGTGCTGGAACATGGACCAAATCTCTGTAACACCACAGTTTCAACATGTGTGACAGCCAAGCTGAGATTTGTTACTGCAGTTGGAGGTGGACTCACTCCAGAGATTATGTCAGGATCAAAGAGAAGCTTATTAATAATAAGGAGAGCTCTCCATAGCATCCACATGTGTTTTCAGGGTAGTACAGACACCTCGTGGTGCTCACCTTTCTTGGAAGAAAAAAATCACTGCAGCACATGGTCTTTGAGGGAGTCAAAAATTAGTCCCAAAAAGCACAAGTCTTGGTAGGACAGGAATGAGCTTGTTTGCCAACCCTGACCTGCACTGGGACTGCAGGGTCTTTGGAAGTTAGACTTGAACTTCTGTGTGTTGCAGGTTCAGAGTGACCCACACAAACAGAAAGGGATAAATACTTCCCCCGTGGAAAGAACTAGGAGGAAAAATAATGACCTTGTTATTCTCATATATATATATGAGAATATATATATATATTCTCATCATATATATATATGCTCCCAGTCCTTGGGGTCAGGTCTGGCAAGAGAAGAGACCTCATCTGTGCCAAGCCAAGTCCATGGCAGCTCCTTGGAAAAGCACGAAATCCCAATGAACTGAAGAGAAATGATGTGCCAATCATTGCAATGCAGAAAAAAGCTCTCAACTAATCCACCGGCCAAATCCACGCCATGCCCAGTCAGCGACTGAGCGAGTCCAAAAAGTCAAGGTTTGGCTCAGCAGAAGAGTTTAAATAAATAGTCTGTGGGGTCCTGGAAGCACAGAGGGATGTGTTTCAACACATCACCCTGAAACCTGTCACAAAGCCGTGTTTACCCCAGGTCTGTGTGGGATCTGCCCTTTGCTGTAGGGGAGGATGAATTCCTACCTCCAAGACAAGTTCCTTTTGCTCCACTTGGTGAGAGCCTGCGTGAATCGCTTCCTCCTGGTCTCCGCAGCAGCAAAGTCAGGCAGAGAGCAGCGAGGGGTCTTCATCAGCTCCAACGTAGCTTCATCTAGGTTAGGGAAAAAAAAAAGAAAAATAGAAATCATGGTAAAGGTGGGTTAATAAATCCCAGAAGGGATAGGTAGAAGGGAAGGGGAGTGCTGAGGGTACAGCAGCGGAGCAAAAGGCAGTGCCTGGGAGCTGTTGGGGCACGGTCCTGGCCCCAGCATCACCTACAGCACCACGCATGAGGCACTGAGCCCTCTCTGTGCCACCTCTGCACCCACTGGTGGCAGCAATTCTTGCTGAAAGCCCATTCCTGCAAAGCACCCATCAGCTGGGGCTGCCAGGAGGAGAGAGGAGACAATACTCCATGGCCGAGTGGTTAGGTGCTAGCTCTGCTGTTAGCCTTGATGGGCAGTTCTCTTGATTTCGGGAGAAAACGCAGCAGGTTACCTCTTGCCCGACATTCCACAGGTCTCAAAAACCTATCTGGAAAACCACCTGTAGCCAGCTTTGATAATATTTTAAAAGATATTTGCTTAATGATTTTGTTTTATTCTCTGTTGCTGAATTTCCCATTATTGCTCTGGCAAAGCGGAAGGATGGCCACATGGAAATAAACTACATCTGTGTTCAGCTAGGAGCTCGTGCGGAAAATGTTCATATTCCTTCTTAATTATTTTTAGAACTGAATGAAAAGTTAAAGCTCCTATTCTCATCTGCTGAAAGGCAGACAAGTTGTTCATTCACCCATTTTCCGTGCTGGCTTTGCCTCTTCACTTAAACACTTTGTTTTCAGACGCAAACCCATGTCCCCAACCTGCCCAGGGCAGCCTCCCAGGCCTGTTTAAACACCTCTTCCAAAAATGAAAATGCAAACGTATTTGAAAGGCGATCCTTGCTCCTGGGCCTCCTGCAGCTTGTGATAAGGTGGAAGAAAAATAATTGCCTGTGCTCAATTAAGAATGGAGAGGGAAAGCCCCAGCGATGGGATGCAGCCAGTGGTTGCTCAAGTGGCAGCTGCTACGGGGAACCAGTGGAGGGCTGCTGGGGGCACCGGAATGGACGGAGACAGGCCTAATTAGCAGCTTCTCGTTAATTCTGTCCCAAGCAGCGGAAACAAGCTAGTCACACGGCAGGAGGTCGTGGCTGCACGTCAGGGAGGGGAGGAGAGCAAACAGGCACCCTTCCGAGGGCCGGGACAATGCTGTCTTTCTCCTTGCCTCAATGAGGACATTGAGAGGAATGACCCCCAGCCATGCCAGGGAAATCTGTTTCACTTCAGCTTGGCCTTGGGTTGCTCCCTCCCAGCCAGATGTAGCTGCCACCTCAGGCAAAAGCCACCCTCTGCTCTGTCCCGCTGGCTGCTGGAGCTGCCAGGGAGGCAACCGCGGGTTTGCCGGGAGCTGCCGTGGCCCAGCGAGAGTCAAGGAGACCCCCCGCCAGCTCTGCAGGCACCTCGTGGCTCTATGTGCCATGGGCGGGAGCGAGCAGGGCTGGGGTGATGTGATCCTACCTCCCTCCCTCCCCTGAGCTGTGCCCTAGTGGTGAAGAAACCAGAATACCTACTTATACAAATTAGAGGAGGCTTAATCAGGATTTTGTTCAACTCAATGTGATGCTGCAATTAAGGCTTTGAACAGGACAACCTATCAGCCTTAGTTTCTCTGTTGTTTTTTTCTCTCCTTGTCTTTTTTTTTTTCTTTTTCTCTTTTTGAACACACCAAGAGTTATTTTAAGCACGTTAGGAACCCCAAGGGTGTGTGGGTCTGGTGAAATAATTGCTTGCCTCAGGTTCTTGAAAGCACAAGGCAACAAAGCACCTGAGCCATGTAATTACTCTTACAGCTGCAAACTGGGCCATATGTTACCCCCACATGAGCTTTTCCTGGAGATGATGCTACTCCACAACTCAGCGCCAAGTCCCCTCTCCTCCCTAGACCAGCAAGGAGCCGCCCCCTGCATCCCTCTGCACCAGGGAGAGGAGGGTTCACGAGCCACTGACCTAGGACTCCTGTCGCCTCGAGCCCCCCGAACCGCTGCATGGCAGTGATGGCCTTGGTGAGCTCCTCCTGCGTCTGCAGTTGCCCTGTGACGGGGTCCGGAGGAGGTAGATATCCAAATTTCGTCAGCCAGTCCTGTGAAACAAGTAGAAGGAGAGATGAGAAGAGGAAAGGAAGGAAATATATATGCAAGGAGGGAGGCACTGAAGGTCCTGTCTGTTCCACTTGGAAATCCTTTTCCCATTTACACATCTATACCCGACTTCCCCATCGAACCTTGCGGTCCCTGCTAACAAACGGACGTGTCAAGATGGATCTGTACACATCACTTCAGTAATGGAATCCACTGACCTTCATGCATTCCAAGGGTGACATCTAATTTTCCCACCCAGCTGCAGAGCATCCTTGACAGCGACGGCAGCGCAGCCCCAACCCGAGGGTCACACACGCGCCTTTGATTCTCCCCTGGGGCACTGGCAGCTCTTACCGGAAACTCGTTGCAGGGCTGAGCACAGTGAGGGGAGGAAAACTGCCCGTCCCAAGGGCCAAGCAAGGACTGCCACCTCTCTTGGGACCTCACTTCCAGTGGGAGCCCACAGGGGTCTTGGGGAGGGTCCCTGGGTTCAGTGGGAGGAACCTCACTAACCTCCAGCCAAGGCTGCTTAGCAGTAGGGTTATGCCCAACTTGTCTAGGTCAGACCTCTCTGACCATATCTGATGGGCTTTAAACTCTGCTGTCCCACGTGAGTGCGACAGCAGGGTCACAAGTTCCCATGAGAGATGAGAGGAGGGGACCTTTCCTCCTTGCTGCGAGCATGGGGAACATCCCTGTTGCCAAGCACCTTTTTCAAACCCCCCCTCTCCTCATGCCAACACAAGAGCTGCACCTGCTCTCTGGGTCCCTTCAGGTGATTTGACACAACACCATCACCCTGCTGTGACGTAAATCAACTGGTTGTGACCTCCTGCTGCTTTTCAGTCCATGCATGGCTGGGGTAGTCAAGCTTTGGGACTGCAGTGCATTAAGGGTGCAAACAGCTTGGCAGAGGCTTCCTTCACCCGGTCTAGATGAGCTGGGACACAGGGATGAGGACATCTCTGTGATTCAACTCCCCTCCATGTACCCTGATGGTCCGAGGACCTTAGGTTCATGGTTGGACTCAATGATCTTAAGTGTCTTTTCCAATCTAAATGATTCTATGATGGTGGCTTGTTTTACATTGACCCTGACAACACCAGGATTTTGACTGGACACAAATCCAGCCATGAAGACTCTGACTCTTCTCCGATACACATAGTCATCTGACACCTGAGGCAGATGACCTCAGCATTGACACTAAACTGAGCCCTCCAGAGAAAAACACCACGGAGATGCGAGATGCTAAGCTGCTTCCTTGGAGACCACCCCACGTGGTGGGACCTTGGCTTGGTCCCTTTCCACCATTTCCTAGGCAACATGAGTGCTACGGCTGCACAGTCTCAGCTTCCAGCAACTGAAACGCCACCCCAGCGAGACCCAGCTGTTTCCCAGCAGTGCCATCAACTTTCTGATGTGGCAGGGAGGGGTATGGAGACAAGAAGAGGAAAACCCTGCAACAGCCTTACACTTAAATTTGGCCAACACCAAAAAATCATTCCTGGTGATTCATGACTCTCATAATTTCAAAACAAATCAAAAAAAACATAAATGGATTTAAAAAAACCCCCACAACACTGTAAGAAAATCGTTTTTTCAACTTTGAATTATTTGTTCAAGGGGATACATCTGCAGATAAATGAGATAAATCAGGGATAAATGAGTCATGCTCACCCCAGCAGCACCAGAAGCACCAGGACTGGCTTACTGGTGCAGCTGAAACCTCAGTCACCCACAGCCCCCAACAGAGCCAACTGATTTGTTTAAGAACTGAAATAAACAGCTTTTCTCTCTGTACCTTCCTCTCCAGCATTTCCATGTTTTCTGGTTTAACCATCTCCCTGCCAATTGCCTTACAGCATTTAGAGCCAGGTGTGGGTGTTTCCACAAGCAGAAAGCAGCAGGACACCTGCACGTCCCTCTGCCAAAGCCTAAGCAAGCACTTCAGCCTCTGCCACAGGCGCCTCCTTAAACCTAAGACCACTATTTGATAGGAATTTCTCTCTCACAGGGCAATACACTTCTAGGAAGATCTTTCTCTTCCTCTTTTCAGCCTAAAACCGATGAAAAAAAAAAAAATGCCATAAATCTCCTTCTTATAACTGCTTTTCAAATGTCTGCTGAATTATCTTCCTAAATCCTTTCTTACCTTCCCTCTCGCTCCCCTCCCCTACCTCGGCAGAAGGATCAGCGAAGAATAATAACACCGCATGCAGGGAATGCCGTAAACACCTCCCCTCTATCTTCTTTATCTGTATCAAAGAAACATTGATCTGTTGAGCCTCTTGAAGACGAATATTGATCTGAACTTCCACCGTGGTCAATACACCACAGATTTATTGTAGTCAGATCAGTGCCAAAAGTCAGTCCCTGCTTATCGCTACAATCTGCATATCCCATAGCTCCGTGCCACCTGCAGCAGCCACCTCAAATGCCACAGCATCCCCAGCTCTGCTCTGGCAAGCCCAAATCAACAATTTCACACTTACAGAGCTTTAAGACAGACCCGGTGTGGCTCTCCACCGGGGAACATGGTCTCCTGTGGCAGGTTTCTCACTTCCCTCCTCACTCTCCTTCACAGTTGCCTTATTTTAGCAGGGTGGTGTGTTTATTAGAGCCAGAGAAAGCAACTTATCCGGCCATTTCTTGTTTCATGCAACTCCTTTAGCCACCACCTCGCTAGGAGCCACGTTAGCATCGTCGTAACCTTCCCTTGTCATCAGGCTGAAGGCCAAGCCAAGCCCTCTTTCCCCTCGCCCTGCTCCTCTCCGTCCCTTTGCATAGCAAAAACATTTGTGACAGAAATTAGAGGTACAATTTGCCCTTAATTGTTCATGAGAAATCAGCTGTGACATGGAGCTCAGCAGCCGGCCCATCAATTGCCAGGGATGGTGGGGTTTAATTTGGTTTCTTCCCTGACCACGGAGGCAGTGTCGGTTATTCTCTAATGACAGCAGAGCCGACGCTACACCGGAGAAGTATGTAACTCAGCTTTGCTTAGGTCCTCCTGGAGATGGAAGTGGCTGCAAAAGGTTGTGGAAAACAAAGGCACAGTGATGTCCAGAAAAAGTCCTCCTGTTCCAACTGCAGCCAGGGCAAGATCTTTCTTTCTTAACCCAAAGGGACAGAAAGAAAGCACAAATGCAACTCGACACCCCAGAGTAAATGGGGCTCCCTAAAGAAAAGATGGAAGGAATGGGCAGGCATCACAAGCCCTTCACCTGATCCACCTTGCAAGTACTGATTTCCCTGCATATGATTTTTTATGTAGACCATCATGCTTATCACGATTTACTCAGGCTCTCCATAATTTTATAAACCTCTATGATCTCTTTTCCAGTGTACAGGTTCTGGCCAGTTTCCTTTCTTCTTGTAAGCAAAACTGATCCATAATAATGTACTTTCACATGCTACTTTTGCTGTGGCAGAGAATTTCATTAGGGAAAAATGCAGCTGGATTTGGAGATGAGAAAGACCAGCAGGAATTATCTGGCTAATTATCTATGTGCCCTCTAAATGCCTTCAGATATTTTCTTGCCCTTAATTAGGACAAAAGCTAACCTTATAAACTTCCATAAATGAAAAATATGAAAACATTTTCCACTGAGATAACTTCAACACATTCCCTTCTTAATTCCATCTTTTTTTGTAACAAAAAAAAAAAAAAGCCTTTTTCGCCAACTCTCATTAGCTTAAAATGTTTAAATGAAATAGTGATTTGAGCTGAACGCTAAAATTCTTTGAACGTATTTCTTGCCTGAGTTGGCATGATAAAAACTTTTCCTTAAAAATGTGCTGTGCTAAATGAATTGACCTAATCCCATGAGAAGATTCAGCTTCAGTAACTTCTTTTTTTTAAAAGGGAAAAAAAAAATGGATTGCTTCACCAAAAAAAAGTCAGATTGAGCCAATGTCTGACCATCTTCCAGCTCTGAGATGAGCTGAGAACAAATGTGGCTGTACCATGTGACTCCTACCATCGCCCAGAGTAGATACCTCGGTCCAGGGTCATGGGATTCCAGCTCAGTTTTTTGGGAATCACTTGATTATGTCTCAGGTCCTCAATTCCTCATCTATAAAATACTTGTAATGGTATTTCCTTGTCTCCCATCTACTGGCAACCTTTTGGGACAGTCCGTCCCCTGCTCTGCTTAACTCCAATCATGGGAAGCTGCCAGGCCAAACCTGCTATTGCCAAAAGTGGACCCACATTTTGGATTTCTTCTTTGGTGCTGAGAGTTAGGAAAGATGGGGGGGACTGAGTCAAGTCCATGATGAGTCTTCTGATCCAGCTCCACCACCAAGGAATTCAAAATGAAAGGCTCCCTATTGTGCTCAGGGCCAGGAAAAAAAATAAACAAAAAAAAGTAAACAAAATAAAAGGAATAACTGCACGCCTGGCAAAAACGTCCAACAACATTCATCCACCCGCACCTCCCCTCCACTGCGCTGGATAAACACAGCTGCCAGCAAGGTCCCTCACACTGCTCAGTGCTGAGCAGAAGCACATGCATACTCGGTAAAATCACAGCCAGGGTGTTTATCGACAAAGCACTGTCCTTGCATGGGGCTGCAGACCCCACCCAGCCCCGCTCTGGGTGGTGGGACTCGTGCCGTGCCCTAGGTAGTGGTGAAAAGCCATCACAACACATTCAACTCTTGGAACCGAGGCACCAGGAACAGCGGCTCCCTGGGTGCTGCCCATGCCCCATCCTCTGCGGTTTCACGGGCCAGCCACCCACAGGCAACAGAATTCAAGAAATGAAAAAAAAATTGAAAAAGTTTTTTCCCTCCCATGTAGCTCCACAATCTTTAAATGGTTTGATTTTATCCTTCCGTCCCACTGTGGGTGGTACCCAATTAAAGAGGTCTTAAAGCAACTGCTTCAAAGTCCGTTTTTCCTTTGACAAAGGATTGTGGTGATGGTGACGCAGCAGCGTCGCTCCTCCACGGAGCTGCTCCATCCACGTGTTTGGAGACAAGCTTGCTCAGTTGGTTGGCTAAAAATAAGCTGTATTATTTTTCTCCCACCTGGGTTCCTGCACTGCTGTGGCACAGCGTAAGAGGGAAAAGCCCGCTTCTCGTCTTAAAATGTGGTTAACAGAATCCAAAACTGTAGAATTTTTTTGCACCTTTTTTTCCCCCCTCCCTCCTTTTGGAGAAGGTACAAAGTTAGGAAAAATGCTAATGAAGCCTTCTCCTCTGCAAAAAAGCCCGGCTTCAGTTTTGGGCTTTTGTTTTTGCTCCTTAAGCCAGGTGAATGGAATACCAGGAGCAACGCTGCTGTGGCAGTAGGCAGGGACTGGGGCTTTCCAGGGCCAAGTGATGACCCAGAGCAAAACGCTGGCTCCAGCAGCAGTGAAGCTTCTGGTATCACTTATGCAGAGCTAATTTTCAGATTAAAATGGCAATTTCATTTCTTTCATCTATCCACTTCCTTTGTGTCAATACCCTTTTGTCCTACAACCTACTTACCTGCCTCATTTTAAAATAGATGTAGATATTGTCCCTCTTTTATGGAAGATTTATGAGCTGTGTAGGTTTGCTTTTACAAATATTAATATTATATAAGCTGATAGGCTTATTCAACTGCCACAGGCAAAAAAAGGACTCAGTCAGCAAGTTTTCTTCCTGATGATTTCTTTTTAAGGGTCATAGGTTGGCATTTACAAGAAGACAAACTAGTTCAGGGTAACAAGGAGAGGATAAACAAGATAAACAGCAAAACAGAAATCAGGATAAGCAGAAAAAACTCTACCTAGTCAGTTCTGTGCTTCTGCCTGCTCTTGCATTATTGTAATGACCATGTTTCTAATGCTTAGCAACAAAAAAAAAAAAAAATCAGGATGTTGGGTTTTTTTTTGCTTGAGGTTGCATAAACATACAGCTTTAATCCTGAAAAGTTTGTAACACTCCCTTTGCTCAGCGAAGTAGATCATTACTCTCGGTTTATGGGACACATTGCCAAGTGGAGAGAAGAGCAGAGCTTGACCCCCAGTCCCTGGCTCCTCTGCAGATTCCGAGACTGGACACTAAGCTTTACACCAGCATGTCAGACCTGCAGACTGGCTCCATCCCCACCCCATCAATGCCAGAGGAAAAAAAATCTGTTGTCCTGTTGACAGGAGTGCAACCAGCACCCACGTGCTCTGCCTAAGGGCTGTCACTTGGGACACTCATGTCTCCCAGCGTTGCTCCAGCCACCTCTTTGCAGTGAAGAGCAGCCTTTGCAGTGACCTGCAACGCACTTCCAGAGACTCTATGGATGTGCAACGTGCATGGAGAGGATGCTGGTACATGCATTTTCCAAATTTTCAGGGCAGTCCAAAGCTTAAGCAGAGCCATGCTTTTTCACTCAAAAGATCCCTTTCACTATTACTCCCTGTAAAGCCTTTCCAAACTGCACCTTTGCTCATTAATGAAGCTACAAGTTGCTTGTATTCATGTAAAAAGGCTGCTGTCATGGCTGAGAGTCTAAACCCTTACCCTGACCCAAAGCTGACCCTTGGCTTTCCGGTAGAGGCAGCCTGGGTGAGGTCCCTCCCCACTGTGCCCAACATTCCTGACTGCAGCAGGAAAACAAATCTCCACTGCTCCTCTCCTGCTGTCCACACCAGCTAACCACGGAGACACAGGCTTTGGTTTGGTAGGGTCAGGTGGGGGGAGAGGACTTCGGAAGCTCCCTTTTGTGCTGGAAGTCTCTTTATACCCTGCGTGCAACTGTGCTTTGCACACACAGGGGAAGGAAATCCAAACACACTATTCAACAAAATTAATGACCCAGATTACTAAAATAAAGCTACAACTCAAACATCCGGAACTAATTTCCAAATTACACTTTATCTCTGCAGCTACCATTAAATAGGGTGGAAGCTTTTAAAATAAATAATAAAATTTAAAATAAATAAATAAAAAAAAAATCACCACCACCAGCAGATTAAACGGAAATTGCTTTTGACTGTTTGAGTTTTTCTTCCAAGTTTTCGAAGATTTACAGTATTCAAATTTTTACAGTCATTTTCCTGAGATCAAAGGACCCCAGGAACAACGCCCATTAATTAGAGCATCACATATGGTGCCGCAATACTCCAAGGAGCGCTCTCCTGCGATGTAACGGCCTCCAGGCCACGCAAAGCCAACAATTTCCTTCCAAAGGTTGCCACGCACCTCTCTAATGAGCTATATCGCACGCACGTAATCAACTGATTAATTCATTATGAGAAAAAAACCTGCAGTTTGGATTACAACCAGGACTTTGGTTGATACCACCACTGAATGGTGGGACTGGTTTCATTAGCTCACGCTGGAGGAGTCGCTTGAATCCAAACAGCTACTTAATTTGAACAAACGCTGTGCACAGAATCCAAGGTAGAAGTTAATGCAGCTGATAACGATCTCCTCTCCCTCGCTTTAAATGCTTGACTAGGCTAACAGCAGCAGCTTGGTGAAACGCCGCGACTCACAAGTCCTGAGGACAGAGGGGCCCTTGAGAAGGGACAAGTCACACCACTTTATGATATGGACCTGAGACACCCAGGTCATTAAGGATCCAGGGGAGAAAGCACCTCAGCTCCAGAACAGCTCGCTTCCCAGCCGGCAACTGGATGCCAACTTGGCTGCCTGCAGGTCTTGTTGGATGCGGTCAGGTCTTGCCTGTAGCCTCAAACGCTCACTTGCAGGGTTCTTCTGCTCTCTTGGATGTTGGGCGATGACATCCTCTGCTGGGCACAGAAGGGGGCTGTGGTGATTTGGAAGCAAACGTCATCCACTCTGCAGTAGATCTTACACCTTGTGTAACAACGTCTTTGGTTGGATGTGTACCAAGAACCTTCCCAGAAACGCAGAGTTAATCAAAAGATGATGTAAAAGCAGAAGAAAATTCTCTGCAGACCGCAGAACAGCCTTTTCAACCTCTTTGAACTGAAGATCAAAGAACCAATTCCCACCCATAGAAGGCAGGCAGAACAGCGCAGCGCTCAACAATGCTTCCTACAGCTGGTTTAGGTTTCTTCTCAGAGTAAGAAAAAGTTACAAAATACATAAACAAGCCACAGTTTATTCTATATTTTCAAAAAAAATGTGTATTTTTCTTGGTGGAGATTTAATCCACCAAAGCATTAGGGAGGCCTTCAATCATTGGAGGTTTTTCAGCATATCCTGCAATTTTCCACTTGAAGGCAATGAATGATGCAAAAAATTTGTGTGTAATTGAAACTCCACATGATCATTGAAAAGGAGTTTCAATGGAAATATTTTTTGTTTTTAAATCAACTCTAGCTTTGCATATTGCTGCCTGTCGTGGTGAAGCATCCTTTTTCATCAATGAGTTATTTAGAAGGTAAAGAAGAAAGTCCTGGCGTGTAACAGTCTGTTGAACTGTGATGGGAAGTTAGGTAAATGACCAAATTAACATTCCTTCATCTTGCTCGGAAAAAAAAAAAAAAAGCTCTAAATCATGTAATCCGTTGCCTAACATGGTTTGTGAAAATAATTCTGCTCCTTTCATGCGGGTATAGTCCGAGTTCGCAGCAGACATAGGAGGCTCTCCCCTGGCAGCACCACGTCCTGGGGATGGATGCCACCGGCCGGATCCTGTGCTAGACGGCAAACCTGGGACTTTGGCTCTCTCCAGATACCTCCAGCCCTGCTCACTACAAAGAAAAGTGCCAACGGTTGCATTAAAACTAAAAAGGTGATGAGTTCTAGTCCTCTGGTGGGCCCAGTGGCCAATAACATCATGGGGGGGATCTAAACAGCCCCAATACTCTATTCCTCTGAGAAGCACAGTAAGTAATTACCATTGCAACATATGGCACATAAATGCCGGCAGCGGAGTTTGGATGTGCTTTAAAATCCACTTTAGAGCATCTGTGCTGCTGGTCCCCAGGCTGTGCCCAGCTCTGTCTGCGTGATGGAGCGTGGTGGTTGCTGGGTTGATTCACTGGTTTGCTCTGGCTCCATTTACACAGGACAAACCAGAGCAGGGCCTCAATCAATGAGTCCAGGTAGGACAGAGAGTGGCCAAGCAGAGTGGAGAAGAAAGCCCAACTCCAGTTGCTCCATCTCTCATGCCGGAAACCATGAGACCTGCCATCCATCACTCTTGAAGTGGCTGCACTTGACGATCTGCAGCATTCAAAGCTCACACAAAACCCCAGGCTGCTGTTTCTCCTGGATGCTAACTGCCCTCTGTGCTGGAGATCAGCAGCCGATGGGGACCCAGAGCCAGGGAGCACATCCCCTGGCACACTTCCTCCCCACCAGCATCACCCACTGGTGTGATCCGAGCGTGCCTGCAGGTACGATACAATCTAACCTCAGATTTGTCGTGAGAGGGTTAAATTAAATGTCACCAGATACAGCTCTTGCAGCATTTGTAAGCCCGGGAGAACTCTCCTCCCCGTGTACCCGGCTGCCGTCCACACGTAGCCAGGGAAGAGGTTTCCCTGCTCAACGCAGTGCAATAAATCACGGTGAGAAGTTGCCTCATCCCTGAAACCACGTCCTCTCTGTATGAAGAAAAATCAAAGCCAAGACTTCGCAAATTCAGGGTTTTCTGGGCACAGGACACGGGAATGTCCGTGGTTTCCTGGATGATTTTGCACGAGGCTCATCAGAGTCCAAAGCTGCCGGGGGGGCTGCTGCGAGCAGAGCCAGCTGGACAGTGCTCCTCAGGAAACATCTGCTGGAGATGGACAGAGGGAACAGAGCGTGCCTTGACCCTTGTCTCCTCACGCTCCTCTGCCTTGTCTCATGCATACAGCGGGACAGTGGGCAGGGAGGGCAGCTGTTGTCCCTTGCCCAAGGGAAATCCCATGTCAGGAGACTCCCTGAATCCTC
This sequence comes from Baryphthengus martii, assembly GCA_013396935.1. Taxonomy (NCBI): domain Eukaryota; kingdom Metazoa; phylum Chordata; class Aves; order Coraciiformes; family Momotidae; genus Baryphthengus; species Baryphthengus martii. Next base: position 1,177,249 of record VWZK01017961.1, read on the forward strand.
TCCACCATGGAAGATGGGACACCTGCCCCCTACACAGTGGGAAGGCTCTGTAAGAGGGGCTCTCTGGGGGTTTGGTTCATCTCAGTGCACAGATGTCCGGACATTTAATTAAAATCTGTGAGTCTCCTGAGTATCTGACATGGGGCTATTGACATCACTCAAGCAGACTGTGCAGAGAACTTCCAAAGATTCTTGTCTTCCAGCTGGATTGGGACCAAGATGAGCAAGAAACTGATGAATTCTTTCAAAAGTAGTACAAATCACTCTTTACCAAAGTGAGAACACACAGCAAGGCTCCTCTAGGCTGTGACTTTAAAGGTCCTAGGTTTGCTTAATGAGCCTGTCCATCTCATTGGACCCGAACGGCACGTTTCCTCGTGGTACGTAGGGAAAGTCAACGACGCATTGAGAACACAATGGCGTTAATCTATATTCTCTCCCAGTCTCAGCGAGATGAGCTCCTGCTCTTTCGGTTTCAGTCATTAAACAAACTACGTCTGGCAGCTAACTGAGCAGACTGCGATACAAAACAAATCTCTTGCTAACTCCATTTTTTGGCCCTTTTATTAGGACAGCGTCTTCTCCGGGATGGACCCCAGATCTGACTTTCTCTCTGCAGCTTGACCGGTATCATCAGAGTTTGCCTTGGCCTGTCCACATCCTCACTCACAGCTTTCAGTCTCCAGGCTTCAGAGCTAAACCTCCAGCACAGCTTAACTGTTTCCCAACTCACAGCAGCCAACAACATTTTACCTTGATACATCAGCTCAGCTGCACATCTCTCCTCCACTCATTAGCTCAGAGATCAGTGGCTTTCTTCCTCGCTCTTGTAGCATCACGCTTCCCTCCAGCTAGGTAAGGCTTGGTTTTCAAGATAACCTCAGGACACAGACTCCCTGCTTAAATATGCTCGCTGCATGGCACAATTCCCCTTTCAAGAGATGGCAGAAGTTCTCTAGTTCTCTGCAAGCTGGGAATTCAAGCGCTCTTATCACCGTGCGCTGCGCTAGGACTGGCCCAAGGGCTGCTGACAACAGCTGCAGTCCCTGCATTTCCCTCAGTAGTTTTTAGATCGGCTCTTAGCTGCATCTTCCTGTTTAGCTTTCAGCAATGAAAATATTGTGATGTTAAGAAATCCATAAATCAGAAGCTGTGCTGGGGTGTGAAATAGAGCATCCATTTGGGAGAAAATTAAGCCCCACTTATGCTTCCTGTTCCTGGATCTATGTGACTACAGGAACAACACATTAGCTACCTGCTTGGCTTTGCTGCTTTCCCCAATCTCTTTCCAATAGAACGGTATTACAATGAGCCTTTCTTGTTGATAGGCTCTTTCTAGTAGCTGTACAAGTGTCTTGAACAATCATTGATGCTGTGGGCAACTGGCAAACAGGAAAAAAAAAAAAAGGAGTCTTCACGATCAAGGCTATTAAATCAAAGGAAACAATAATATCACAGTTCTTGAGTGACTAGCTCTCAGGGTAAACAGGGGGAATCCTGCAGGAGTGCTTCAGGAGCACCTCATAGGCTGTATGAGCTGGAAGAAATCACCCACTAAACAGCAGTGGGTTAAAAAAAACAAGAAACCACAACAAAAAATATACCACACCAACAAAGAAAAACAAAGCAATTCCTGCATCATCACAAAGTGTTGGACAATTTGCAAAACATGACAACATTCTTTAATTATTAAAACAAACTAACTGAAATTAATAATTTAACCTGCTCTGACTAGTCCAGGGCATTTTCCTGTGGCTACCAGGATGACTCTGCTTTCAGTGAGAACTGGTGTTAATCACAACCTGGGACCAAAGTGGTTTTGCAGAAAACCACCAGAACAAAGCAGAAACCAAACAAACCTACAGATTATACTCCTCCCCAAAGGGATTCAAATTGTACGGTACCCGACTTCGGCAAATGAGCTGAACCACGCGACGCAGAACTTGCTTTTACCAGCACTCTCCCCTCCTCAAATGCTAATTTAAATACTAATAAATCTGCACATCTATACATACTGCTATCTCTTCAGGCATGAAAAGCCATACCAACTTATGCAGCACCACTTGTGCATGAGCCAGAGCACAGTGGCTGGGCAAAGAGCAGTATCTTGCTCCTGCACAAGAGCAAGAGCCTCTTGGGTGCTGACCCCTCCTCTCACCCAGGACCCCCAGCTATGCCCAGCTGACATCCCCTCCAGCAAACACCCTGCCAGGAACGCCGGGTTCCCCTGCCACTGCTATCACCTGCAGCTCTGTCACATCAAAGCATGAGCTCAGAACAGAGTTTTTTTGCAATGTTTAATCCGACAGAAACCTGGGCACAGGCTACAGTTTGTGTACGTCCTACCAGTTTTGTTTGCCCTCGCTCACTCTCTCCCAGCTTTGCCCTGCGGCAGTTGAGCGCAGCTTCATCCCAGTCCAGTGCAAGGTGATGGGATTTTGGACAAGTAGGGGTTTTTTTCCTTCTTGCTAGGAGACGGGTTGCTATTTATAACACAGCTCTTTCCTGGTGCTGGGAGGGAGAATTCTCTTTCCAGTCCCACCAGGGCTGAAGCTCCACAGGGGAGATGCTCAGCGCTCCCTCACGAGCCCGCATGCTGCCGGGGCTGTGTAAGGCACCAAGAGCCAGTGGTCAGCACATAACTGCTCTTGCTCATGTGGCACAATACGGGGGAAAACTCGCACATCCAGGAGATATGTCCCTTTTACTCCGTGGCTGCTATCAGGAACGTTTTCATGGCACAGGAACCTCGCAGAGGTCCTGTTTTACCCATGGGGAAACTGAGGCAGGGGCAGCAAAGGAAGGCGAGCACTGGGTCATCACTTGCAGAAGCACACAACAGTGCTTTGCAGACAGTGGTCCAAGGGGCTTTTGGCTGCTGTTCCCACACCCCTCATCCCTGGGATGTGGGCACTCCACAGGTGGAAGAATGAGAGGACTGTTGTCTAGGTCCTACCCAGATAGATCAGAGAAAGGAGATCCAAAGCCCACATTCTACTTACAGTAACGAGAACTTCTGTCACCCCAGCATTCATCACAAGGTGGCTTCAGAAAAATCCCCAGAAGGTCCCACCGGCTTTGAGTATTTCACTACAAAGGGTTGACCAGTTGGATCCAAACTAAACCAAGTCTGGAAGTGTTCCTGGCTAAAATGTTACAAACTACCTGCCCGCTTGGGAAAATCTTCCATTTTGCCCAAATCTTCCAGTTTTCCAGACTCTGCTGTGCTTAGGGCAGCTCAGGACCATGTACCAGAGAGAGAAGGAAGCTATGTGCCAGCTGTGGGCTGCACAGCAGGCGGGATCCTCTCCTGGCTCCTGCAAGTGGGATTGAAGCCAGGGGACTTCAGGGAGGTGCCAGGGAAAAGGGCTCCTCATTCTACACAGTGTCCCCCAAAACCGAGGCTTGGCAGGCAGGGGCCAGGTTTGGCTGAGCATCGCCTGTGAACAACCGTGTCCCTACTTGTTCCCAGTTCTGACCCGTGTCCGTACCTAAAGAGTCCTTGTTCCCGGTTCTGATCAGGAGCAGCAAGAACCATCAGAGGTGCCTGCGGTGACTGATGGCACCGGCCAAGGCAGCCGTTTGGTCAGAGGCGATGTTTTATGCACCGGCTGCAGATAATAAATAATATTTGGGTGGCTTTTAATGTCCCCTTGCAGAACACGGGTACAAAGTGTTGTTGTTGTTGTGACTCATGTCTGTTTGAAAGGACAGGGCAGCCACGTGCCGAAGGACGGACTGTCCTGATGTACGCCCACGCAGCTTCAAATAACCCCTTCAGAAGGTTGGTTCCCTAGGGCACCAGCATTCCTGGGGTACTTGCTGGGCACCCCAACTCCAGGTTTCTGCTGGGTGGCTTGGCGCCACATGCCTGTGACTACAGGGTCACCCCTCTGCCACTGTCTACTCCTTATCAGCCTGTAGATCAAAAACCCCTGCTTTATTTTTCACACAGGCTCAGATGGGTGGGGAGCAGCTGGTGTCCCAAAGCTGTTAGGCAGGGACAAGCCTTTTCCCAGAGCGATGGCCATCCGAGCAACTGCAGCAACGCGCGGTGCCTTGGATCCATCCCTGCTCTTAATTACAACAGCATCTCTCTGCTCACTGCAGTCCTAACCACACCAACGCGGGATGTGCAAATTAAAGCCAGTGCCTGCAATTGTACACATCAAAAGCCACTCCCCTTCCCAGCACGGCTGGCAACAGACACATTTATGCACAAAGATCATCTCTCCCCCACTGGGCCACAAATGATGAAATAAAAAGATTATAAAACTCACATATTTGAAAAAGCTCTAATGGGAAAATATCCCCAATCTTCCATGGCCTCTCTCTGCTGTAGATACAGCCTGACACAGCTGGAGGCATCCCTCACCTTTCTACGCAGAAACAGCCAGACTTTATACACCCATTAGGTCTATTTGCAGCACAGACAGATATTGAGATTAAGGGGTTTCAGCTTCCCAGCCACGTACCCCGTGCGGAGACCCAGGTAAAAGGATCTTATCTCACTGCCCTGGTCTCCTTAATTCTCAGCCACACTTGCCTGCCCTCAAGGCTTGGTTTGCCTCTCACTATAATCCCCACAGAGTAAGCAATAAAGAAAGATGGACATTTTTATCTTGTTGAATCTTTGCTAAAAGTATGTTTCTGCTATATGAGGGCTGTAGGTGGTGGTAGGACGAGGCTGATGCCTCCCATAATGGGCAGCTACTGATCTGTCTCGCAAGACTTATGCGGAAACTCATCCCCTGGCCCGTTCCTGAGTTCTATTGCAGCTGGAATGATGCAGACTAACTTTTGATACCAATCAAACTCATTAAATGGAGAGGTCTCGCACTCCTACATAAGCAGAATACGAAACACTGAGGAACTCCTGGAATGGCCCATCCTGCACAGCAGAGCAGAAATCCATCTGGTAAATGGGATACATTTAATCACACCAGGTTTGTTTTGCGTTTTGTTTTTTTTTTTTTTTTTTAAGGCTCATATATTTTGACTCCTTCAGTTTCACGACACAAGCTCTGTCAACACCTTTGATTGAAAATGTCAAAGTGACCATCTGTATCACGTCAGGAGCAGAATTGCTCTCGTTGCAATACCAGGACGGCTCTCCATCAGGAACAGAGACATGCTCCGGCATGCTAAGCGGGCTGCCCTTCTCTTCGGCCATATATATCAAATACTATTTGTTAACTATATGGAAGCCAATCACCCAGGCCTGCCGCCTCCTGCCCTGAATACCACGAGAACCATCTCATCTCTTGCTGAACCTTGTGCAGAAAGGTCATCCTGTATCGGCCGCGTCTACAGATACTGCCAGTTGGACTAGACAAACTGCCCACAATTTGGCAACACATCGAACTCTAAAGCTCACAAAGCTGGACAATGCCTCAGGAGCCAAACACCATCCCGTGGGGTCATAGCTGCAGCACCCTGGGGATCAAGAACTCTGAGTGGTGATGCTACAACAGACACTGTTACAGAGAAAGGCCAACAAAACCCGCCAGAAAGGTTGAAGATAGGACGCGTATGTCCTTGGAGGGACTAAGGCAAAGCACCAGGTCCCGCTGACTGCGTCGCTTAGGGTTTTGCCTTGACCACACAACAAGCTTGTTCAGAAATGCAGGTGATGAGTTTCTGTTTCATAAAGAGCAGGGTGAATCCTTGTGCCTCCTTATCAACATTCTTCCTGCTTCACTTGGGAAAGGAGGGATGCTGCTGTGCTCAAACAGCAGTGAGCACAAGAGAGCTATAAAAACATCGGTAAATAAGTGTTATTCTCTCTTTAACACAAGGAATGAGACAGTTTGACCTTTCCAAACACCTGCAGCTTTCTATAGCTCCAGCCCTGCCTTTCAGAAGATGTTTTGGGGTACATATAGCCTGCAGAATGCAAAGGTAGCACAGCAAGAGCTGTGCTGTCAAACAGCTTTAAGCAGGTTAGATGCGGAGACCTGTCTCGCTGTGATAATAAACTAGCTTTGTTTTGTTCAGTCGGGTTTTTCTTTTCCTTTTTTTTTTTTTTTTCCCCTTCTACATGCCACAGCCACCAGTGTAGGCATTATCCTTTATTTTCTTCCACAGCAAGGACGCAGACATCTCAGTGCAAGCAGATCTGCTGCTGCTGTGCAGTTAACCCACTTTAGCAGGCAGCTGTCCCTGAGCAAAACCACAGCAGCAGCCACAAAGGTTGGACACAGCCCCTCCCTCAAAGGGATCAGACTTTCAAAGCATAATTAGGCCAATTTCAGCAATCAAGCTAGTAAACCAAGTTAATCTTGTCCTCGGTCAAATAACCAAAGAAATCAAACTGCAAACCCCTAAGTTAATGCAAATTTAAGCTTTCAGATTGATTACCCATCACATATTTATGTCATTGCTTAATCTAGCAGCACCAAAATTTACATTCTTCTAGCAATGGTACAAATAATAATCCCCTGCGCCTTCCAGTGAGCGATAGCATCTCTGGCTCTGAGGCTGCTGTCCTGCAAGGGTGCACAGAGGCCACCCGCAGAGCCCATCCTTCCCCCCCGAGATCTCTTTCTCTCAGCAAGAGAAATGGCAAATGGGAATCAGAGAGGAGGCGGCGTGGGCTGGAGGTCACACCGTGGGGAGCACAACACGTCCCCTGTGTCCCAGGCAGATGCCCCGGCCACCAAACCTCAGTGCCTCTCAGCAATTATTCATAACAACGCTTTACATTATGCATTATTGTCGAGCCTTTTCTCCCGGTTAAAGCCTCAGGTTAAAAATAAACCCATGTTTCTGTTGAAAAAAAAAATCACTTTTTTATTTTTATGGGTTTTTTATTTGCTAGTTTTTGAGAAGTATCTGCAACTGATGGAGCATTAGTGGGGAGGGAGCAGGGCAGCAGTGCTGTCAGCTGGCTCCCCGCCAGCACACATCAGGCTGTAATGGTTAACAAACCCCCCTGTAGCCCTTGCTTTGCTCCCTCTTCTGTATTTAACACCATCATTTATAACACCCGCGGGAAAAGCAATGAGTTTGCATGCGAGTGTCCTGTGACTTTTCCACAGGAAACCAGGTTTCTGTGAACAGGGGTGCAGCCGAACGCCTGCGTTTAATGCTGCTCTGTCAGAGCCAGCTGTAGGGGAAGAGTGAGGGGCTTCCAGGAGCCCTTCCTCTCCTTTCTTTCCTTAAATGAATGCCTTTTGTCATCTGCTCCCTCTCCTTTCTGCTTTGCAAACAAGCTGTCAGCGTGATTGGGTGACCATGGCCTGGTATGGCGAGTGGCTGTGAGCAGAGAACCTGAGGCATGCAGGGCTCTCCAAAGATCCCCAAATAAAGCCTTTGTGCTCCCAATAAAATCAAACTCTAGGGTGGGAAAGCTGACTGGATTTTGCCATTGAGGGCTGTGTTGCCATATTCCCTGCAGACATGGGGACATCACAGCCAGGGCAGAGGGACAAACACCAGCCTGGCCTGATGAGGAAGAACAAAGCCAATGGAAACCTTCACCACACATGTCTCAGAGGTGCCCAAGCATGACGCGATGCCTGTCCCATGGCACGTCTGCCCGCTCACTCCCAGTTGCTGTCTTTTATTGCCTTAACCTCCAGGCTCTGCCACCCTCCAGCAAGTTGGAAAGCCCGGCTGCTGGGCTGGGATCAGGTCTGGGTGAGCCCCAGGCTGGAAACCCCTCAGAGCCATCTCTGTCTGGCAGGATAGTGCTGCATCAAGAGAACACAAGGGAAGGTCCATGTGACTGTGCCACACACAGCAAAGGAATTTATCATCATCAACCACCTTGCAATTAATGCAGAGCAGTAGCAGGGTGCTCAGAAGGGGTAGGTGCTTGGCAGGATTAGTTGCTGTTGCAACTTCTTGTTGTTGCCAAGAAATTCAAGGAGTGCATGGCTCCCCTTCCCCTGCATGCACAATTTAAAATAAAAATGTCATCTGCTCTGTCTTCAGCTTCTCATTCCTCCCCTGGATGAGCCTCACCATGGGTAGAGCAAGGTTCTCCACTAACCAGATACAGCAGGAGCAAAACAAGAGAAGAAACAACTGACCTGCTACTCCACAGCAACCAAACTCAGACATCAGAAGCCCCTTCCTCTGCCGTTGCTCTTGGACAGACAACCTGGAGAGGGGCAGCTTCACCCAGCTCACACTGGTCGCAGTCATCCAGACACTTAATTTTGATCTGTCTCTTTTCTTGCTTTAATACAAAGACCTCGCTTGGCTTTGGCCAATCTATCCATCAGGCCGAGCTTTCAAAGCAATAAAAGATGATGCCCAAAGTCCATCTTGTAGACAAGGAAAGACGTCTCGCCGGCAGGACTCATAGCGAGTCAGGACAGCATTGTTATGTATATATTCTGTGAATTAATGCCTTTTAGCTAAGCTAGTAAGACTTGAATATTTTCCAGCCAGTAGGCTTATGGTTTTACTAAGCATCAAGTATTAACTTAAAAAGGCCAAGAACATTTTATGACCATCAGGAATATTTCAAGCTAGACAAAGCCAGATAATGGCATGGGGGGAAGAAAAAAAAAGAAATCAAATCAGTTCATATGTCAGGCTTAATTACTGACTGACAACGGCCAGGAAGGACTTTTTCCCTTTCAGAATCAGCACTTAATACTCTTCTAGAGACAGGGCTGGTGGGAGCCGAGAGCACATTTGCCCTTCATGGGACAGGCTCGGAGATGAAGTAGCAAGACCTATACTCCCATTAGCACACTGGGACCCCGCCCCGCCTGACCCAGTGTCCTTTGTCATCAGATCAGCCCTCCTCTCAAACACTGGGCCGATACATTAGATGGATGAGCACAGCTGTACACTGGATAAAAAGACATGTTTGTGTTCCTAAACTGCCCAAATAAAGAGGGAAAGCCATTGGCATGGAGCTTATGCCAGAGCTCCAGAGGAAAGCGAGGAGAAAACATGTGAAAACATGCAGAAGATAGTTTCTCTGCAACCAATTCAGAAAAATAAATAAAATGCTAATTGATAGAGTGGAGAGGATGAAGAATCAAACAAGAGCCCAAATATATCAGATTAATTGAGCTTGCTGGCCAGGCAGGAAGGAGCAGCTCATCCGGCAGGGATGGACCTGGGTGGGGCAAAAGCTGGGCACTCCTCCCTACCCATCCCTGCAGAGGGGCACCTGAAAACAGTCCTTGTGACAATGAGGACGGCAAAAGTTAACAGATTGTATTTTTGTCCAAGTTCCATGGCTATAATGTGCCTTTCTCTGGAGGATCAGCACTGAGCACAGTCTGGCACTTCTGCTGCTATAAAATCTTACCTCATTTTTCTCCCAGTTTGCCATGGGCTAGCAGGTTTTGGAGGAATGGAGCAGGCAAAGGAAGGGTGAAATCTCAGCTCCTTTAAAACTGGGGCAAGACTCCCATGGCTCAAAAGGAGAGAAAATTTATCCCCTGCATCTAATCACCCAGGTAAGGAGGAGGTCTGAGAAATCGCTTTCCTCCTCCATTACCCATTGCTCCAGTGAGACCCAGCCTCAACCACGGCCACAGCATGCACTGGGTGGGAGTATAAACATGTCAGCAAAAGGCATCCTTTGATCAATGGATGGAGAAGGAGGAACAGAAGAAAATCCATTCATATTGCTCTGACACAATTTAATCTGTCTAAAAGCCATGACCACAAAGGCAGCAGAAGGCGGATGCCCATGGTAACCCCAGCCCACCAGCTCAGCAGGGCCCATTTTAATGGGCTTTTTGTTCTCTCTGTGTTTGAGTGAGGTTACTGTATGCTGTTGTGTTGTACTACAAAGATCATTAAAGCAGCTTTCTTGCTCTTGGGCACAAGCAACAGATAAGATGGCTTGGGGGCCTAGGGTGGCCAGGCTCCACCTGGGCACCCCCCAAAGCCCAGCATGTGGAAAATCAGCACGTAAGGCAGGTTAGGAAATGCAAGGAGAGGGCAAGAAGTAAGGATTGCACACCCTGATAAAGAGCATCACAAACTGCTTGGTAAGAGAAGGCAAGTGCTAAGAGCAGAAAGACAGACCCTCACAAAGATCTGGCTAAATAGAGAACTGCAGCATTGAGCTGCAGAACAAGGATTTCTAAATCAAAGGCAGATTCAAGAAAGAGCTGGTGCTGGGAGAGGCCTTGTCCTCATCCCCACGGATGCTGCTAAGGCTGTGTAAGCACAGCCCACAACCTCCTGCTGCCCCCAGGCCCCTCAAGCCTTTAGCAAGCAGGTGGCAGGCACATTGCAAGAGGTGGGTGACTTCTCCACAGGGAGCTGTGCCAGCCCAGGAGCATCGCTCGTGCAGTTACCCACACCCTACAGCAGCAATGCCCCATGGACAGCACCAGCATCCTCACCAGTCTTGCCAAGAAGTCTAGAGTGATGTTGCCCATCAAACCACCGTGATTCTCCCCAGGAGTCAGGCACTACTGAACCTGCACGCGGCAACCTGCTCCCCTGCCTTGACACCCACCGTAGCCATCCTCCTGCCTGCACCCCAAGCACTGGGGATGAACCCTGCCATCTTCAGCAACACAGCAGGAAAGCATTTCCTACAAGAAATCCACCACCAAATAGCAAACCAAAACTATTGGAAGCAAGCTCTTGGAGTAAGAAAACTTTAGCCAAAAAACTACAAGCAGAGTAAATTCAAGATGTACTTGACCCAGACAGCAGGAAAAATCATCTCAGTGTGCTGCTCCTGCCTCCCTTTGCTGCTGCCCCAGCAAGCATGGTTGAACATCCCCCTGGCCAGTGTGGGCCAGATCCAGGTATACAGGGGATTGCAGAGGCACAGCCAAAATCCCCTGCTGCTCGAGCAGACGGATATGAGGGAAACCAGAGGTGGTGGGTAAGTGGGGAGCAGCCAGGGACGGGAGCCTCCCCCAGAGCACAAACACATAAATGCATTTGAATGTTACATAAGAGTGGACTTCACAGCAAAGCTCCTTGTAAGGAAAGGTTAAAGAAGCTCAAATTACTCTTTCTGAAGTCAGAAGTTCAGAAGCTATGTCTTTCACATTGCTTAAGGTACTGGAAGCTGGAAGTGCAGCCCCGCATGGGGTCTGGCTGCTGCTGGGTCTTTGGGCTTCAAGGGAAAACAAAAAGTTTGCAGTTGATATTTCTTTTCGTTTGCACACTTACCACAGCGCGGGCTCCAGCTGGGACTAGCTAGAGAAGTGATGAAAAACACTTTTTTAATTGAAGAGCTGGCCGAGTATGCCATTATTCAAGCTAATTTTGCAGCTTTTTTGACTGGGAGTCTCCAGGACACCCCAGGGAAAACCAAAGCAGCCTCCTGAGACTCTGCCCTTCCCTGTCCTCTTGGTTACTTAGAAAGACTGAGAAGGTCCAATATGCCCAGAGACTTCCTGAGGCTCTCTATCCAAGCCAGGTGCCTGTGGGGCCACAATCCCACATCCAGCACCTCTCAAAGGAGACCTGCCCCACAGCAGTAGGACACTGCATTTTCCATACCAGACATAGGATGCTCCGGGATACTTTTTAAGGAGGTTGTGGTCCAGCTTCTCTCAACAGCCACCTCCATCCCTGCCCATCAGCACGCCCCATGCTACATGCCCACAGTGAATGCTTCTTATCCTAAAGGAAATATTCCTAGCCCACCCAATTGCAGTACCATGTGTCTGATCTCTCCACTGTGCCAAGAGATAGATTACTTAATAGACAAGGGGGAAATATTTACTGCTTCTCATAAGGGGCTGTATCAAACTTCCCCAGCACACCCTCAGAAGGTTGGGAGCACCTTGAAACCTAGAACTAGAAATATGCTAATCACAGAATCATAGAATTGTTTTGGTTGGGAAAGACCTTTAAGATCATCGAGTCCAACCACTAACCTAACACTGCCAATCCCATCCCTAAACCATGTCCCTAAGCACCTCATCTACATGTCTTTGAAATACCTCCAGGGACAGGGACAACGAAAAGATATGATAAAAAAAAAAAGATTATTAGAGTATTTAAAGACTTTTCTGCCTTGTTGTATGATGTCCCACTCTCCAAGCCCAGCAATTAGGGGAGAAGGGGTTAGGCAAGACCACTGTCACCAAGGGGCCAGTCAGGGCCCTACTCCAGGCAATTCTGTGGCATCTGTAGCAAGAGCAGGAGGAGAACCTGGCCTGAGAGGCTTCAGGGGGTTGATTACTCAGCCTAATAAGCCAGTAGAGATGCTGAAGCAGCTACATAAAGAACATATAGTTGTGGATCATTTTAATTATGCATATAATGGCTTTAACTTTTTGTTACCTTATTTCATTATTAAAAACCTTTAATTCACATCTACGTTTTAATTCTCAAACCCAGCCACCAAGAAATCTTACTATAAATAATTTAACAAGGCACCAATTCTTCCAAAAGCAGCAATCCTGGAATGAGGCTACTGGAAACTCTCTCAGCATCTGACACTTTAATGTTGTACCAGAGGAGCCAGAAGGTAGCGATATATGGCTCCTCCAAGCTACACATGCTCATTTAGAAGCTGTAGCTGAGGAGCTTGTGCAAGAAGAGAATCTCTAGGTGACCATCAATATACAAGAGAGGTCTTTGGCATTCACCAAGGCAGAAGAACCTGGCAGTGAGTTTGCAACACCAACTTCAGAGCTGCACGGAGAGAAAGAAAAGAAACTTGCAGCTGCATAGTCCTCTCTGCCCTGGAGACTCATAGCCAGCTACACAGACTGGGCTGGGCAAAAATATTCCCCATATATGTCTTTTGGCACCACAACACCACATTTAGGATGCAGAAGAGTCATTACAACATATCAGACTGCCTGAAGGTCCCAAGCATCGAGAGCAGCTGCTGAGCATCAGTACCCCTGAAAAATTAATCCAGGAGAGCCAAAGCAAAACCCTCCCCTCCCAGCTGTACTGGGAGGAAACACCACTGGTTATCCTAGCCTACAATCAGCACTTATTGCTTAATAAATACATTTTTCTAATGATGTATGTCAGTTTTTCTAATTACATCAGATATGCAGCACAACACTAATTTTTCATGTAACTGCCTCCCTTTTTCCTTCCAATAAACAGAAACTAAAGATGAATGCACCCATGCAATCTCTATCCCCATGGAACTAAGAAGGCTTTTACCACAGGCATTTGCACAGCCAGGCTGTACCTTATGTTTCTTCATTGCATTTATTCCCAAAGCAAAGCTGTATTGAAAAAATCTGTAAATCAAAACAAGAGATACCTGGAGACAGAAGCCTGTTTTCTCTCTCTCTTTTGGTCCTGCTACAGTGAGCATTTGTGTCTGAAGACCCAATGAGGTCAATGGGAAACAAGCAGGTGCTTGAGTTTTAGGCTAGTGAATAAATTAACCATTATTGAAGAGTGTACACATGTGCATATTTTACTGATTGCTGAATCAGTGCTTTTAAGCTATCAGATTGGATCAGCCTGATGGCCATCACAGAGCACCCTTCTGCTTCCCCGCCACTGAGGCAAGACCTCCTTAAACTGATTATTTTTGCATTACTTGCTGGAAGGGGAGAGGTGCCAATGCCAGGAGCTTCCCTGAGCCCCTGTGTCCACCAGCCCCTCCCCTGGTGCACCTGAGCTACATCTTCAGCTCAAGCAAATGGGAGATATAAGAGTAGCTGCTAAGGAGATGACTCTGTTGCAGTGCAAAGGGGAGCCAAGCGCATCCATGTGCTGTGGGATCAACTCTGGGGTTTCCAATTCTGCGTGCGCTACATGGAAGGCAGTGTGGGCACCACACAAGCCTTGTGCTCTACACTGAGATGGGACGCTCAGACATATTCCAAGGAAACATCAGATTTTGCCAGCAGTGCTGGTGAAACCACAGCTGGGATTAAACCGATAGTGATTTTGGCTGCTGACAAAGGTAAATTGGTGCAAGGATATGGTGGTAAAGGATGTGCATGCAGCACTTCATCTGAATGATCACCTGGATGATGAGCTGCCTTCAAATCCCTCCTACAGACAAACCCAGAGCACTTGCTGATGTTGGGAAGTGGGATGCTCTGGATCACTCCAGCACTGCTTGTGCCAGCCTGCTCTGTGAAGGGTCCAATCCAGCCTCATGCAGGCAGACTCCTGCCAGCAGCTTGTGTTTCAAACTGTGCAGGAGTGGGCAGGTTCTGCCCCAACCTCCTGGCTCCTTTCCAGTCCCAAAACCCAAAGTGTCAGCCAAGCACATCCCAAACCGCGGCCTCCATCCCTCCAGTCCCATTACACACAACAATGAGATGTTGCTGCAGGCTGGACTAATGCCCAGTTTTGAAGCCCTGAGCTTGTCAGATGAAGTTCCCACAGCTACGGTCCTGCAGAAGCACCACCCTCTGCTCCTCCCCGAGCTTTCATCCAGTGTGGGAGCACCAGGATCCTCCCGGCAGCAAACAGCCTTTGCAAAGGGGCTTTATCTTTGCTTGCAGAAAACCCTGAAGGTTCAGAAGGCAGCAAGGGAAATTTGTGCTGTCAAAATCAAAGCCATGGTAATTAAATAGGAGTTTCCTCTGTCCCGAGAAGGCAGTCGGCAGAGCAGTATTTGCGAGCGGGTACATGAAGTTACGTCCTACATGAGGGTCTGCACATGCAGAAGGTGAAAAGTCATCCCCCTCCACAGCACACTGCACCAAGCCCACAACTGCAGCCAGAGCCAGCAGCAGGGTCACCAGGCTGCTCAGCCACATCCCACTCCCAGACACAAGTGCATCCCAAGGACTCTCACCCTGCTTTTCCAAGTTCATCCTCACCCTGCAACTCAAAACTTACCCTTTCTCTGTTCAAAACTAAGAAAATCTTCCAGAAAGAAGGAAAAAAAAACAAAACAGGCAGCTTCTAAAGCACTTCCCAGTTTTATCTGCAAAAGTCAATTACCCAAAACAGAGGTGAATCGATGGAAAAGGCTCTTGGGTGTCAGGAAAAGCAGTGACTGGCCTTTCTCAGGGCCGTGCACAGCCCGGATCGATGCTGCTTTGCAGTTGGCATCCGCTCTCCATACTTCTATTTGTTCCAGTGATGGGTTGCCAAGGTGTCAAAGTCAAATCATTTGAATTTCTCACCAAATGAAAGACACTCAAGGTTCAAAATTACACCTTGACCCATTTGGGTCATTTTGCAGCAATTATCACCGATTGCTACTTTGGAAGATTGTAAGAGTTCAGAGAAGGAGAAAAAAAAATGGCTTGTCCTTTCTTCACCTTGCATACAAATGAAAACCAA
Organism: Baryphthengus martii; assembly: GCA_013396935.1. Classification (NCBI taxonomy): domain Eukaryota; kingdom Metazoa; phylum Chordata; class Aves; order Coraciiformes; family Momotidae; genus Baryphthengus; species Baryphthengus martii. The sequence goes on from VWZK01017961.1 coordinate 1,192,426, forward strand.
ATGTGATCTTTTTGCTCTTGACATAACTGTGCTTTAAAGAGCTTCACAAACATCTATTTCCTCATTTGAGCTCACACAGAAGACATATTATCTCTTTTAAATATGCCTTCTCCTTGGCGGTGTGCAGTCTATCCCCTATCTTTAACATTTTAAGAAGCTGCCAAATGGTTATTTGCAAAACTGACGTTCGGAGATAGATCTAATCTATTTTAAACCTCAGCAAAATTGGCCAATTTCATGAGGTTTTTAACATACAGCTGAATTAATCAAGTCACACAGATTATGAAATGTGAAACGCAGCCCCCCCCGCTCCACCCGCACGGGAGCGGTTTGGAAAAAGCCCAACCGTCTCACGGCACGGTGAGAAGAGAAAAAAATAATAATAAAGGGAATGGCTTCCAACACACACCAGCTTTCTGAGCAATGATACTCTCCCTAGCAGAACATTTCTGTCTTGTGAGACTTCTACCTCGCCTCGCCTCGTTGGCATCGCCACGCTCCGCTCCTTCGGTGCTGAAGCCCCAGGAAACCGAGAGCGATGCTTCTTCTGCAACGGGGCCAGATCCAGCCCTTCCTCTCCTCTTCCCAGATGCTTTGGCTACCTCCTGTCTTTCCCCGCTGCTCTCCGCACAGGTACTGGCACCACAGGGTCACCTTCCTAGGAAAGCAGCCCCTGTGCTGGCTGGAAGCCGCTTCACCCATTCAAGGGGAAATAAATCCAGGAAAAGGCATTTCCTCCAACATTAACATTCCAGACTCCTCTGTCTTACTAGATCTTGTTTGTGAGGTCTTGCTACTCGGTCGCTTGGAGACTTTTGTTTATTGCCTTGTTTTTCTTTTGTTTTAAATGGTTGAAGTTAGTGTTTTAGCAGAGAACTAAGTAAAACATATTGATTCTAAGGCAAAACTGCCTGGAGCTGGCTACAGCTTCCATCTTTTGCTAAAGACACATCTGATGTGGAGCATGGTGCCCTGTGCAGGGACTGGCGGACACAGCATTGCACACGGAATGCTCCTTCCAGTGTGGGTCGCTGGCTCAGGCCGGGAGATGTCAGCAGAGAAAAGCCACCTTGTGCTGGTGTTAGCGAGGGAGGTCCTCCCTGGATCTGGATTTTGCCTCTGTGCCGATTTCTCCAGCTGCCACCCTCCACCAGGCTCCGGGTATGGGCAGGCTGGCAGCAGCAGGCCAGCCACGATCACCAGGAGCGCTTGGAAAGCTCATTCTCCTTCTCTATGCCACTGTGCAGTGGCTCTGGATGCCTTACTCAAAGCTGAGGTTTTGCTCCAGGTGGGAGACCCACACCCAGCAGCTGAGCCCTGGGATCACACCAGAAAAACCCCAGCAGCGCCAGCTCCTCCCAGGCAGTTCATCTGCTGCCAGGACCCACCCCTGGCTTGTTCCCCAGGCACAGGGTGACTGATTTCCCGGTACTGACCTGCCTGGGCTGCTGGCTTGCTGCCTGTCCTCCTGTCCTGCCATCAGCAGCAGGTGAAAGCTTCCCAGCATGTGCCCTGTCCCGTAGGACCTGTATCAGCCAGCCCAGCATGGGAGCAGTGGGCTGCAGCATCTCCTCAAAGCCAGGCAGCTATTTTGTAAATTATTCAGTGTGGCAGTGGCTGCCCTGAATGGAGGAAATAGGAAGGAGCAAGATCCTGGCCCCTTGACAGCATGGAGAGGGCTTGAACAATGGCTCCATAACCTACGGGAGCTGTCAGGTGCATCACCTAGGATGCTGGATCCATGGAGCAACTCAGAAGAGTGGTGGTTTCCAGCAATGGTGGAAGGGCAGCAAAGGGACCCAGGAACGCACCAAGGGAGGTTTTTTCCTCATGCCCCACCATCCCCTGGGCTCTTCTCCAACACAGCGGGTTGTTTTTGAGGGTGCAGGCAGAAGAATCATTCCCACAGACACCTTCTCTCAGCTGTCTCCACTCAGAGGAGATTTTCAACAACGTCAAACCCAACGTGCACAGAGCAGACTTCAGTCGTCCCTCGCAACTAGCACCCCGGGACAGGGAGAATCTCCCAGGCACCGGCTGCTGTGCAAAGCCAGGGAAGGCAGGAGGTGGTTTGAACACAAAAACGAAGATAAATGGCTCTGGGGAAAATACGATGACCTCCCCAGCAGTGTCAGGAAACATTTGTCAAATGGCAGAAGTCATTAGCTGTTTCGCAGCTCACATATTGGGAACGTCACATCGCTGGTACCGGCTGGTTAACACAGACCTGACAGGACTTTTGCTGCCAAAGCCGAGGTCATCTCGCCGCTTTGGGTGGCAGAGCCAGGTTTGTCCAACACAGGCTTTGTCACTGATCCAGGCACCTCCGGCTCTGCCTCTGCCTTGCTGACGGGGCAGAACAAACCAAGCTGTGCCCAGGAACTCCTGCCGGGATCCTGGCATCCCTTTTGAAGTAACCTCCAGTGCTCATTTTTCTATAAAATCAGATTTCAAATATAAAAATCTTTTTAGATTTCAAAGCCTTTGGCTTAAGGTAGAAGAATGTTGAAAGCCTATCACAATGGATGGGAAACCAAGGATCTGAGCAGGCACAGGACTTTCTTAAAATCCATGAAAAGATTGACACAAACTCCACCAAACCCTACAACCCATCCTTTTGGATGGCTTTAGGGAGCGCTGGCCTGAACTGTATTGGGCATAAGCATCCTGCGACAAAAGCCGCTTGCCTCCCACACACAGCAGAGAAGGAACAACCCACCCGTCACCAGCCTTAATGTTTGAAGGAAGGAAAGCAGATTTAGTTTGTGCAGCGGTTGAATTTTGCCTACCAGCAAACCCATGCAGCTGCTGAGATCCAGAAGCTGCCGGCTGCCTTCCCGCACGGGCGCCACTGGGCTGGCCCCACCGCCTTTGGTTTTACGAGAGCAAAGGTGCACTCAGGAAAAACAAAAACTGGGAAACCGCCAGGTGAAAATTTCACTTCTCCCTTCATGAGGATGAAGGTGGGATGGGGACAGATGAGAGCTAACACCAGGGCAAGCAGATGGATTTATACAAATACTTAAATAAGAGCAGATACTCAGGCACTTAACATAATTTAGTACCTCCTACCATAACTCAGCCGCAGCAGTGATTATTTTCCAACACAGCCATGAGATCAGCGGCCCCCCGAGCTCCCGAGTTAGCAGCTCCAGCAGCAGGGAGATGGCCTGACAGCGTGCAAGAGCCTGGCCCACGCTGAAGCCCAGTGCCTTTACGAGAGGCTGTTGCTCTGCATCTGCCTTAGATTAAGAGGGAATGAGTTCAATTAAGTGCCCCCATCACCCGGCAATGAAATGTTACTGTCAAGGGTCCTTTTGGGGAAGTCAGTGAGGTCTCCTCTCTTAGGAGAAATGGCAGAGCTATCTAGAGCAGCTAGAAAGGGTAGAGTGAAAGAAGGAGGTTAATCCAAGCCCAGGTGCGACCTAGGGATGCTGAGACATGAAATAAACAGGCAAACCGATGCGTTGGGCTGCCCTGCCAAGGTGAGCTTTAAATTTAGTGGGATTGCACTAAGATCCATTCAAGGTAAGATGCGTTTTTGGCATTATGTCTGAAACGCAAATGGGAGATGGTACCCCCACGAAGGGCAGCCACGGTGGCGGGGACCTGAAGGGGTTCAGCAGCATCAGGACCCTGCTGAACATCCTGTCTGGTGGGAGATGATGTCCACCACCTTGGTGCCACATCGGAACCCCAGATGCATCTGCAGCAAGCACATCCCCCATCCATCTCAGGCCCAAACACAAAACACCAAGACGCACCTGAAAGTTCAAAAAGCGCCGTGCTGGGAGTCTGTGAAATGAGGCAGTGAAAATGAGCAAGAAGTCAATTCCAAAGCCACCCCCACCCCCTCATCAAAGAGGCCACTTATCTGTGACGCCACCTGCAGCAAAGGAATACGGAATTGCGAGGAAACGAAGGTGAGATTGCTTCTAGCGTGTCCTGAGCCTCCTTTTGCAGTTAAGACATCAACACAGGCGTGCATCGGTTGAGTCACCAAATCAACTTTTGCAGGCTTGTCTTCCTGGAGGAACACATCCTGCGAAAGCGGCTTTAGGAGGAGAATTGAAAGGGCTGCAAAACGCACGAGTGAGCAAAGCTACCGTGTTGCCTCCGTGGCAGGGCACTGCTGTCAGTGGCCTTGATGGAGCGCTGCTTTCGCACGGCGGCCCTCCTCCCAAACATTTTCACCAGAATGGAGCTGCATGTTAAAAGTCAGTATATAAAAAATACTTAGGTTTGCCTGACTATAACGTGCCTTTTCTCAAATGCTCAGGAAATTCTCAGCCTGGATTTCTTGCTCTTGAATGCACAGCAGAGCTGGGCAGGTTCCTGCAAAGTCCCCCCCGCCACCAAACCCAGCCAGCGTGGCAGCATTCTGTCCCCTGCCTAAAACTCTTGCACCACTTCAGTTGTGTTCAGTTTTCTTACCCTGGATTCCAACGGTGTGGGGTTTTTAGTGTGCCCAGCCCTTCACTGGCACACACAGGCAGTGAGGCACAGGAATGCCTTGGGCACCCGATATCTGCCACCAGCATGGGTCACTGGCATCACAAACAGTGCACCAAAATCAAGAGTTAAAGAGTTACATTCAAAACACACAGAACAGCACTAGCATAAGCCTGGAAATAGGAAAAGGCTGTCAGGGATGTGAGCACTGAGACCGATCCCCCCTGGGTGCTGTTTTGGTAGGGTAGGAGGGAGAAACAGGACCACCAGGAGCTCCTGAGCAGATGGGAAGGGTCCTCCAACCATCACTCCACCAGATCATGGCAGTTTTTGGTGCTTCCCACCCTGGCCAGAGCTGTCCCTGCAGGCAGGGATGGTGCCGGGGAAGCCCTGCAAAGAGCCTCTTGGCCGCAGCACGTCAACCTCTCCTTCCCCCTCCCCGGCAGCCTCCCCGGCGCAGCGCTGGCAGGGCACCAGGGAAATTAAGCAGGCGATTTCTAAAGCCGAGAGAAAAGCAGCCATCTGGGCCCTAGCAGACAGGTCGTTTAATGAACAAAGGGCATTTTCTAGAGAAGCTGGAGAAATGCAACAGTCTAAATAAAAGAAGCAGTAACCCCTCCATTCCATCCAGCAGAGAGAAGCTTTCAGGGAGCGCTGAATACCGGGGTAACGCCCCGTCCCATCTAATTACAGGATAAAGCAGGAGATGGACCGAAACGGTGGGAAGCAGGAAGGAGTAGGGTGGGCTGGTGGTGAAGTTCTAGGTTTTCTGTGCCATGCAGAGCTCCCACGATGGTGGAAGCAGACACCCCGGCAGCGCCCGCTGCCTAGGCATGTACTTCTGCACCTTCAGGGGTGGGATTTACATCGCTGAGTCTCCTAGGAGACTTTATGGGCCCTCATCTTAACTCTCAGGGTATTCCCCTGCAGAAAGCACAATTACAACTCACGACAGACACAAAACCCGATGACATTCCCAGGTCACAGCTCCAAAGTTCAGGGCACCAACACGGCACCTTTGTCCCCACCTTGCACATCCACTGCCAGCTACAGACACCTCCTCTGCTTTCCACTTTTCCTTGTAGGAAAACCATTGTCACTCATAATTCAATTTGCAGCTACTTTCTCACCTCATGGTTTTGTGCTCTGCCACATCTCACAACCTTGTTTTGCACGCTCACAGGCAGCACTCCCCCTTCTCCTGGGGCTGGCAAGCAGGTGTCTTTTGAAGCTCTTCCAGGTTATTGAACTACTATGTTAATGCAGCTTGTTTCCCATCAGCTGAGGGCAGAGTGCCGGGGACATAATTTATTTTCTGTGTTTATTTATGTCAGGAGAGTCCTTAAAGGATTTGTTTGCAGCTGCTTTGGTCGCCGCTCTTGTTGAGGTTACCTCCCGCTCCACCGCGTGCCAGAAAGTCAGGCCCGGGGAGACTGGTGTCCACCAGCTTCCTTTGGCTGTTTCGATGCTGTGGAAACAACTAATTTCCTTTATGTTTCTTAATGAGGAGCAGAATGGTGTTTTTTTTCTGGCTAATAGGCCTTTATGCCCCTTGAAGGTAAGGCAAGCTGGGAACCAGCAGGGATCCCTCACTTGAACACCTCTGTTTCTGCACGGTCCCCAAAGAAGGGCTGGTTCTGGTCACTTCCTTGAAAACCTGAAGTATTGGGACTATCTCAACAGAGCAATTCCCTCTGCCTCTCTCATCCTTGTGGAGGAACCAACTGGGTGCGTATCTTACTCCACCTGCCACTGCCTTTATTATTATTATTTCTCCAGGCTCAGTCACGGCTGCAGGTGATCACTTTTTTTTTTGCTATAAACAATATACGGCCGATTTGCAAACTGAGATGATCTCCTCTGCACCAGCCCCTACTCAGGGCTTCACATCAGCTGTTGTTTATCACCCATGGACGATGGCCAGATCCTGTACCCCTCCCCAGGTGGTCCAAGCCAGCACATCGCCCCACTCCCAGCTGCTGCCCAGCAACTTCCAGCTCTTTGGAGCATCCTGAGGTGATGTGCTGAGGACCTGGATGCCAATTAATTTTCCCTTTAGGGTTCAAGGGTACCCCAGAGAAGGAGATCGTGTCGTATTGATTTTCTCCATTGTCCTTGCAACCACCCGCGCAAAGAAACATTTGTTAATTTGTGACACATCCCTGTGGAGGCCGCTCAGGCATCGTACCCACTTGCACAGCGGACCTGGCAATTTTGCCAGAGACTCTGCTTTAAAGGATTTTGCAACATTAATTAAATTTCTGCAGTTGTATCTCTTGGCTCTGAACACAATCTGAGCCTCTCAGAGCACGTGAGGAAGGGCTCAGCTCCTCGTCCCTGTTCAAACCTGGCTCTGAACAAGCCTGGCTCCCAAGACTGAATTCCCTGGACACAACATCAAAAATACACTATCATCCCTTACCAAAAGGAAATGAATTCAGAACTGTCAGGGTTCAGACTTGATCTTCAGATCTAGGATCTTCAGATCCTAGAAGCTGAGAGATGATCCCAGATCTACAAGAAAGGCAGATGTCCTTGCCTGGAGAACCGATTCCTTTAAACACACAGGCAAAAATGAGTCTCTGTGATCACACAGCCAGGACTGACGCAGGAGGGACAGCAAGTCACCCCAAGAACTCCCGATGAATTTGACACAAAGCTCCCACAACTCCGACTCCCTTTTGCCTCCACCATCGCATTGCCCTTGCCTCGGGCTGGCACCGATGACCTCCTCCTGCGTGGTTGGACTTTTGTAGACATCGCTTTCCAGGAAAGCACAGAAAGAAGAGGAGCTACCACGCCTGTGAAATGCAGGAGGAGACAGGTTCGTTGCAATATTTAAAACTCTTTAGAAATTTAAAACAGAGGTTGTTTTTTTTCAGGAGAAAATATTAATAAATGAGATAGAAGGGAAACATGGAGAAGATAAGGAGAACTTTAACTCAGGGAAGCTGTGGAACTGGGGCTTCCTGAGCAGCAAGGCTACATCCACTGCCTTAGCTGTTCCTGTGGTGGAGGCTGGAGATGGGCACGTGGCTCACCAGGGTCCCGGAGGGCTGGGAAACCAGCACAGAAAATGGAAAACAGACCGACGGTGCTGGGCTGGCATTTCCTACACAGCATTAGTGCTACTTGTGCCAGCTATTACAAAGGGGCCTGGAAGCGAGGCGGTTGGCAGGGTCAAAAGGTGTTTGGCAGCAGGAAATTTGCTCCAGGGCAGCTATGAATCATCGCCCTTCGAAGCCAGAGCTGGAGTGCCGTGGATGGGCAGTGTTGGGCTACGAAGGCGAGAGCCAGCCCGTTGGCACTGCGGTCCCCTAGGCACGCACACCCGACGACATTTCCAGGAGGTGGCCGAAGCTGTGTGATGATTTCCCGAGGAGAATAGCGGAGTGATGGTGGGTCCAGACCTGCTCCACAGCTACTAGAAATAGCCGATGGGCTCCGTACTGCGGTATGCTCCTTCAAGAGGACAGTCAAAGTTTGTGCAGCTGTTGATAAAAACATTTGCTAGGACGTACGTGGCAACTACTGTAGAATAAGAGCAAGGAGGCACAGAAGGCACTTTACAAACCTCATCCACTTAAAGAAGGGACCTCTGTCACCACACAGGGATTTAGTGACCAAAGGTCTGCACCAAGGGGCAGGATTTGCAGGCTGGGAGCCCCTGCCTCCCAGGCTAAGCTAACAGCATTTCCTTCACCCTCTGTTAATATAAACAGCAATAAAAAAGGCACTGGGGCAGCAGTCCGGGGCGTGGCGGAATAAACCCAGAGAGAGAGCCCAGAATCCCACCCGGGGGTTCGGGATGATTTCCAACCTCCACACCCAGCCCAGCACCAACAGATTTTCTCGGATATTTTCCCAGTTTCCACAAGAGGGCACCGGCACGACACCGATGGGGACTCCCCGGTGTCCCCCGGGCAGCGCCCGGTCCCTTCCCAGCAGCCAGGACGCTGCAGCGGCCGGGCCCGGGCCACGCCAGGGGCTCAGAGCCAGGAGCTCGCCCTTGGGTTTCGTCTGCACAAAAAAAAAGGTTGATCTCCCAGGAGAGCTCCCTGCAAAGGCCGGGAGCGGGAAGATTGCAGCTCTGGAGCCCTGGCTCATCAAGACATTTGTTACTGCACTTTCCGCAATACTCCTTTTGCTCAAAAAGGCGATTTTTCTGGAACAGCTCTGCTATAACCAAGGGGCTGCAGAGAGGGGAACGGGCCTTCCCCAGCAGGTGCAGATGGGCACCCTCCATCACCCATCTCCTCCAACTTCTCTATCCCCGTGCACTGCCAATGAAGAGAGCATGAACGCACAGGAGCTGCTCCTATAAAAAAACGGCTTCATCCACAGGGTGCTGTTGGGCTCCTGGCAAACCCTGATACAAAATAAAACCCAGCTGGAAAGAGGTAGACCAATGAAAGTGACCCCCACTCCCAATGAAAGCAAACCATCCAGAAGTGTGGATGAAAAGAGCTGGCCCAGCTCAGCAGCTGGGACTTTGCGGAGCAGATCCATGAGGCACATCCCAACCCAAGCCAGGGGTCAGACAGTAGACCTGTAAGTGTCCAGAAGGCAGAATTCACTCCAGGGCATCACCTGGTAGAGCTGTATCCCACAGCTGCAGCCAGGATGGGCCCAGCTCCCTAAAGTGCTCCTCTTCAATGTCTCTGGCTCCCAGCAGTGTCACAAGCAGTGACAGGAGTTAGCATTGCCAGGACCCTGTCGAGGCACAGCCTAACCACATGCAAACCGCCACCGGTGCCTACGCAGCAGCGTTCACATCCAGACTGCAACTTTGAGAACACACGTCAAGCGCTCCTCCTTCTGCTAACTGGCCCTTCACACTGCTGCAGTTTGACAGGGAACAAAGCAGCCCTTCAGAGCTGAACGCTGCCAAGTGCTGATCCAGCAACCACCTCTCACATGGAGCTCCTCGAGCTGCGCCTGACTCCAAGGAACTGCAGCGATGGTCCAAGGAGGGGATCCCATGAAACTCACCCAACTCCAGACTGGACAACCTTCAGTAAAGGAAGCCTTTGACTACTGGCAACCTGGTGTTCTGAGCTCAGGTCACCTTTCAGTGAGTGGTGCAGTCACTTGGCCAACTACACCTTGTGCCTCAGAGCCTGGCACAGATCAGACACTTGGTGCTCTGGGTTTTAGGCAGAGAAAGAGAATTTTAGTATCGTCTTGGGTGAGTTTTTTAACCCAGGCAAGCTTGCAGAAGACTACTCATATCACTGTTGCCCTGTTCACCGCCCATGTAGGACCCCAGAGCGTGACAGCTCATTTCCTCTAAATTATCCTGATCTTGCTGGACACTGAGTGAGAGTCTACCAAAGCACGAGGTGTATTACAAATGCCAAAAGAGCAACAGATTGTCTGACAGAGCTGTCATTCTGTCATGAAATATGACATGCATCGAGCCTGGGAGGAAGGACTAAATTGCTGTACACTTTGGTGCCGGCTGAGGCCATGCAAGATTGTTCCTCATTTTGGAGCTTCATTCATCAGACCTGAAGGATACATTTCTGCAGCATAAACAAAATGTGGCAAAAGTCCCAAACCACCTACCTCTCTTTAGCTGTGCCTTTATATAAAACACTTTGCCATTTCATAGGCACATCTATGAGGGATTTCCCTTTTGTGAATCCAATTTCCTCTCACTTTTGAGCAAAAATGCATCTCTGACATGAGGGATGCAACGGTGGAGACAGCATGGCCCGGTACAGAGCAACGGGGAATTTGCTGAGCACCAACAAAATGGAGACCAAACAAGAAAAATAAAAGGCAATTTATGCAGAGAATTTATCAAAAGAGCAAAGATGCTCCTCAAGCAGCATCATTGACTGCCCTTGGTGGTGGACATGCCAGAGGGACACTATGAGCACGAAGAAGAAAAGGCAAAAAAAAGTAAACACAAATAACAAGGTGGGAACAAGCTTACGGGCGGGAGAGAGTTCCCCATGCTCCCCACCATGTGCCTTGTCAAAGGCACAGCCTCGACCAAGCACCAGCGAGGACATAACTAATATGGAGTGGATGTAATATTTCCGGAGGAGATCCCACACGGTAAGCTCAAGAAAAACAGGAGAGACTGCTTTGTTTTTCTCTTGCTCTGTGATAAATGAGAGCTGACACCTTTTCTCAAAGGCTGAATTCATCACCTCCAGAGCTTACAGGTAATTAGATCTGGAGTCATGGTGGGATTGTCTCTAGCAGTCATGGTATCGTTTTGCTCCTTGTGTTTCCCTTGGAATCTTATAACCAAACTTTCCAGGAGCTACGGTAAGACAAAAGGAACATTTTCTTGTGTTACAGCCTTCAAACAAGCAGACCCCCAAGCTTTTTGTAATTATAGGCCTTTGGGAAGGCACTGCCTCCAGGGTGGCTGTGGAGTAACCCAGCAAAGCCACCCAGCAGCTCAGGGAACCAGAAGTCACAGCTTTGACTTTCAGGGAAGCATGGACATCCATCTCCTGAGGTGTACTTCAGCCACCATATCAGCAGTAGTACTTCTGCATGTGACATCTGACTGAGAAAAGCAAATCACCACAAAGGGTTGACTGATACGTAGACAGTCAAAGCTTAAGAACAAGCAGTATGGACTATAACTCACAGTATTTTGGAAAGTTCACAGCTGCCAGTCAAGGGCATACTTCCTCAGATGAGTGCTTCCAGGCTTTCCTCTCAAAAGGGATCTCATCTGAACCCCTTCCTTGCACAATGGTCTTTTCCATCTTTTCATCCCACTCGGGTCCTCCTCAGCGTTCAGCTGCTCACTTGGTCCCAACACTGCTTTCAGATCTGCTTCCTCAACTTTAAAACCTTGGACAACGAGATTCCCAAAGTCTGGCAACAGCCTGTGAGGTTTCCTTTGGATCTTTCAGTAGTCTGTCGTCTCCAGCAAAGGGCATTCGGTGGGAAGTAGAAAAATCCGGAGCCAGGTGGTTTGAGATGGGAGCCCTGGGTAAGCTGCATGGGGATTAAATGCCCCCACCATGGTGTAAGAACAGGCAAGCTCTGCAAATGAAGACAAACCTGTAGGTGAAACAGTCCAGACCTCTTATCTCCCATTTGTATTTTGGAGAATGGAACTTTTCATCCTGCATCCTTAAAGAAGAATGTGTGTAGCAGGCTGCATAGGACACATTTGAACCGCAGAGCAAACCCAGGATATGTAACGGCGGTGTCTGGGCTGTTGGGTGATCTTCAGTAGCTGGGAGCTGAACCACAGGAGATGCCAGTTGGGGATCGTTAAATGACAAGACGATATAATCCAAACATGTCCATCACCTTCGAGCAAGGACTCTGTGACACCAGTAAAATTGCTTTTGTTCACCCAAAAGATCAATATTGTCAGGATGAAATAACATGTCAGACAGTGTGAAGAACTCTACCTGACCACTGACAGTCAACAGGCACAAACTCCCTTTTGAAAAAAAAACATAAAAAAAAAAAAATCCTGAATATAGTGCCACTTCCCACATCATCGTATTCGGACCGTTCTCACCAGGAGCTGTAGATCATCTCCAGATTTCTTGGAAGAACCACTTTCTGTGCATATGGTTTATTCTAATGCAGGAAATTCCTCTGATTTAGTTGGGTTCTTTACTATTACATCATCAGGGCTACCTTCTGAAGACCCTGCTCCTCGGTGAACATCAGCATTCACTCCACGTCAGTCAGGGCAGGACTTTCCTCTGAATAAACCTGTTGTCAAAGGCAGTTTCTCATTACACTAATCTAAAACTCTCTGGTCCTTCAGCAGCATCTTCCCCTCGCCCCCGCACGTCTGCTTTGTTTTGCACTGGATTTAACTTTGCATATGTGGTTTGGTGTGGGTTTTTTTAATATAACATCAAATCTCTTAATTCTCTGACCCAGAAATCAGAGACAATCCTCATAAAAATCTGGGACAAAGAAGACGCAGCTGCACGCGCGCAGCGGCAAGAGCTTCCGAAACTCCCAAATCTACCCATTTAAAGTGATTTTGATTAAAGAAAGCATTTTGAGAACTGGTGCTGTCAGATCTCAGGTTATTTTGAAAGCAAATCCTTGGCTTTCAAGTGCCGCTCCACTCTGAACAAGACACTTTAAAGAGCGACGACGCAGTGGCCCACGTTTACCATCAGCTGGCGGGTCGCACCGGAGATGCAAGGGCTTTTCCCTTCCATGCTGTCACCTCCACGAGGCCAGCTAGGACCCGAGACCCATGCAGAGTACACAGCATCCAGAAATAAACGTTCTTACAGCCACAGCGTGACCTTTCTCGCAGCCGCACAGCCCATTCCTGCAGCACTTTTGCCAACGAGTAAATAATGAGACGTTAGTGCGCGGCCCCGGCGATGACTCAGAGTGAGCCGCCGCTGGCGCTAATGAACCTGAAGGGACAAAACAGGGTGCTGGAGACACCCAAGCCCCCCCAGTTTGGCGACGACATTACCCGTGTCACACCCATGTCACCCTCGTGTCCAGCATGGTCCAGCTGGTGAGTCACACCAAGATACCAAAGCAAGAGAGCCCCGTCCGATGCCAGGCAGGTGCTGCATTTGCTATCATCTCCTTGAAAGTTTCATTTGAAAAAGAAGAGTAAGGACACATCGCAGGCTGAGTGAGGTAGGTGCATGCAAGAAGTGACCTCCCTCGTGAGAGCTCCAGGAGTTTTTAAGGGACAAAAGGAGGGTACAGCGGTACAGCTCCCACACACAGCCACCACAGATGACAGGGTCCGGCTGGGGCGGTCCTGCCAACCAGGATCCTCTACCCTCAATGCTTCGCTGCAGTGCCCAAGGATGAAGAACGAAGCCAAGGTGGGAGCTCACCTGCTCCATCCCCAGCACCAATCATGGGGACAGCAGGGTTTCACACACCTTCTCTGAACCCTTCCAGAAGGCAGAGGCTCATTAAAGCGGGTAATTTAGTTTAACTACCCTGGGTAATTCACACGGCTGGGCCCACAATAGCTGCCAAGCTCAGGAGGAAATTGCATTACTGTATGTGGAGGTCTGGGGTGCTCAAATCTGAAAGGGAAATGGCGGTTGAAACCAGCCAGGGCTTTAATACCAGATTAAATGCTTTCACAGGAGCCTGTCTATTTGAAAGCTGCCAGCCAGCCTTTTGTCAAGCCAGTTTAGTTTGCATTGTACTTTGGCTTCAAGAGGTACCTTAAAATGTAACCAGCAGCACTTCATTTTAATTTTTTTTTTAACATGGTAGTTTAACTTTCTTGGAATAAATTCCTGGACCTGGGATGGCCATTGCTCCATACTGGAAGAGAATGATGTGCTTTAATGACAAGAGGGCTGAGCAAAACTCCTCTCTCCAATGCCGTTGGCCTGAATAAGTTATTGTTTAGGGAATCTATAGAGCATTTTGTCCTGAAAGACTCACCATTTCAGAAGGCTGCATGAAGCTCCAACTGGGATTATCAATTTTTAATTTCCCCATTAGTAGAAGCAGAAGGTTATGCGTCTGGTTGTTTCTCCTGATAGAGGGAACAGATTATTTCCATACAAGGATTTTACTTTAAGAGGACTTAGTATCCCAAGCCTTGAACCAGGAGGTAAGCCCTATCTCAGGGACACCATGTCAAACTCCAAGTGCTTAAATGTAGCAATTTAGGAGAGTTTCTGGACGACGACAGGACAGGTGGGAGTGGGAGAGCGGCAGGACTAAGACGTGCAGCTCCATGTGGGCATCTGGCAGCGAGAGCAGCAGGATGCTCCCACCCTCCAGAAGGCGGGAAAAGCACCCCAGAAACAGCACGAAGGAGCCCGTTCCCCAGGCGCGGGCCAGCTTCTGCTTGGCAATTCGGCACCTGGGAGATGCAGAGCACAGACTCACCCCTCCACTCCCCGATGTGGGGACACAGAGGAACCTCTGTCTGTCCCCTCGGCCCACCACAGCCAGCTGGGGAGGGGGGGACGGGGACACAGCGTTGCAGGGCTCTCTGCCACCCCGTTTCTCCCCACAAGCGCATCCTTGTCATTCAAATGAGAAGCTGCCACAAAGGCGAGGGCCCTGCCCTGAACAAAGAGCCGCTTGGGATGGCGGCGGAGCGGGATGTGGGTCTGTGGTCTCCACTGATGAATGCAAATGCCTCCATCTCCTGGGAGCAACTTCTCTGGGAACAACACAGACGGGCTTTGTGAGCTGGAGACTGAGAGAGGCATCGAGAGAGGCATCGCTCATACGCAAGCCCCCAGGAATGCCCAGCAAGCCCCAGCTGGAGAAATGCCTGGGGGGCATGCACAGACCTTCCCAGTCACCCCTGACCACAAAGTCAAGAAAAAGCAGCTCACAATCTTTTTTTTGCACCCACGCTCTTGCAACCAAACTAAAACTTTCCTGGCACTCTTGCATTCCCTGGCCACTGATGCGAGAGGCCAGTTCCACAAGGGATGATCTCAGCGATGCCACCACTACCACCCCAGCGCCGGCTCCTGTCCTGCAACTTCAATGCCAGGGCAAAGCAACTCTCTAGGGCAGTGTCTCCCTTGGGGCCAAGCTTGGGCACCAGTCCATCCCCAAGCCACAGCTTTCGTCCGGCTCCCAGCGTCCCACCTGCCGTACCCAGAGGCATCCCAGCGGGCAGGAGCCTGCTTAACAGCCAGGTCCTTTACAAAGCAGCGGGTCCCCAGGTCAACACCTTGAGTGCACAGACTCCACCACGCCAGCTCTTCTGAAAAATAAAACTTGAAGGTAGACCTCCCTTCAGACCTCATTCAAAGCCCAGCAAAGTGAGAGCTCTCATTACTCAGTTACTACTAGCGTATATAAAGTTTTTGCTGCTTGCACCTCTGAGACACTCAAGCCCAACAGCCATAAAAAGATGCAATTTGTGAAGGCTGGGCACTGCAGTGAGGAGGGGCTGGGGGTTTACTGTAAAGGCAGCAGCGCGAAATGCAAAGTAGTAAATCTCAAAAGCCACGTACTAAAATTCAAGGGAAACACTCAAGTCAAGCTCTGTTCCATCTGCTATTTTATGCTCTTTTTTTGGTAGAGCAGCTAATGGAGAACAATAAAAACATTAATAATCAAGCTAGATTTATAAACTGGGCAGGATATTCCACTAGTAATGAAATCTGAAGAATCATTCAATATTATATTGCTTTGGGCAGCACTCTAACAAGAACTGCCTTTGAGTTATAGCCCTCTTTCGTTTTGCTGAACTTTAATTTGGCCCAGCGTCACTGTTTCATTTAAAACAAACCTATGGCAGGACTGGAGTGGAGGATGGAGCTCAGACGCTCAGTCCTGCTCGGTGTTGAAAGCCTCTCAGCTACAAGGGGGTTGGGGGGGCTGGTTTTGGGGACATAAAAGCTCTGTTGACACTGTGCTCTATTTACTGCAGAGAATTGCTGGATATAATTTTCAGAGGTTAGTGGAGCTTTCTATTGCCATGGTTTCATGCTTCCTAGTTTTCAAATATTTGATTGAAATGCATCACAGATCTTTAATTTCTTAGTTGCTTCATAAAGCAGAAGTCAAATAATTTTTCTCAAAGCTCTCACTTCCCACACAGCGGTATTTCCCTGACAAACACCTCTGAAAGCACCTGGTGTTTTCTGCTCCCTGTTGCTTATTAGAGGGCAGAAGCACAAACCTGCTTTACAACCAGCCCCTTCGTAATCCCACTAGCGTCATCTAGAGCCAGAGAGATGTATTTGCCCCAACAAGCACACTCACCAGAGGGGAGAAATCACACAGACATCCACCTGGCATCGTCTACTCTGTACTTCCCAGACTAAATAGGGCTTGGTCTTAACGTAGGACTCTGTAAATCCCTTCTCCTGCACTTCACTTCTGCACTGTTCTCACCATCCCCAGCACCTCTTGATTCTACTGCTCAAATCCAGTCCAGGACAAAAGAAAAGGTACCTTAATGTCTGAAAGTTGTCAGTGATAACTAATCAGCCCCCTCACGTACTAACATTTAACCTGTAAAAGCACAGCACGTACGGTAGCAAGGGTAACAGCAGGTCAAAGCTGAAGTTTGAGTCAAATTGATTGGGGCAGAAAACATCAATTTGTGCGCTGTTTGCATGAAATATTAATTCCACCTTTAACACTTGGTTATAGAGGAAACCAAATGTACCATAATGATGCAGATGTGCTTTCTCTTCCCCACAGTTTCTATTCTGCTAGGAACCGATGGGGACCGACATGCTTTGTCCTTCCCGGCAGGTGTTTGAGGGCAGAGCGGGAGCACAGAGTGGGAGCAGACGCGTGGCGGGCAAGGCTCGGTGGCGGCGGTAGCGTCCTGGCGGACTGCTCCGTGCGAACCCCGCTCGTTAGATAACCCCGCCACGCTGCAAATCCTCCCCCGCCTCCTTCACAGCAGCGCACGGGCGGCGTTTTGAAATCTGCTGAATTTTTTTAAGGAAATTCTCCAAACTGGTGCATCCAGCCCCACGACTGCTCGCCCACGCTCTGCCACAGCCAGCTTTCCGACATCCAGGTTTGACAGAGTCGTGGAGCTTCTCCAAGCTACCGCCGGTATCAGCTACAAGAAACTTTTCCTCCAGAAGAAAAGCCTCCATCTCTACCCCCTCAGAGGAGATGGCAGGAAGCTGTAAAGACCTGCTGGCACAGTGACCTGGCAGGGACATGACCTAAGCCCTCGCTGCCTGTTAAAAACTGTAACCTCCCTGCAAACCGAGCAGGCACCTGTCAGTGGAGAAGCAGGACCACAAGGATACTCATGCTGTGCAGCCCACCGGAATGAAGTCAGCCCTCCACCTGCCGCCGGCGGAGAGCAGCCCCTAATGCATTCCCAAGCATGTCCCTGTCCTTAGCGATCACTGCTACTCCAAACGTGCCATTTTACCCCACTCGCTGGCAGGAGCTTGCGTGGCTCCACCGCAGGTAGAGAGCTCTTGAGAAAGGCCAGTCCTTTCTCAGCGCCTGAGAAATCACCCTCCATATGGGAACTCTGCCAGAGCCATCACCCCGCAGATGCCGAGCTGGGGGAAAGTTGGGCCACCACGCAAAGGTGCAGGTGGACACAGCGTAACGGGTGCAGGGACACGGGGCACGGAGCGGGGGCACCACGCATTGGGTATGGGGGGGTGCAACGGTTTCAGGGGACGCCCCGTACACTGGGTGCAAGGGAGGGGGGACGCGGGCTTCCAAAGGGCTCCGTGCTGTGGGTATGGGGTGGGGGGCAGTGTCTGCGGGGACTGGAGGGGGGAATAGGCACTTCCGTGGACGCGGGGGGCACCAGGTGCAAGGAGAGGCATCACGTAGAGAGTGCTGTAGGGTGTGTGGGGGGGTGGGCACCGGGTGTAAAGGGGCAACGAGCAGCGGGTACAAGCTGGAGGGCACTGACCGCAAAGCGGGACACGGAGCAGCGGGGTGCTTTGGGGGCCGGAGCTCGCCCAGCGCAGCGGGGACTGGCGATG